>JAJOZX010003772.1:385000-452293 GCA_023014485.1 Bathynomus jamesi | reverse complement strand
ACTCTAGAAACAAGCAAGAACTGTTCGCTTTCCTATCAGACAAGGTTGCTGCAATGGAAGTTCCTAACAACAAAGAAGTTGTTATTACATCAGGACCTGAAGTCATCATCAATGGGGCCGACAGCACAATGCCAAGATGCGACCATGAGGAGGCAGACACTAGACTGTTCATTCATCTTCAAGATGCAATAAAGGAAGGGCACATTAACTGCATGATCAGAACTGTAGACACGGATGTTATTGTCATTCTAATAGGAAAATTCCATCACTTGGCGTCCATAAGATCTGAAGTAAATATTTGGGTTGGTTTTGGCACTGGGAAAAACTTCACTTACCATCATATTAACACAATCTGTGCCTCTTTGGGTGAAGAGAGATGCACATCCCTACCACTGTTTCACTGCTTCACGGGATGTGATACAACATCATCCTTTTACGGAAGGGGCAAGAATACGGCATGGGCAGCATGGCACCATTACCCTGAGGTAACACAAGCATTCACATTCATGGCACGAAATCCATTTGCAGATGTTGACGCCGAAACTCCCCACTTCAAGCTTCTTGAACGGTACACAGTTGTCCTCTGTGACAACACCAGTGACATTGAACCTGTAGATGAGGCAAGAAAGGTCATGTTCTGTCAGAAGGGAAAAGCTATGGAGACTATCCCACCAACTCAGGATGCTCTTCTCCAACACACCAGGAGGGTCACATACCAGGGAGGAATATGGTCGAGCTGTGAGAGAAGTGAACAGAATCTTCCAACTCCTGAAGGATGGGGATGGACCTTTAGCGAAGAGTCCCAGTCATGGACACCAGTTTGGACCACAAGACCAGTAGCATCTAAAGCTTGCAGCGAATTGGTCAAATGCGGCTGCAAGAGCAAGAGTGGATGTGGCACCAGGTGTGCTTGCAAGAAGGCCAGGTGGAAGTGTACAGAACTGTGTAGCTGCAACTGTGCAGTTTAACATATAGCGTCGAGCGGGGTGAGTTGGGACAGTTCGGGACAGGGGGTGAGTTGGAACAGTAGGCAATGCAATGCTAAATGCCAAGATATTTCCATTTTATGGTGCCCATTTAATAGCCCTGCCCTTACTCTACAAATGTTTTTAATACAAGTTTTCTATAGAACCACGAATAATGCATGAAAATTGTGCAAATATGAAAGGGTAGCATTTTGACCTTTGTAGAATTTCATTTTTTAAAATGCACATATTTGCCAATTTTCCTCTCCCACATTCAGTTATAGAGCTAAAGGTCTACTTTTTGGTGGGTGAAATCTTCAATTGTTATAGTTTCGTTGATTTTTCTTAAACATTTTCTTGAACATGGTTTTTGTGTTAAAATATTCACGATTTTCACTGTATATGTTGTACGAAGTGTGATTTCTGCAGTAAACATACTTCTGATCAGCTTAAAAGTTGTTTTATTGATCTGATCACGCCAAAAAACATATAGTTTGATGCCAAACATGCCAAGGGAATTCTCTATTGAAACTTATATCAGAAATTCCATTTTGTCTATGGCGGCCATCTTGAAATCCAATATGGCGGCCAAGTAATGGTCTCTGAAGGTGGTTCCGGGGATATTTTTAATTGTTGGTCCAAAATATACAAGTAGGGAAAGTTTGGTGCTTTTGTCCGGATTGTCCACTTCAACTTGTTTAGCTGCCCTACTAAAAGAGAGAGTGAGGCAACATTGCGGCGAAGAGAGAGATTGAAGACAATCAGTAAGACGAAAAGTCTTTGATTACACCCAGTCAAGTACGGCGGTATGGGTTGAGCCACCCTACACATGAGAAGCATACTCCATAGTAGAGAGACAGCAACTGAGTGGGGCTGAAAAACTACGGAGGTGGTACAGCAAGTAGTATGGGCTAAAAATGGACGCGTGCAATGCAATTGCAAATGTTGATCAAGGGTGCCAACCCCCTCCCCCTTGCAAGGCATCCATAGTGCCAACCCCCCTCACCCTTTGTTGCAAGGCCCCATAGTGTCAACCCCCCTTCCCTCTTGCTGCAAGAGCAACAAAGGGTTATGCAACTTGGAGGTGGAGTTATCTCCCAAGTTGCAATGAACCCCGCTGGGGGAGACCTCTTTGGGGGATAAGTAGGGACGGCCTCAACCCCCAAAGTGGTATACCTAACCTGAGAGAGAGGAGAGGTGTTCGCTTGACAGGAGCCAAGCACATATTAAGACTTCAGCCGAGCGGCCGTTGCCTTATAGGGCCCCTAATCAGCCAGTGCCTCGAGGCATCATCAGCCAGTTGGCACAGTGTATACTTCGTTTGGCACGTACGCACCCGTCTATACGCCGATAAAATATTACGATTATATGCGTCGGGCGACCACGTTAAACTGTAGGTCTAAGGTGGAGTGTAGGCGGGCTCGAGACCCGGCGCGTCCTTCCGTGGTTGCTAGCCAGGGTGACCTGATGATCCGTGTTAAACCGTAGGTCAAAGGTGGAGTGTAAACATCCTTTCACGGTTCGTAGGGACAACCAGAGCGCCGTAGCAGCGATCTCTCTCATATATATATATATACACATCCCCGTCTAAAAGTAGGTCCAAGGCGGAGTGTGAAGCTTGAACTTCGCCAGAATGAACAATTCGGGCGGAGAGCAAAGGCGAGCCTATATATGTACATTTCCGGAAAAAAGTTCATCAAAATTCGTGTAAACATCTTTCCACGTTTCTCTTTCTCTCATATATAGTGTCCATAAATGATTACCCTGATTAAAGCATGCTATAACTTTTAAATAAACAATCGTATTCAAACACAGTTTTAATCATAAGTAGATAAACATACAAAGTTTTGATACATAGTTAATGAACTTAATAAGCGTCCACATGTGCACCCATAGTGGCACGTAAAATATCTAAGCGGTACTCACACTCACGCCACACATTTTCCAACATTTGTGGGTTAACTGTTGCAACTGCATCCGTAATGAGTTCTCGCAATGTCCTGATATCTGGAATAACTGTTGCATAAACCAAATCTTTAACATGACCCCAGAGAAAGAAATCCAGCGGGGTAATGTCTGGTGATCTTGGGGGCCATGGGATTGGCCCGTCCCTGCCAATCCATCGATTTGGAAATGTTGCGTCGAGTTTCACGCCTTGTAGGCGGGTAACTTCAAACGTTTGTGTAATACCTTGTGCACCGTAGACTTCGGTATCTTTAGTTGGCATGAAGCTTGTCTCACCGATTTCTTTGGTGACCATATGAAAGCAGTTGGAATGTTTTCCACCGTCCCATCGGAAACTGATGGTCTACCACTGCTCTTTCCCTTTTCCACGTTTCCAGTTTCCAAGCATTTTTTCATCCACGACTTAATTTACTTCACATCAGGTGGATTCTTTCCATACTTTGTTCTGAACCTTCGCTGAACACTTACAGAAGATTTTGTTTCTGCAAGCCACACAACACATTGTGCCTTCTCTGTCACAGACGCCATCTTAACTGAACAGCTACTACAGCGCTCCTAGCGGCGAATGCGGTAGACGAAACACACCAGCACAGAAACTCTATGCGTGTACGAGATCACCTGTAAAAAGAAAACGGGTGTAAGATTCGTCATTAAAACATGAGAGCATACTGTTTTCAGGGTAAACATTTATGGACACCCTGTATATATATATATATATATATATATATATACATACATATACACCGGGTGTCCGAGAATTATCTGTACAAGTTTTGGCTGTTATTAAAAGTCAACTATGAAGTGTAGAAATTCCAGTGTTGTCCCATTTCACAGAGAAACTCATTAAGTTTTTTCTGATAACAAGTTTTGACAAGTTTTTTCTTTTTTGTACGCGGGTGACAGACATTGATGATTTAAAAGCAAGAATCACAGCTGCTATTGAGCGAATTGATGTGGATATGCTGCAGCGTACATGGCAACATTTGGATTATCGATTGGATGTTTTGCGAATCACTGATGGTGCACATATCGAATGTTTGTAACAACGTCACTTTAATAAAAGAAACTTTTGAAAATACAGATTCTAAATAATCTTGTTTAAGAATTTTACGTGTGTTATCAAGAATTTTATTAAAAGATGAAATTGTACAGATAATTTTCGGACACACTGGAATTTCTAAAAAACTTGTCAAAACTTGATATCAGAAAAAACTAATGAGATTCTCTGTAAAATGGGACAACACTGGAATTTCTACACTTCATGGTTGACTTTTAACAACAGCCAAAACTTGTACAGATAATTCTCGGACACCCTGTATATATATATATATATATATACATATATATATCCCTGTTTAAAAGTAGGTCTAAGCTGGAGTGTAAAGATTGACATTCATCAGAATGAACAATTCGGAAGGAAAGCAAAGGCGTGCCTATATAAAGGAGGGAAATGAAGAAAGGTGAAAGCGATATAAGGAAACATCTAATTAAACGATGTACTTAGCTGAACAATAGAAGGACATATATATTTATGGAAACAATAAATATATATATACAGAGTGATTCAAAAGTCAGGTTACATAGGGATATACTGTATTATGTAATGATACAGGTGAATAGTCACATCACATGTTCGATATGGCCACCGTTAACGACAATGCACTTGTGCAGCCAACTAGGAATATCACATCAATGGGCTCCTCCTCCGATAACATCTCATAACTCATTTACCTGCAAAGAAACAGAAAAGGCCTATGTAACCTGACTTTTGAATCACCCTGTGTATATATATATATATGTATATATATATATATATATATTAAACATCGTTTTGAAAATTGCGGAGTTTGGCGGAAGCGATAGATAATTTCGATTTAAAAATCCAATAAATAAACTTTCCGCAGGAGTTTATTTCGTAATCATAAAGATTAAAACTTCATCAGCAATTGATTCGTCGTTTAGTGTATCTCTCAAACATAAGCGAATTGTACCAAATATATATCTGCTAATCAGTTTTTCTTGTCTTTCTACAACAAAATAAAATATTTAATTACGGGGCTATAAACGCCCTTCCATTCTGAACTTTTCTCATATATATATATATATATATATATATATATATATATATATATATATATATATCAAAGCTATTGACTTCTCCTTAGGGAAACGGAGCTTACAGATGAACAGAAGGACCAACACAACGGCAAACATTTTCATTTATTTTTTGTACTTCAGACGTTTCGACAAATCTTTTGTCATCATCAGTGAATTAAGTCTTAAAACAAAAGTAAAAAGTGTTGAGCCCAACACTAGCAAATGCATTCCTTTGCCATTACGAAGAAATTTGGTTGAAAAGTTGTCCTAGTAGTTTTAAACCCATATACAGGGTGTCCCGTAAGTCTGGACCCATAGGGGAAAATAATAAAATTACAAAATAGTCCAAAAATTTATTACATAATCTGTTCAAAGTGTCCGCCGTTGTGTCGCACACATAGTTGAAGACGCAATCTCCACTGCGACAGCACTTTCTGAATCACAGTCGCAGAAATTTCTTGACACGCCTCCACAATGCGTGCTTTAAGGTGGAAAATGTTCTGAAGTTTGACCTCGTACACTTTGGCTTTCAAGTGGCCCCACAAATAAAAATCATAATAAAAAATAATAAAAAAATAATAATAATAAAATAATAATAATAACAAAAAAATATATTATAAATCCCTATGGGTCCAGACTTACGGGACACCCTGTATTACAGAAGATACGTGGATGACACTTTCTTAATATTTAACCATCCTTCACACGTAAAACTTTTTCTTGATTATCTTAATAAACAACATAGTAATATTAAGTACACATGTGAAAACGAAACAAATAATAGTTTACCTTTCCTGGATGTTTTAGTTAAACGTGCTCATAATAAGTTCCAAACTTCACTATTTCGAAAACAAACTTTTACTGGCTTGGGAACCAATTATTTAAGTTGTATGTTTTATAAATATAAGATTAGTGCTATAGTAACATTATTAACAAGAAGTTACCGTATTTGTTCGGATTACTTTTCGTTAAACGAAGAATTTAAATTTTTAAGACAGTACTTTATTAACAATTACTACCCTTCTAATCTATTTCATAACCAATTAAAGAAATTTTTAAATAACACTTTTAATACTAAACTCCCCATAACTACAGTACAAAAAGAAACCAGATATATTAAATTACCTTTTTATGGTTATTTATCATTGCGTATTCGAGGTGAATTGTCCAAACTGCTCAAGTCTAGTTATCCCCAAATAAATTTTAGATTCGCCTTCGTCAACCCACTTAAATTATCAAATTTTTTAACGTTCAAAGATGAATTCCCCAAAACTGTATGCCCCAATGTTGTTTACAAATACACGTGCGACAGCTGTAAGGCTGCATATATTGGCAGCACTCAACTCCAACTGGAGGTGCGCCTTTCTCAACATTTGGGCTTGTCAGTCCGTACCAACCGTCCCCTCAGTAGCCCTCCACAATCCGCAATTAGAAACCATAGTAATGAAAACAACCATCCCCTTCACAAAACTCAGTTTGAAATTTTAACTAGATCCAATAACCTCACAGAACTCCGAATTTTAGAATCTTTGTACATCTATAGAAACAAACCCTCCATTAACATTAATAGTTCATCCTACAAATTACAGCTCTTTTAACTAACCAACCGATTCTCATAGACATATAGTTTCTAATCCTCTGACCATCCAGTTTTCTCTTAGGCTTTGTCAAGTATGGGGGTTGATGTAAACATTGTGTATTTACCTATTGAGGTAATTTAATTTAATTTTAATTTTTGTAGTGATGAAATTTTAATGATTTTAATTTTGTATGGATGCAATTTTCATTTTGTTTTAAGGTTTTAATTTTAATGGTTTTAATATTGTATTGATGTAATTTTCACTTTTTACTTTTGGTTTAAGGTTTTAAGACAATTCACTGATGATGACAAAAGATTTGTCGAAACGTCTGAAGTACAAAAAATAAATGAAAATGTTTGCCGTTGTGTTGGTCCTTCTGTTCATATATATATATATATATATATATATACATACACACACACATATATATATATATGTAAAAATGAAATGAATAATCAATATTCATTTTTACATAAGAACCAAAATCGCTTAACGCGAGTTTGGATAATAATTTTACTTGTGGCAGTCTATTTTTACTCGTGTCAATCTATGAAACGCAAAACTTTTGCCTTCGTTCTAAAACGCAAAAAAACGTTCTCGTATTATTTTTTTTCATTTTTTATCTTTAATTATTTGACCTCCCGAGATGAACTCGAAAATGCTGAGGGTAAGTGATCGAATTTCGCGAACTTGCAGATTCGAACGCTCAAAGATTAAAATACCTCCTCTCGCTTTGATTTCAAATTTATAATATTATCATGCGTTATGTTATATCATGTGTGTCATGTCTCATGTACTTGTGTGGTACTAATAACCATATATATAATAACCATATATAATCTGACCATATAATCGGACCATATAATCGGACCATATAATCTGACCATATAATCTAACCATATAATCTGACCATATAATCTAACCATATATATATATATAAAAACACTGTAAGAATGGTAACGACGTAATGTACTTCAATGAAACTATAATTGAATGTAATGACTTTATATATAATGTAAGAATGTACTTTAATAGAATTGTAAGGGACAATCATAAGCGAATGGGAAGTAATCCATAATCGAAATCATAATTGTAATAAACCCAAACAAAAATGTACTGAGTCATGTACTGAGTCATGTACTTCAATTGTACTGTGTACGACTATGAAATGAAATCGTCTCAAATGAAGACGTGGCAAAAAAAAATAAGATTAGTTTTTATTTTTATTTTTATTTTTTTTTAAATCTTTATTGGAATCTTTCAAACACCTGATCGTGTTTAAAAGGGGGGAAACTTAACCTCCAACTGCCATCCCCCAACATTCAGGCATATTTTATACATGTATTTGTAAAATGAAGGACACTTCATTACGAGACTCTGCCTTGGTCACTGCTAAGAGACTCCCCTTGTTAGCAGCTTCGCTCCGGGGAGGGGCGGAGGCCCCTTGCCTCCTTAATATTTTTAGATTCCGGCCTGAGCTATGGTCGAAAGAGGTCGAACCTCTACCCCTGTAAATTCAGAGCCATAACTGTAAATTTTTAAGAAGTAAATTTACAGTAAGAGAAACTTTTTATTTTCCCCCTCGAGTTGGGCTATCGTCAGAGGAACTTAGTAAAGTCGATAAGTTATAAAGCGAGAGAAAAGAATTATAAAGTTATAGAAGAAAAGTATCATAGAAGAAATATCCGTTGCTTGCCTCCCTAACTAGAACCCCCGTCGATTCCGAACCGATTAAGGGCCATAAAAGGGGGGGTTAACAGCTGGCGACCCTTTACCAGGATAAGAAGAAGATTTATAAAAGAAGAAGATTTATAAAAGAAGAAGATTTATAAAAGAAGAAGATTTATAAAAGAAGAAGATTTATAAAAGAAGAAGATTTATAAAAGAAGATTTATAAAAGAAGAAGATTTATAAAAGAAGAAGATTTATAAAAGAAGAAGATTTATAAAAGAAGAAGATTTATAAAAGAAGAAGATTTATAAAAGAAGATTTATCAGGATAAAACCATTTGACCGGCGTGTCACGACTTCTAGTTCGTAACATCCACCCTTGACCGGTGTGTCACGACTCCAAGTTCTTTACGTATAGTTTTCATCCAAAAACAAGTGGCCAGCAAGACACGTCTTCAGGACACGTCTCTAAGGATTTCCCCATAGAAAATTTGGTTAAGTACATTTTGTTTTCTTAAGTAATTTATAAACACTTGAAAAGTCAGTATTATTAACAGTTAATAATGAGTATTAAGTCAGAATTTACAAGAAACACAGTGAACACTTCAGACACTAGTGATACATTTTTCTTAGTGTAACAGAGAGTTAATTTCAAAAGAGTTAATTTCAAAAGAGAGTTAATTTCAAAAGAGAGTTAATTTCAAAAGAGAGTTAATTTCCAAAGAGAGTTAATTTCAAAAGAGAGTTAATTTCAAAAGAGAGTTAATTTCAAAAGAGTTAATTTCAAAAGAGAGTTAATTTCAAAAGAGAGTTAATTTCAGTTATTTTCACTGTTATATTCAGTATAGAATAATTTTATTTTATGTACCAAACATAATAATACCAGAGTGAAATGTTTACATTTTATATTTTTGTTTGCAAATTTTTTTCAATTACTGAATTGAATTGACTTGCAAATTAAGAGAGAGAGAGTTTACAGAGAGTTTATAGATTTAGAGAAATATTTGAAGTCAGTTTTAGTTGCAAAGAAGTTGCAAGTCAGTTTTATTTGCAAATAAGTTGCAAATCAGTTTTCAGTTGGTTGCATCCAAAAAGGGACAACCAAACCCCAGAGATTTATAAAGATACTCGAAGTAGTTTCGAGTCAGTTTTATTTGCAAATAAGTTGCAAATCAGTACAAGCGTTCAAGTTAGATAGTTTAAGTTTCAGAATACTTGACAAGCGTTCAAGTTAGACAGTTAAGTTTCAAGAATACTTGATAAGAGTTCAAGTTACAGTTCAGAATACTTGACAAGAGGTCAAGTCAGAAGGTTGCGCCAAGATGGACAACCGCCCCCAGAGACATAGAAATACTTGGCAAGAGGTCATGTCAGAAGGTTGCGCCAAAAGGGAAAACCGCCACAGAGATTTATAGAAATACTTGATAAGAGGTCAAGTCAGAAGGTTGCGCCAAAAGGGACAACCGCCCCAGAGATTTATAGAAATACTTGATAAGAGGTCAAGTCAGAAGGTTGCGCCAAAAGGGACAACCGCCCCAGAGATTTATAGAAATACTTGATAAGAGGTCAAGTCAGAAGGTTGCGCCAAAAGGGACAACCGCCCCAGAGATTTATAGAAATACTTGGTAAGAGGTCAAGTCAATAGGTTGCATCCAAGAGGGACAACCGCCCCAGAGATTACAGAAGTCAGTTTTGAAAAAGTTAGTTTTGAAAAAAAGTTAGTTTTGAAAAAAAGAAGTTAGTTTTGAAAAAAAAAGTTAGTTTTGAGAAAGTTAGTTTTGAAAAAAAAAGTTAGTTTTTAAGTCCCAAGTCATTTCAATGCAGTCAATTGAATTCAACTTTTTCTTTGTAAGTTAAGAGAATTTAATTTAAGAAAATGTAATTTAAGAATTTAATTCAACCTTTTTTTGTGTTGTAAAGAGAATTTAATTCAACCTGAATTGACCGGGTTGCGTCTTTAGTTAACCTTTCTTTGTTTTGTTGTAAGAAGGAAATGGACCGATTTGTCTTTTCTCTTTTTCATGCCATTGTTGCGTATAAAAATATATAGGTAAAATGACATATTTTATTGTTGGCAACCAAAACCGTTTTTACAAATGTTGGTAACGAGTTTTATAATTATTGCGATTATATGATGACAGAAATAGTGTAATAATTAATCGATAATGTACCTAATTTATCTTGCTCTGTATGGTCGGGAAATTTACCCGTAGGACCGCACATGGCCCTAAATTTCAGTTAAGTTTATTCTTTTTTGTCATTTAATTTTAATAAAACTTCTACACAATAAAACATATGTATTTATCATATGCAAACAAGTTTTCAGACTAAAATATCAAATAATTCAAATTCTATCAACATTCAACGAAAGAGTATGATTTTTCTACTTAACATGCAAAAAATTATTAAACCTTTTTAATATTTTTTTTAGTATATAAAAATAATTTTTAATGTAAAATTTACCTGAAATTATTAAAAGAAAAGATTGTTCGAAATGCTTTCCTTCCATTTCAATAACACTTTTTATTCTTGGTCGAAACTCATCTAAGGTTCGATTTACTTTTATTTTTAAGAATATTATAAAATTATGTTTAGCTCATTAAAATGCATAAATTTTATAATAATAATGATAATAATAATAATAACAACAATAATTGACTCAAAAGATTTTATAACCCTAAAACCCATCTTAAATTATTATACATTATTTTAAACTTTGTTAATTCAAAAACCTTCCAAATCTCTACACATACACACGCATGTATGCACACTATATATACTATATATACAAACCTTATTCTAAAATCATTCGATATCACAAACTATTTCATAGCGTGTAGGTGCTAACTCTGCTATTTATATAGTCCTAAGCCTTTTTGCTTACTATATATAAATTTTTGCTCAGGCATTTATTCAGTTAATTTAAGAATCCTCTCCGCTAGTCTGTCCCTCAAAATTATGATACACACTTTGTATCTAATACACACAAATACACACTAGACCACAGGTCTATACATCATCCATTACGTAATTCGATTTTTTACCTACAATAGTCAATAAAATTAGTTATAGACTGCACGATCAGGGTAACTTTGGAAAATAATTTATATTTTTTTCCTTTTACCTACTATTCATTATGTACATAATTTTTTCCCACAGAAAAATAAAAATTTTGTAAAAAAAATTTAACAATATCTTTCTTTGTCTAGCGTAATTGTTTGTCTAAAATTGAAGTATTAATCTTTGAATTTTTTTTTATTATATAATAACTCACTTGCTCTGTATAAAAATTTGTAATGTAAAGAAAAAAATTCGTCAACTAACTTGAAGTAGTTAGGATGTTATTTTCTCATTTGTATTGTATTAATGGTACCCTATTAGATTATTGTATAAATATCGTTTTTTTTTAAAAGGGGAGAGCAATGTAAAAATGAAATGAATAATCAATATTCATTTTTACATAAGAACCAAAATCGCTTAACGCGAGTTTGGATAATAATTTTACTTGTGGCAGTCTATTTTTACTCGTGTCAATCTATGAAACGCAAAACTTTTGCCTTCGTTCTAAAACGCAAAAAAACGTTCTCGTATTATTTTTTTTCATTTTTTATCTTTAATTATTTGACCTCCCGAGATGAACTCGAAAATGCTGAGGGTAAGTGATCGAATTTCGCGAACTTGCAGATTCGAACGCTCAAAGATTAAAATACCTACTCTCGCTTTGATTTCAAATTTATAATATTATCATGCGTTATGTTATATCATGTGTGTCATGTCTCATGTACTTGTGTGGTACTAATAACCATATATATAATAACCATATATAATCTGACCATATAATCTGACCATATAATCTAACCATATAATCTAACCATATATTCTAACCATATATATATATTAGGGTGTCCCAAACCCATAGGGGGCCCTTTTTTTTTCGTGATACAAATCCGCTCGTGTTGCGCTCTTTTGATGTTTCCCATTAGAAGTCTTCCTGTAAAATTTCAGAGAGATCGAAGGAAATTTAAAGGTTCCGAACTTTGAACACTTTATTTCTCCTCTTAACTGAAAGGCAAATTAACTGAAATATTTCTCTCAAAAGTTCCATCACAAAGATGATTATACAAAATAAACATGTATTTTAATATTACACAAACAACAATTTCAAAGCATCACATTTATGTATTTTAACTAAACACGTGTTTCATGAGATCCGTTTTTGTTCCCTTCCGGCTCACATTCCGTCGGTGTGAGTGGACAGTTCGAAGGAGGAACTGGAGGTCTTCTTCATCACGGCACAGAGGTTTGCTTGTGTATTTCTCAATCAGGGCGATGCCTCGCTCTGCTGCATCATTGACCACCATCAGTTCTGCAGCTCGGCTCTTTGCCAGACGGTAGTTTTCGTCAGTAGGCCATGTTTCAGGGTCTTTGGTGAGGAACGTGGGCTCAACTTGGAGAAACTGGAAGAGTGTGGTGGATCGACTCGTCACCCACGGACTTAAACGGCCATCCACTTGCAGTCCCTTGCCTTGGACCCGTTTGAGTCCTTTCCCAGGGCGCTTTTTCAGGTTAGCCGTCATGTTACGCTTTTCTTTGTCGTCAACTCTGTCATCAAACAGTGCAAGACAGATTAAGTCCTCCGAGATATACCACAGATGACGGAGCACAGCCCGGTAAGCTGTGTTTCCAACGTCCTTGTCAGGGTAACCTACAAGAAGATTGCACAGCCTAACGTCATTTTTGGGAGATTTGATGGCGATGGGAGCCTCGTGCCAGTGACGCACGTATACAAGGCTCACGAAAAGAGCCATACGGCGAACCCCTTGCAGTTCTTGGAGACGAAGTTCGGAGAACTGGGACTGCAGTAATGCTATTTTCAGGCAGTAAATAGCTTTGGCCATCCATCTGGCCTGATGGTAAGCCCCTGGAGGCCGAAGCTTGTAACATCCTACGTCGTCTCCGAGGTACAAGAGGCTCAGTCGAAGAAGTTCTTCATAATCCTCTCGAGGATGATTACCACTTCTTATGGCATCGCATTTGTGAAAGGCAAGCATTGTCATTTATGAAGGCTTTAGCCACCTCGTCCTTGTCAAATGCATCCAACTGACAGTGGTTCATTGATGGCCAGGCCTCCTTGAATCTCCTGAAAAGTGGGATTTGAGGACTTGGTGGTGTTCCTAGGCACACGACGAAGACATCCTTGAGAATCACTTCGTGAACGTGATGACGGCAAGCAAACCATAAAAGAGATCTTCCCAATGCCGCTTCCAAACGCGCACACGCACCTTGCACTATCCCTGTGTTTGATGCCGTCGTGTCAAACACCATGCCTATGATCTTGTTCTCAATTCCGACTAGGGTGAGCGCTTGATGGACTGCGCTTGCCATTTGCTGTCCTGTGCCGTCTATTATTTTCGGTGCTCCTAATAGCTCTTCCACACAATTCCCAGTCACCACAACAGCAATCCGATCGACTGACTTACCCTCCTGTTCGATGTCAGTGAGTATCTTTGTGTCCCAGTGGATCTGCAGTCGAGGTGGAAGCTGCTCGAGGTGGCCAATAGCATTGGTCCCTATCATTGTACGGGCCTTTGTCGGAAGCGGTGAACCGTGCTCTTTGATGGAACACTGTCAGGACCGAGAGCTAGGGATTTTGCAGTCGCAGCAAACGCTGATGTTGCCTGTCGAACAGAAAGGCCCTCGCGATCCCAAGTTGCTGCCAGGTCAAGATCACTCAGACTTTCTTTTAGTCTGTCATGTTTGGGAGCTTTCGAAGGTTTAAGTCCACAAGTGACGGCTTCGTTTCCACTGTCAGCTGACGATGTGCTAGAACTGCTGTCGGTAGCCTCTTCTGTGACTCCTACAGCTAGAGCCTCCTCCGTTTGACGCCGGTGTGCCCGCTCAAGAGCTCTTTCCCTTTCCTGTCTTTTCATTGTGGCTGCATTATATTTTCTATCTTCACCTCCCATGTAACTCGTATGTCGATCTGCCCTTTGGGAAATGAGGAATTCCTTGTCTTCAAGAGGGATATCTCCCCGATCCAGAACATCTGAGTGGGCGACATCAAAAATATCCTCCATATCAGCCAAAAATACATCCCGCTGCATATTGTAAATCATTCCAGTCTTGTTCTTGTTTTTATGCAAATTTCGATACCTCTGAACCAAAGCTTTCAGTTTAGTCGAGGCATGAACGGAGGTTGTTGCCAGATTCGAGTTGGCTCTAGCCCAGATTTCTAATACAGCCGATATTACAGCCTTGACACTGTTGGAATCTGTCTTCTTTTGGTCGCGGTGATGGTAGAAGTAAAGGAGCAACACGTCCATATTACTTGGTAATCGAGATTTAGCCAGCTCTGCTATCGGAGACCTCTCAAGAAGCCACAACTTGATGTTTGATCTTGTCAACGCCATAATGATCAATTCTGAAAACCAAAACAAAGTCATCAAACGTCGGGACCTCTAAATATCATCTGATCGAGTTGAAAATCACACAGCCAATGCTTTAGCCCAAACCACATCGGGCATGACACGAGTGGTCAGGTCGTGTTAAGAAAAGAAATTGGGACACCCTAATTATATATAAAAACACTGTAAGAATGGTAACGACGTAATGTACTTCAATGACACTATAATTGAATGTAATGACTTTATATATAATGTAAGAATGTACTTTAATAGAATTGTAAGGGACAATCATAAGCGAATGGGAAGTAATCCATAATCGAAATCATAATTGTAATAAACCCAAACAAAAATGTACTCAGTCATGTACTTCAATTGTACTGTGTACGACTATGAAATGAAATCGCCTCAAATGAAGACGTGGCAAAAAAAAAAAAGATTAGTTTTTATTTTATTTATTTTTTTTTTTAAATCTTTATTGGAATCTTTCAAACACCTGATCGTGTTTAAAAGGGGGGAAACTTAACCTCCAATTGCCATCCCTCAACATTCAGGCATATTTTATACATGTATTTGTAAAATGAAGGACACTTCATTACGAGACTCTGCCTTGGTCACTGCTAAGAGACTCCGCTTGTTAGCAGCTTCGCTGCGGGGAGGGGCGGAGGCCCCTTGCCTCCTTAATATTTTTAGATTCCGGCCTGAGCTATGGTCGAAAGAGGTCGAACCTCTACCCCTGTAAATTCAGAGCCATAACTGTAAATTTTTAAGAAGTAAATTTACAGTAAGAGAAACTTTTTATTTCCCCCTCGAGTTGGGCTATCGTCAGAGGAACTTAGTAAAGTCGATAAGTTATAAAGCGAGAGAAAAGAATTATAAAGTTATAGAAGAAAAGTATCATAGAAGAAATATCCGTTGCTTGCCTCCCTAACTAGAACCCCCGTCGATTCCGAACCGATTAAGGGCCATAAAAGGGGGTTAACATATATATATAATATATATATATATATATACACACACACATATATATATATATATATATATATATATATATAACACACATGTTGTTTATTTCTTTATTGCCGCTTCCATTCGCTCGAAATCGTGAACTGTGGTATTTATTGGAACACTACATCACACGTCTTTGTTTTTTTAAATTTATCTATTGTATCGCCGAGATTTTACAGCGGCAGCCTTCATGGGTAATTAAATATCTTCCACTTTTATGTTTCAAGGCACATAAACAGTAGTTTAGCGTTTCTCTCAAACATACGCAAATTGTTCCGCATATATCTTCCAATATCACGAAAACCGTTCCTTTCCCGACAAACGAGAATGTACAGGCGAGCATCATGAACCATGAAACGTTTCACATTCCAACCTCAACTCTCTATCTCTCTATCGGTCGAATACAAGATCAAAAAACAAAGCGTTTCTCGTCACTTCACGATTGGGGATATCTGACACGCCCAGATTTCACAGGGCAACCAATCACAGCCCTGTGGACGGATCCCAGGACCTCTGTTTGGCCGCTATGCAGGCCTACGCGTCACACTCCGCCCAAAATTCACCGCTAGCCAATAGGAAGCTAACGATTGTGTTTTGTGGGTTGGTCACAAGTCCCCTTTATAAAAGGGAGCATTTCATCTCAAAGCCTCAGCTCGTATGTTTTTTCGCTTAGTGCTTTTCAATATACACTATGAGTCAGTTATCGGTCTACAATTCTCCGGAATTGATTGAAGATAAGACTTTTATGCTCACGCAACGCTTCTAATTTGCAGAGCTATAGATCGGGGGGAGCTTTTATCTACCCAGAGTGTTACGGAAAATTGTGACAAAATGCAAGAACCGTTCAATGAAGACGCTGCTAAAATGTAAGTAACTTATAAGTGTCTAACCTAGCTTTATTCTGAGTTTTCCTACAAAGAAAAATTAACCCCAGGACTCTGTCTCGTTTATAACAATATAGCCTAGCCGTAAAAGGCAGCAATAAACGCATTTTCAAAAATATTTTTAATTCTGTTTCCTTCGGGTTATTTCGGCATATATATAATATATATATATATGGTGTGTTTTTATTTGTACATTTCTTGTACAGGTACGATTTTAGAAATATTAAAAACTTACAATAAAAATATTAAAAACTATTAAGATTTGGCTGCGGGTTCGAGACCCGTTGCAGGAAGATTGAGCATAGCACACCCAGCTAATCTTACTTTTGAAAACTGTGAGGATATCTGCTTATGGTTACAATTTGCTGTTAGACTAACCTAGCTTTATTCTGAATTTTCTACAACGTAAAAATTAATCCCATCATGTTTTTAATTAGTTTCCATCATGATTATTTTGGCACACACACACACATATATATATATATATATATATATATATATATATATATATATATATTAGGATATGCCCATTGTATATATGAAAAAATTTTAAAATTGACTTACAGCTTAGCACAATGTGAATTGGTTACATATCGAAACAAAACTTTTCAGGAAAAATCTTATTCAATTTAATGAATATTAAGTGGGTGCTCAACGACTTCAAAAGCTGAAGCCTAAACCTGTCATTCTCAGTCACTCGCGAACCTTACGTCGGTGCAGATAGGCAATGCTAATTTTTCTCACACGCTTACAAACACGCTTACATGTTTCGATACCACTGCCAGCAACACTGGACAAAGGGCAGGTACATGCACTATACTAGAGCAATACCTTAAAAAGGATATACTTTTTCTGGCATGCAGACATCACTTTCATGAGCTTGTTTTGTGCAAAGCATATGAGATACTTTTGAACGATAACTCAAAATCTCCAAACAGAGAGATTTTCAAGCATTTCCAGAAATTCTGGCCAAAGGTCATTCAAAATGAGTATCGGCCTATTACCCATGCAGATGTTGGCGCAGAAAAAATTATTGCTCTTGAAGATGACATTATCATGTTCGCAAACGCAACCCTAAACGAACAACAGCCTCGGGATGATTATCGAGAGCTTCTGGAACTCTCAATATTTTTGTGCTGGATTCCAATCACAGGTCTTTCTTTTAAGTGCCCAGGTCCTGTCCATCGAGCAAGATGGATGTCAAGAGCCATTTACTCTCTGAAAATGTGGTTGTTTAGAAATCAATTCGATCTACAGAAGGAAATACCAAATTGGAGATTAAAAGGAAATACAGCTTCAGAAAGGAACTGGGTAAACTTTTTAAATTTTAATATATTTCTTGTAAATATATATTTAAAAGCATGGTTCCAAAGCTCTGTGGCCATAAAGGCTCCAGCAAATGATCTGAAGCTCTTACTACTGTATATGGACGCCACCAGTGGTACTTAAATGAGGTAAATGTTGCTCTTGCATTTTTGGATCCAGAGATATCATTTGATGTCAAAAGGATGATGGCCAAAAATGCAAATGAAGTTCCTTGCCATGAAGATTTTGTGCGTAGGGTTCAGCCCTTTGATCCTTCTCACAAAACTTTACCTGATTTTTGCACGCAAAGAACCAAATCATTTTTCACAATCATAGGAGTATTCGCAGAATTTCTTCATGAAGATCCTGAAAGGTGGTCAGTTTTGGCACAATACAATGCCGCCAAAGAAATAGTTAAAAATTTGAGAGTTGTAAATGATCTTGCAGAACGTTGTGTGGCTCTCATTATGAAGTTCAATGCAACACTAACAACAGATGAAAATCGAAAACAGTACCTTTTCCAGGTTGTAGAACACCATAGGAAACAAAACCCCAGAGCCAAGAAATATTACTAAAAAATGTATGTTAATAAGTGTTATTCAAAAAATATACTGTGGTTATTTTATGTGTAAAATATATTGGGTGTAGTTTTTGTATAGGCCTACAAAGAGATTGAAAAAGATAGGCTTAAGTGAATGTTCAGAAGACTCCAAAAGTATATTTATGTTAAATTTTGAAAATAATTAAGCTGAAGTTGAAATAAAGTCTTAAAAGTATGGAATTTATTTAGTTATGGTACAACTTTTTGAAGTGGAACTTTTGAGTGAATTGAGCACCCTGTTAATATTAACTAAATTCAATAAAATTTTGTCTATAGTTTTTCATTCATTGCCACAAAATAAAGATATGTGGTATTAGAAAAAATAAAGTTTAATTTTAGGCACACCCTAATATATATACAGGGTGTCCGAGAATTATCTGTACAATTTTTGGCTGTTATTAAAAGTCAACCATGAAGTGTAGAAATTCCAGTCTTGTCCCATTTTACAGAGAATCTCATTAAGTTTTTTCTAATACCACGTTTTGACAAGTTTTTTAGAAATGTACGCGGGTGACAGACATTGATGATTTAAAAGCAAGAATCACAGCTGCTATTGAGCGAATTGATGTGGATATGCTGCAGCGTACATGGCAACATTTGGAGTATCGATTGGATGTTTTGCGAATCACTAATGGTGCACATATCGAATGTTTGTAACAACGTTACTTTAATAAAAGAAACTTTTGAAAATACAGATTCTAAATAATCTTGTTTAAGAATTTTACGTGTTATCAAGAATTTTATTAAAAGATGAAATTGTACAGATAATGTTCGGACACACTGGAATTTCTAAAAAACTTGTCAAAACTTGGTATCAGAAAAAACTTAATGAGATTCTCTGTAAAATGGGACAACACTGGAATTTCTACACTTCATGGTTGACTTTTAATAACAGCCAAAAATTGTACAGATAATTCTCGGACACCCTGTATATATATATATATATATATATATATATATATATATATAGTAGAGCTTTAATAATATTTTTCTCGATAATTCAGCACCGCAGTAGGATTTTTAAATTACCAAATCTTTTTAGAATTTTCTGTCTTTTTATTATAATTTTTTAAATTCGTGGCATTTCTCTTGTTGCAGCTCTTTATTTTTACTTAACCTTATAGGACCGTTGCGGAACTTGATCGTGTTATAGCTACTTTTGATGAAAGAGGAATAAATGATATGAATGCTTCTCCGCACAGCCAACCCAGTGCTATGAATACAGAAGTCGAAGTATTGGCTCACATTCGGTCCAGCGATTGTCAGATCATCGAGGAACTAATGTGAGTATTTTTGAGGTTAAGAACAAAACACATTGTATTTTCACCGATTAAATGGCAGAAAACATGTACAAAGCGGACCCAGTGTCCGTTAAATCAGTCTTAATGGCTACATTTTACAGTTACAAATGTATATACAACTTTACACAATATAGATATACACCTTTACACAGTACAGCGGGTGCTAACATATGGGAACCTTTTTTTATCTGTTTGCATACACTTTTATCGTTCATCTCTGTGTCGCACAAATCAAATAATTTCAAAAAATTTATAAATCCCTTCCCACGTGACATGTGCAGGAGAAATGAAATGCAATACATGCCGCACGTTTTACTATAATATCCTTGAAAACGATATGGGTTCCAATCAACCTCAGGTACATATAATTGAGCGATGAACTGCACAATCACCGAATCATTCCAGGGCTGAAATCCGAGTGAATCAAAATACTACATTCCTTCCCTATTTTTAAAATAGATTGCAAACCAATGAATCCCCTCACCCTCCACATGTCGATGTTAACGATAATCCCGTACCAGTTTCTCGTACTTGGCAGCTTCAATATTTCATTCTTCGCAAACACAACGATAAATTTTGAGCGTGTGAAACGGTCACTTTTCATTACTCTCTGGTGTGTATTCGCGTCCATTTTAAAAGTCTGTGACCACGTTCCTGAAACGATCAACTTCTGTAGTGCTTGTGATTCGAGGTACACGAGTACACTTATAGGCGAGTCTATAGGCTTGGCAAATTCCAACCTGACTGAGATATTCCCATTCTGCTGTGGACTTAAATGCGCATTTGCGCCAGAGACAAGTCAGGCGTAATATCAAATGAATAAATGTTAAAATCTTCGACAAATTCTTTCTGCGTTACACCAAACCCAAGTTCTTCACAGGCGCCTGTATTATGATCGAGACTACTATATGCTCTCGCGCAGAGCGGAAACACAGCATCTAATGCCATTTACGTATAGAGTAATATTTTTAAGGCCGAAATTCTCGAATTTAAAGGCACTCTTTTTATTTTCCATTCGTCGAGCGTGGTCCTGCATTCCAATTAATATCCTTTTAGGTAGGACTCCAAGGGCCACGTTTTCTAGTTGCTTCGAGGCCAACCCGGCGGGGACCGTGTATAGTTTGATCTGTACCCTGTTAATTGGGTATTTTACTGTGGCGTGTATTAAGTCTTTCTCAATTTCTATTTGTTTCGGGGAACTTAATTTCACTCGGCGTATACGCAAATACGTCTCCATGATGTGAATCACAACGGGTTTCTTCTTGATCAGACCCAGATTTATGCAGATCTCAGGAATCGTGCGGGTAAGCTTCAACTTCATATCCACCCCGTTCATAAGCAGTTTCTCCTGGAATGTGAAATCTGTATGAAGACGTCCAAAACATTCTATATCTTTTTTTAGAATTTTTAAATTTATCCTTTACCATTTTCATCTTTAGTATGGTAAATCCCTCGGCGGTTAAAAAGGTGTCCTTCGCTTCTTTGAAAAGTTGAGGACATTTTCCAGATAGGCTCGTAGGTGGTAGTACCCCGTTCCTGCCGAGATGTTAACCTGGTTTAAATACACTCACACTGGCTGAATATGGAGTGTAAAAAGTTGGTTTCAGGGTAGGCAGAGTAACTATCATCGCAGTCCGTTCCATCAGAATGGGCTATACGCAGTTTAGCGTACATGTGCATGCAGCTCGGGTCAAAAAAGTAAGAGCCTGAGCTGGGTATCACGAATTCTATAGAGGCACTGGGCGAACTAATTGTGTTTAATGGGTTAATTGTAATAAAGTCGCTATGCTCAATCGAGACCTGAGTGGGGGGCATATCAAAGAGGGACAGTTCCGATTTGCAGCATTGTGAACTACACGGATGGATGAAACGCGCCATGACAAGTCAGAAATAGTGCCACCTCCCTCGACAAGTATTAGTCAGCCTATGATTCGTGAGAGTAGTGTCCTCAGCTTATATCAGTTAAAAAAATGATCAGCCATAGGTTTCATACGTTTAGAGCACTTCTTTTTTATTTCATTTTACGTTTAGCGCCACGAGATGGTAAGCCCTTCTTCCTGGCAATCTCTTCTTTCCGCCACCACGCATTTTTCTCTTTGCATCTTTGATGATTTCGTCCCGCGTACGTTTTAAATGATTTTATAGAGCTTCTTTAGGCTTAGTTCCACCCATTATGTCTTCTGCCGCGTTAAAACCTGTTTGTAACGCCTTCCGCCCTAGGTACCTGGCACCCCTCTCAACAGTGGGACAACGGTGCGTAGTATGGATGAAAAAATGGATCCAAGGCCACTCCCACGCTGGTATCTCACTCCTCGGTAGACTGTGAATGGTCTTCGAGTCATTATAAACGGCGAAAGTGTAGTTTCACTGTTAAGCTCTCATCACCGAATGGGAAATTTTTTCCCTCAATCGTTCTTATATATATATCGAGATGTTGGTTGATAGATTAGTCGCAACATTCACATAATGGGGCTTGTCATATGTAATGCTCAAACTTTTCCCTCTATGGTTGGGGATGTGTGCAATGCGCAGCAGGCGCGCCTGGGTGTCCCCAACAAATTGATGCTCTACGATATTGCTGTAAATATAGCACATGTCTGGGGGCGGAAAGCTTTCACCCAATTTCTCCATCTTCAATTGATACATTAAGCTGGACAAGTCATGCTGTGCCTCGTGAAAGGCATCTCTTTGGAGAGCTGCGCTATATCGGCCCTCAGCAACAATTGTGAACAGCTCTTTATCTTTAATATTTCTACTAAGCGTTGACTTTAACTTCAATGTGCATGCAGGCGTGTCTATGTTTACGACTTCAAAAAGTAAATCGTATGTCAGGTATGCCCTTTCAAGACTCTTGTTTAACCCCATCACAATGTCCATGACTGTATCATAATGCCCGATTCCTAGCGATACATTTCTGCTATAGTACCGTTCCTCACCAAACAGGACTGAACGCATAGTATTGTCTAAGGTTATGCCTAATTTTTCGCACTCATCGAATCTTCTAATGATCAGAAATATGATTTGCTCATTTTCAAGAGTTAAAAATTTGGTGGCTAACTGGAGTTCACATAACCCCACTCATACGAATCACGTCCAATTCAATGGGTCCGTGGAGTTCTGTCACAAAGTTGGCGAGGGTGTTGTTAGGATGTACAGACAGAGAAGAGACGGGAGTGTGACATAGAAGTGGCTAGGCGCCATGTTGCATACTAATTAAGCTTCATTATTGCAGCAGCTTTTATATAGGTGTGAAGCTTTCTGGGTAACCCAGCCATTTCACCAGGTACATTTTTCTCTTTCCTGAACCTTTGCTGCCTAAAATTTTTTCAATTTTAAACACACTTTTTCCTAAATTAAATGTCACTTTCTGCAACTCCTCGCGGTAAAAGCCTCCAGCGATCTCTTCCCCATTCAAATCTTCAACGTAATACATCATTATCTCACCTTTAGGTCTCATAGCACGAACTTTAAAAATCTCACGTGTCCATCCTTGCTCAAATCCCTTCGCGAATTTATTTCCCGAACGTGATAGCCTTACATAATCATTGATTTTGAAATGTGTAGAGTGTGGTGGTGGTGGTGTTCCATCTCTTCTCACCTCTGGCAGCGCACCTCTTTCTAAAACTTCGTTAGGTTTGTGCCAATCGTACGATGGTGTGAACGGTTGTATGATGAAGCCAATGAACCGAGAACGTTTATATATCTGTATGTGTTTTTATGTGTAAAATAGCGATGCATGCGCTCCTTTATGGTACGTTGAACTCTTTCAGCTAAAGAGGCCTTATGTATAGAACTGCTAGTGTAGTAACTGATATTAAACTCTGTCAGCATGTTCTGAAAAGCGCGACCTATAAATTCTTTCCCCATATCCGTACAAAAATAGCCAGGAACCCTGTTTTCTTTCAACATCAGCGTTTTGGTGGCTTTAGCAACTGTTTCAGACGATTTATTTTTCAAGGGAATTAGCCACAGATATCTAGAGAATACATCTATCATGAATAGAATGTAGCGGTAACCATCGTTATACACTGAATATCTTTGCATGTCTGTTAAATCCGCCTGCCAAATAGAGTCAATCGAAGCAGCTGTTGTCTTGGCCGTTTTAAACCTTTTTCTCACCGGTTTATGAAGTGTATAAGCATCCTGTTCCCGCAAAAATCTCTCAACATTTTTTTTCCTTACACCGTAAACACCTCTGTACATGTACAGTCTATTAACGCCACCATAGGAGGCGGGGTTAGAAATGTCATAATAGCGTTTACTTAATATGTTAGCCATTTGCGTATTTTAGAGACACGTGGATAAGGCTGGCCGTTTGTTCTCTTCTTTCTCCTCTTCAGAGACGCTGCTGCTGGGGGCGATGGCGTACTCAGTTGTGACACATGCGAGACTTGATCCAAGTCTTTTAACCTATTCAGATTACCTATCAATGTTTTGGGGACATTTATTTGTTGTAGTCTTGCTTTAATATGCTTCCATCCTGTTGGCGAGGGTCTGTCCCACTTTCTCACCAGATCATGAACAATATCAACGATATTGGATCCTTGTACCCTTGTTCCTTCAACAATGACCTCGCCTGTATCGGCCCACTGTATGATGGGGTCCTCACTCAATAGATTATAAAGACTTAAGCCTTTATTCCTCAATGTATGTGGGAGGCTGTTTTTTAGCACATGTTCGATGTGTTGTGTTCCGTTGTTCTTTGGTTGGTCATCTCTAACGTCGGGGCCAGGTCCTGTGTCGCCATGCTCAGCACTACTCGCGCTGTGCCTAATAACCACGGGGAGCTCTGTAGGATTCTTATAATCCTCGTACTCATGAAGAAATTTCTGCAAAGCCTCTTGGTACAAGATCCTTTTCTCATCAGGTGACTTTTCACTGTTTAATAGGGCTAGCAACTCGCTTTCCATTCTTTTAAGCCTACTTTTACGGGGTTCTAGAGCCGTGTCTGGAGTCTTTGAACTTTGCAATGAAGCATACACCTCGTGCGGAATCACAACCACCTTCTTCATTATATTAATCTAGTCAGTAAAGGACCCAAAACTGAAAATAAGATGGGTAGGAATGATCCTCCTCTTTGTACAATAATGCGCTTTTTTACCCACAGTTTGACTTTTATGAGCGAGCGCTCGTATTATGTTCTTGTAACGACGTAAGCGATCCTTCTGAGAGGGTTTCATTGGCACATTACATTTTATAACATTAAGACAGATTTCACAGATGCATTTTAAAAAGTCAGAGTCGATATTTTTAACAAACATCTGTTGCAGTGCCCGGGGCAATCGTTGATAGATTTTTATTAATTCACGGTATTTCTTTAGCCTATTTGTCATTCTGGAATATACACCGTTTCAGGTTCGCTTGGGAATATATTCGTTCTTAGAAGCACCCTAAACGTGTTTCGCGGGTGAAGGTCACAAAGCAAATATCCATAACGCTGGTTTGTGGCCTCTTTATAAACCTCCAAAAACTCCTTACGCTGATTCGGGAACATTTGATTGGCTAATACCCCAATTTGTGATACATCTCTACGTTGCGCGAATAAGACTAGATATTGTGTATTTAGCGACACATCGCGCATGTATCTATTTTTGAAAAATAGATTCTGGTTGATGAAGAACACGCTTATGTTAAGATGGTGGGAGAACACTGTAAATGTCTCGGCAAACGTTTTATCCATCTCCAACATGAGATCGTCAATTACAATGACTGTATGTTCATTTCCCTTTAACGAATTAACGTCATAGACCCCCTTGTGGAACAAGATTTCATCTTGGTACTCGTTGAACACTGATTGATACGTCGAATAGCACCATATAACTTTATGCACAAATTTTGAGAACATCTCTCCCTTTTCTTTAATGATTTTAAGCATAAACACAGTTTTACCACATCCTGTAGGTCCAGATATAATACATGTGGATGGGCTCGTGAACCTGAATTTTTCTACAGAATCCATTTCTAACACGTCACACCCTAAGTGGGCCATTTACAAAATATTACAAATTTTGAGTGCTACTCCTTATATTTTTTTTTCTTCCACAGAACCGTGAATGACGACGAGGTACAGCACCCCATCATCGATAACACAGACGAACCCGTTGACCGTGCAGCTACAGAATCCGTCCCCGCTGACGAATCCTCACCAGCGATACCTGTAGCACGCGCCAGTTCAAAGCGGAGGCATGATGAAGAGCCCACCACGTCAGGTATAAAGCGCGCCAGGGTTGAGCCTGTTGCTAGACCACCAGTAATAGAGCCCCAACCTTCTACGTCTTAGACACAACCCCCACAATAGTATCTTCCTCAAATATATTCCCTTATTCAATTCCGGGTACATCCTTCACAGCAGCTTCTCGTTCTGTTGAGGATGGCATAACATTCGAGTTGGTGCGTACCGCAACCCCCACCCTGGCCTTGACTAGAAATCGGTATATAGTCAGGGTTGATCCTAGATCCATGTATGGCAATGGTGTTGAACACGGACTATGGCGCATAGTTGAACGTATTGTAGAGTTTGCCCTTCAGAACCGGGACGAACGTGAAGTCAGGACGAGGCCTTCGGATTCGAGTCGGATGATGGAGATGTAGATGATTTGGGTGGTAATATCGTTCAGACGTTTGGCAGCTGAAGATATAGAATATATATTAGGCCGTATAATGCAGGCCTCTCAAAGTAGTATAGCCTTCAATATGGACAACTTAACGGTAAATATTGACCGTGTATTTCGTGTTGCGGGTCATAGTGCCACACCTTATACTCTTAACTTCAATTCTCAGGCTATTTATAGACGGCATATAAACGTCGATCGTGGTTGCGGCTTTATAGCAGTAGTCTTGGCCCGTATGTTTACTGTACTAAATACACGGGTCAAAAACATTTGGTTGCCTACGGTAGTGGAGCGTGCCCGTAAACTAGCTGTAGACTGTAAACTTGAATTTGAGTGTAATATGGGTCCTGAAGAGCTGAGAAGGGTAGAACAGGAAATGAATGCTCGTATAGTTGTATTTGGAATGGATGATCGTCGTAGGACTGTGTATGTTTTTAAAAGCAGTGTGAGAGATCGTACAAGACCCCTACTTATTTTAGGGCTGTCAGGAACAACATATCTACCCATCCGTAATATAAGGGACCTTTACGCGAGTTATGATAAAAGTCGAAAATGTGGACGACATCATAATTTGTGTAAGGGTTGTATTGAGTTTGCGGATGATATAGTGAGTATGTGAGCAGTGTAAAAGCTCCAAATGTGAAAGCTGTGTAGTTAAAGCTGAGAAGAGGGATTGTGATGTGCGTAGACGCACATTTTTCAATAATAACTGTTTTGAGCTCCATAAATCAATTGGCACGTGCAGGAAAATGAGAATCTGTGAATGTGGTATGTTTCATATGATGGATAAAATAATTGGGGGAATTTCAAGCATAACTGTGATGAAATTCACTGTTCTACGTGCCATGAGAAATATAAGGCGGTTGGAGTAAACATGTATGTTATATGAAAGACGCCAAGCCTAAAAACAGCCCTTGTATAACTGTGTACTACGATATAGAAACATATACGAATGCTGAAACCAAAGAGGTTATTCCACAGTTACTTGTAAGCCAGGCTACCTGTAATGAGTGTATGGAGAGCGAGTGTGATGAGTGTCACAAGTGTGGTAGCCCTGTGAAACTCTTTGTGTCCTATATTGTCAAGTTAGCGGACAAGTTCTAAAAAATTACTGTCTATATTCTTGCCCATAACGGGGCGAAATTTGACACACAGTTCCTTTATAAGGAGTTGCTCGAGCACGAGTCATCCGAGATATTTATAGGTGATCCCTTGAAAAGAGGCAACAAACTAATACAGATGCAAATAAGAAGTAATGTACAGTTTAAAGACACTTTAATATTCACACCTTGTAAATTAGCAAAGTTACCCAAGGTAATGGGCGTATCCGCTGAAGTTTCAAAAGGATATTTCCCTTACACATTCCTCACTAGCGAAACTTTAAATTACGTAGGACTACCTCCAGCCAAACATTACTTTAACTATGAATGTATGAGCACAGACGAGCGTGAAGATTTTGACCGATACTACAACAGTTTTAATGAATGTAATCCTTATAATATAGTTGATGAATGTGAGCGTTATTGCGTGAATGATGTGCGCGTGCTTAGAGTATGTTTCAAGGCATTTAGAAGGATGTACATATGCCGTTTCAAATGCGATCCGGTGCAAATCGCAACCACCATCGCATCATTATGTTTTACGGTGTTCAAGAATAACTTCATGCCTAAAGACACCTTAGCCATTATCCACAGAAACAACCCCGCGCAGTTATGGACACAAGGTTATTTACTGGCTCATACACCTACAGCAGCAGACAGGTGTATACATAAAGCATGCCCACAACACGGGTGAAGTACCCATTAATGTTAATGGTCGTGTTTTTTGGGTTGATGGTCTAAGTGAAAACCGTGCCACTGGTGAGAAGATTGTGTACTCCTTTAACGGTTGCTGGTGGCACGGATGCCCCCGTCTTGAGTGTGGAATCGTAGGAGATATCCACGATAGATCTCCTGCCGACTGTCTTGCGTGGACCCGCACCCGCGATCAACTTATAGGCTCCCAGTTCACTCACAAAGTCTTGTGGGAGCATAAGTATGATGCACGGATGGAGACAGATGGACAGTACCGTGAAGAAATAAACACGATCAAACGTTCAATGGTGCTGGATCCTCTCAAATGCGGTGATAGCTTGTTCGGAGGGCGTACAAATCCCTTCAAGCTATACTTTCCGCCTACGGAGGGCGTGAAACTCCATTACTACGACTTCTGTTCTTTATACCCCTACGTGATGAAGAACAATCCGTACCCCGCAGGTGCACCTGAAAAAATGGTGGGTTCCACCATACCAACCATCGAGGAGTTTTCAGCTAACTTGAATGAGCGCTACTTTGGATTCTCTTTCGTAGACGTGCTCCCCCCTCGCGATTTATGGATGCCGATCTTACTTGTCATTATAGATCACAAGCTCATGTTTCCCCTGTGTGTGAAGTGCGCAGAAGAGAACAACAGTGATTGTGACCATACAACCTACCAGCGTAAGATCAGATGTGTATATACAAGTCCTGAGCTGGCCCTAGCTGTTCGCCATGGATATAGAATAAGGAAGATACATAAGGTGTGGAGGTTTCAGAAGCTACCCAACCTTTTCACGCCATATATAAACGCTTTTTTGAAGGATAAGGTTGAGGCGTCAGGATATCCGCGAGGGGTTGACACTGAAGGTGAAAAAACGGCTTATATTCAGCGTTACTGTGCCCATGAAGGTATACAGCTTGACCAATCCCAAATTGTTAAGAATCCTGGCAAGCGCTTTAGTGCAAAGTTGTGTCTAAACAGTCTTTAGGGAAAGTTTGCGCAAAATACCGGCAAAGGGAACGTCCATTTGGTACAAAGTTATAGTGAAGTCTGGGATTATGCCAACACCCCCGATAAAGAGGTTATGGAGATCGTGAATGTAGGTAATACTTACATAATAAAGTACAACAATACCGAATTGGCCACAGATAACTCACGGGTTACAAACATACATGTAGCCAGTTTCACGACGGCCTACGCCCGCATCAAACTTTGGGGCCTATTGCACTCTCTTGGACGGAGGGTGTTGTACGCTGACACAGATAGCGTGATATTCACAGCGAGGGAAGGTGAATACATGCCCGCTATTGGGGAGTTCCTCGGAGAGCTAACTGACGAGATCAAAGATGAGTATGGTGATGGTGCATACGCAGACTCGTTTGTGTCAACCGGGCCATAAACTTATGGGGTACGGGTGAGGGTAGGGGATGATACGAAGTATATCATGAAGGCTAAGGGTATCACGCTTAACCATGCGAACCGTCGAGTCGTTAACTTTGACTCGTTGAAGGAACTAGTGTGCTTGGAAGATGAGGGTGACCAGCTACCCCAACTGATTGTGGGGACGCACAATTTTCGGGCGCAGAAACTGGGGTGTGTGTGAAGGAACTTAGGGGCACGAATGTATGCCGTAACACCTATAGGAAACGTTTCCAGGTGCCTGGTACCTATGATACCGTACCATTTGGCTACCTTAATCCTTGATTGTATTTATATATATGTGTAATGATATGTTTAGTTATCACGCATATTTGCTCCAATTAAGGTTTCATTTTCTCCTTTGCGTGCGCGCGTGTGTGTGTGTACAGTAAAAAGCTAAGCCCCGCCCACTGTAAGATCGGCAACGTGAGTCCTGCCACTACCTGAGCATATCTCTATCCCTGCATGCTCAGTTGACCTCTGCATACCCTTGAGCTCAGACGTGTATTCTCCCGCGTACAAGAAAAATAGTAATGGCTACCTTTAATATTGCGTGTTCAACATTTATGAAGTGGTATTCGGCAAAGTGCCAAGATGCGGTGGATACTGAAAAACTCCCTATTCCCTCCTCCTTTGACACTTTTAAGGCTACATTGAGACGTGCGAAGGACCAAGATGTTCAAATACTCTACGGGTATTCTGGCGAGGGCATTGTAGGATTTTGTAGTACAGACGATGTATTGAAGTATGTTATAGACCTAACCTTTATAAAGGCTCACATATACCGCGAAGTAGAAGAAGCAACACGTTCAGAAGATAAGCAACGGTTATGGATAGTGAGTCTTGTTGATGAGTGGTATGACAAGCGACATTATGTCATGTTACACCATACCGACTACTCGTACCCTACGGTTGAGAATATAAATCTTGTCATCATGGAGAATCTTAAGTATTTTTACCACTATATTAATATATATCATGACGAGGTTTGTAGTGAGGTTGTGGCTAATGGGCTGTGTGAGTTTTCAACAGACTTTAGAGATGAGTATCGCTTGTTAAACAAAAAAGGATAAATATCGGCATATCTTTCTCTCAAATAGTGCACCGGATTGTGAAGATGTTTAGTTTGTGCAAATGAACGTCTGGTGAGTGATAAAACATTAAAGACGGTATTGTTTCATGTAGTGGAAAATTCTGTTTGTCCAAGAGCACAAGTGTTCGAACAAGCCTGTACACGCTTTAGCAGTGTGATGCGCTTCCCCCAGCGAGCTGCCCACCCGTGTACCTCACGAAACACACGAGTTCGAACAAACCCGTACACGTTTCACCAGCGTGATTCACTCCGCCCGTCGAGCCAATCCGTCCACCTGTGGCTCATAGTAATCTCAGAGCTTGAACGGTGTGGACGTGCGAATACGATGGAACTTCCTTTGAGAAGCATTCTCAACGCCTCGTACGATGTCTCCGTGACGAAGTCATTGCGCGTGTTCAGGCGTGAAACCGGCACCATTAACTATACACTTGAAACGATTTGCAGGCAAGCAAACTCTGGTAAACGCAATGTTATTTATTTAAGTGTTGAGGAGATGAATAGAGTCTTCGTGATAGTTGAGAAGTGGGGAGAGGACCGTTATAAAATACCTGCAGGTGTAGGTACAAGAAGAGAGCAGATTAGTGACGCCCCCTCATATGCCGTTGTTTGCACGTTGTGTATAAATAACGAACAGCCACGCATTGATATACGACTGATGTGGAAGAATGCTTCCGATAATAACGTTCTTGTCCTATGCGAAACCGTTTCATCCTCGACAGAATGTTTGAAATCGTCGGATTCCGCAAGCTGAAGCCTATATTAGACGCCCGTGTTACGGATTTGGTTTATTTTGACACGGTTCTTAAATACGCATACACCGCTCTGCTCGACGGATTTATCGAGTGTAGGACTGAACAAGGCGAGAATAGTTTAGAGCTGGATGCATATTTAAAAGGTTTAGATGCTTCGAAATATTCTGAACTTTGGTACAAAGCACTTGAGCGGTACAGGGCAGAGCTTGCCTACACTGTTCACCCTGAAGAGCTGTACCTCTATATACTGAATAGCTGTAGTCACGACTTGGAAGATTATTTCAATTGCTGCTATGCAGAGTGAAGAAGAGTTCACGATTGAAAAGCTCGGGACGGTAAGAAAAAACCCTCGATTGGAAAGGCATGTTTATAAACTTGTATTTAATAACGATGCTGTGGTTAACGATGACCTCTTTGTGCGTGCTTTTGATTGTATTCTAGCCGTGTTTAAAGATAACTTGCCAACCGAATGTAAAGTGGGCACAAAAATAGTATTGAACGATATGAAAGCCATTTATGTCGAATATATGCATCCGTATCAGTTAAACGGTGAAGTGTTGCTTGGACAGTTTTACGACGTAGTACAAAGTAATATCGATGTGAATGTAGACTCTATTACGTGTGCGTTTAGCGTTTTGCACCGTAGAACATAAAGGATGTATATTTAATTATTTAATTGTGTATATATATTTTAATTATTTAATATACCCCGTAGAACATAAAGGATATATATTTATTTATTTACTTAATTGTATATATATATATATATATATATATATTATATATATATACATATTTCCTGTACTAATATGCATTTGATTATACGTTTCGTATATTATTATTATTTTCAATATATTTAATTATTTAATATAACTGTATATATATATTTTTTTTCCTGTACTAATATATTGATAATACAACGTTTTGTATATTTTTTATTATATATTTCCCGTTCTTGTTTCTTATGCTATTATTATTTTTTGATCATATATATATTCCATTTTATATTTATTATATATTCATCGTCCGTATGCTATTATTATTTTTGATTATATATATATTCCATTGTATATTTATTTTCTATATATTTCCATTAATTCGCCTAAATAAACAAAATGATGTAATGGTGTTTTATTTAATTCTTTTTGGTTGTACACGGTATTTAATTATATCAATTGGCTGGCTTCTAAAGCGGATTTGTAAACCAGAATATATGCATTAATTATATAAATAGCGTTATCTGTCAACTCAACCTGTACACCTGAACGAGCCATTTACGCCTTCTAAGCTAACTGGCGGGTTAAGTCAGAATATATGATTTAATTAAATAAATAGCTCAAACTGGCAACTCAGCCAGATACGCCAACTGGCGGATTAAGCCAGAATATATGCTTTAATTAACTAAATAGCGCAAACTGGCAACTCAGCCTTATAAGCCAACTGGCTGATTAAGCCAGAATATATGCTTTAATTAAATAAATAGCGCAAGCTGGCAGCTAAGCCAGATACGCCAACTGGCTGATTAAGCCAGCTGGCTGGTTAGGAACATATTAAGACAACGGCCGCTCGGCTGAAGTCTTAATATGCGCTTGGCTCCTGCCAGGCGAACAACTCTCTTCTTCCTTTCTCTCCTTCTCCTCTCTCTTTCTCTTGGGGGATAACTCCGCCTCCAAGTTGCATAACAACTTGCAACATTCCCCTTGTTGTATAACGTGCAACATTCCCCTCCCCTTGTTGCATAACAACATTTGCAATTGCATTGCACTCGTCCATTTTGCGCCCATGCTACTAACGTGGAAGGTCATTTGAGGGGTCGCGCGTCTCAAGGTACCTAAGCGCCACCACAGGCGAAAATGTGTTTTTGATGGATATCACTATTTTCACCCTTCCTCTATCGCGTGGTTTGGGTTATAATGACCTTACGATACTAGAAGTATGGTTGAAAACCTTATGAAGCGAACTACTTTTTTCACCTCTATCGCCAGCTGGGCTCTGCCGCCCAGATGTGATGCGCGTCTTAAGGCCCCAATATCCCGTTCAACTGGTGGGATGTGATGGGGGTGGGGGTGGGACGCTCGGTCTCTGGGTGGCTGGAACAGCAGGAGGAGCGCGAGCCAATGAAAACATGGCAGCCACGCCGCTCTGCTTTCTGATTGGCCACCCGCTCCACGCGCCGAGAGGGACACGACACAAACACCCCGCCAGTACCTTAAGACTCGCGTTGCTGTTAGCAGGCGTCCTGCGTTCGTTCTCATATTGCTGAATATTGCGTGGATTATTCTATTCACCCGGCTTCTAACTATTATCAACGTGTGCAGCAATGTCTCACCGTGCTAGTGATAGTGATGAAAAATCAATGTAATCATTCTGTGCCAGAAATCGCACCCAAAGTTCGGCATAATAAGAAAATCAAAAAATAAAAAAAAAATATATAAAATATGAAAATCTATTCCAAAAACTCATCAACATCTTCATTAGCATACTTAGAACTCTAATGTAGCCAAAAATGAAAGTTCTAGCTCAATTAATAACAGATACTATGGCCAGAATATTGCTGAACTTTGGAGGCGATTTCTGGCGAATTTTAATTTTGGCGCTTAGGTACCTTAAGACGCGGGACCCCTCATTTATATATAATAAAAATAACAGTGGACCCAGAACTGAGCCCTGTGGCACACCATGTTTGACAAACGCTTTAGTTGAGCAAACCTTATTTACTGATACAAAATCCTATATACTATTGAGCTAAAATGTGTGTGTGTGTGTGTGTGTGTCCGCTTTCTTCGGAACCGTGCACAGCCTAAACGGCACATCGAAAAATTCTGCAACCACCACCAACTGATAGCCCATGAGCTGACTATGTGCTCTGTCAAGTTTCCCGGTCCTAGGTCACCGGTTACTGGGTCCGAAGGCCCCAGTACCGCGATAAAACTACAGAAAAGAACGCAGCCGTGAAAATCTTGAGCTTCACATTGTGTGACATATACTGCTACCCGCATTGATTGGAATATTCTTTGGAAATACTTTGATTGATAATTTTAGCCAAAGTTACAGATATCTTATCTTTAACAAGTTTCAATATAGGTACAGGAATGTTATGAATGTTATTTTTTGTATTTTTTAATTTACCAATAATATTCTGGACCTCAGTAGAGGTAGCAGGAACAAAAGAAAATGAATTTAGTGGGCTGGGTGGCATATATTCTAGAGGTGAATGATCATTATTTATTAATTGTGAGCGAAGCTTATCCGCTGTTGAAGAAAAATGTGCATTTAAAGAGTCTGCAATAGCAGTATCATCAGTAATTTCTTTATTATCAACATTTAATTTTCTATTGAGTTTTTCTTAATTTGTTTTCCGAGAAGATTGTTTATGGTTGTCCAAGTGTTTTTCATGTCTCCTTTATGTTTGGAAAATTGATTGTTATAATAGTTATATTTTGCAATTTTGATTATTTTAGTTAATTTGTTTCTGTATTGAGTACATTGTATTTTAGGAATTTTGCTCTGTAATTGCAATTTGAATAATTTATCTCTGTTCTTTATTGAAGTGATAATTCTTGGAGTGATCCATGGATTTGTGACACTTTTGGGCGAAACTGTTTTTCTCCTTAAAGGAAACCAAATATTAAAAATATGGAATAAGGTGTCATAGAAGAACTGAAACATATGATCTGGGTCATTTAAAGGTTCGTCACAGTCAAATCGAGTATTTTCTACAGCCCCAATAAATTTTCTTTTGTTAACCTCTGAGAATATTCTGTAATCAATAGTTGTTTTGTCCGCAACCTGAACAATGTTATTGAATATAGCGTAAGTAGGAAAATTATCACTGATGTTAGTGGTTATAATTCCAGAATTTACGAGGGCATTGATATTTACAAATATATCATCAATCGTAGATTCTGTTATTCGATTGCCATAGCTGCAGACTCGAGTGGGTTTGGTAATAGAATGACTAAGATAGAAAGAATTCATTAAGTTTAAAAATTTATGAGAGATTGCTTCAGATTGCAAATTGATGTTGAAGTCACCCGCAACTATGGCATTCGATTTATGAAAGTTGCATAACATATTATCTAAGTGAATTAAAAAGCTATTGATATTAGTATTAGGTGGTCTATATAATGCATGGACAGAATATACATTACTTTTGTCTTTTATATTCACAATCAGGTTTTCATTGTCACTATTACATAGAGAAAATACTTCGTTAGAGTCGTAAGTTTGGTGCACATACACAGAGATACCCCCACCAATCTGACCATCTCTTACAGTATGATAAGCAACGTAATTATCTATATTATATAGGTTTTTAATACTACTATTTAACCAGGTTTCCTTGAGAATTATAACACTAAATTTGACCTTAGAAGTTTTCAAAAGGGCCAATGAGTAGTTATAATTCCTAGGTAAGCTTCGAATGTTTAGATTTAGCACTGAAGATTTTTATAAATATCTTTTTGTAATACAAAGGCATTAAACTCATCTATCGATGAGACCATGCAATTGCCTACACCAGATTCCTGTTCTAGATTCTCTAAACTGGATACAGAATTTTTTGGCAATGAATTGAAATGATTAATATCGGCACATATACTATGAAAGTCTTTATCGATGAAAGCCATTTAACAGTAGTTCTCAAACAATTTCACTAATAGTGGGGCGGCATAGCAATCGAATTGTTCGTTTTTTGATAAAAGCATGAAAATTGGCGCAGAGATAGATAAATAGATTGTAAAAAGATTTGGATATGGAGGCATCACGAAATTTTATTATTTTCAAGATGGCGGCCAAGATGGCGGCCGAAAAATTGGAAAATATCAAAATGCTCTTAGAGTATCAACTTTGGTCTCAAATTGAAGCTTACAGTCAGAGGAGTAACATCTACTCTATAAGTGATAGTGGGAATATTGATATTTCAATCTATAAAATAGGTTTATTGAAAAAAATTAAAAAAATTTAAAAATAGCAAAATGCTCTTAGAGTATCAACTTTGGTCTCAAATTGAAGCTTACAGTCAGTAGTTTTTTTCTTTATCTGACAGTGCTAAATTTAGTGCTTTATTTTTTATTATTATAAGTGAATTTAGCTGATATCTCTCTCTCTCTCTCTCTCTCTCTCTCTCTCTCTCTCTCTCTCTATATATATATATATATATATATATATATATATATATATATTGTGTTAATATATATATATATATATATTAATTTAGTGTTAATTTTTAGACTGAAGCGTATCCACATCTTTTACCGATCAATTATAAATATCTATCACCAACCTTTGCGATTGTTAGTAACGTTATTTAATAAACACTGTTGGTATAAAGCAGGACTAATTTCATTTTGTTGCGGCATGTTTAAATCACACTGTGCTTGGGGTCAGGAGGGATGGGAAATCATTACGTTTAATCAGATAGCGACTGATTTGTGCTTGTCGCTCTGAATGTGATTGTCACTGCTGTGGGGGCGATAAGGAGGGGATGAGGGTACCATTACGTTTTGCTACGTCATCGGGGCTGCATTTCCGATGTCGCCTGGCGTGTGATGAAATTGTGTTGTGGGGAAAACAATGAGGAGGGATGGGGGTACCATTCGATTAATGTGCCACTGGGGCTGACGGAATTTAGTCGCTGAGTGTGTGTTCTGTGTTCACATCTCTTTGTGGGTGATATCTAGTTGAATTGCTACAGCTGAAATATTAATGTAATATTGTTCTTTTCTCTTTGCAGGGCCGCCTGTAAGGAACATCATGTCGTCTAGTCAAAGCTTCAACGTCGATGATCCAGAGCGTCTGTGGTCATCAGTGTCCGTGCATCCAACTGAGATCAACTGGAACCTGTGTATCATCTGCCAAGAGGACAAGGCAGAGCAGCTAACACGTCCTTCACAGTCGAAAAGAACTGACGTTGGGAGTGGATACACTTCACTGGCAGAAAACCTAGTGAAATTCAGCGAACTGGGTCAACTTCCACAGACACTGAAGATAGAGAGACTGGATGAAGGGTGCGGCATTGAAGCCGCCATGGTTGCACACAATGCACAGTATCACAAGAAATGCCAGCTCAAATTCAACAACACTATGCTGAAGAGAGCAGAAAAACGGAAACTGGAAACAGACGGTCATTGCCAAGATGGAGACGAAACAGGTGTATACAAGCACATGAGGTCGGAATTCGTAGTTTCTGAGAAGGGCGTCCAAGAAGCATTGTGCTTCTTCTGCAGACAAGCAGCTGGCGCAGAAGGATCCGCGCAGCATCAACCTTCCAGCTAGACAGCCGGGTGCGGGCCTGTGCTGAGATTCTTGAAGACACACACCTGCTTGCCAGACTCAGTGGGGAGACGTTGTGGCTCTGGAGGCTAAGTACCATGCCAAATGTTTAGTAGGTTTGTACAATCGAGCAAGGAAGGCAAAGGCTGCCGAATCTAAAGAAACTGCTCGCGAGAGGGAAATAGCCACTACTGTCTTCGCCGATTTGGTTCTATACATCGAAGAAACACGTCTTGGGGCGACAGCACCGGTGTTCAAACTGGTTAATATTGCTCGCCGCTACACGGCTATGTTGGAGCAGGTAGGAGTCAAAGTAGATGGCAGAGTTAACACGACACGACTGAAAGAACGACTCCTGTCACAGTTCCCAGACATGAGTGCCCACAAGAAAGGAAGAGATGTCCTTCTGGCATTTAATGACGATGTTGGTTCTGCGATTGCTAAATCCTGCGAGTTAGACAGTGACAGAGATGCGGTGTGCCTTGCTCGTGCAGCACAGGTGGTCCGCCGCCAAATGTTTCAAGAAGCCAAGCCCTTCACTGGTTTCGCTGAAGGATGCCAAGAAGAATCTGTACCGCAACTACTGCTTTGCTTGGTGAGAATGGTCCTGGATGGTGCCAGTATTACAGAACACGTGACACACACGACGCATGCAGCACTAACCATCGCCCAGTTGGTGAAGTTCAATAGTGTCAAGCATAATCGGACGCCTGGGACAACAGCCTCTGTCAATGTCCGGCACATACCCTCTCAGGAGACACCTTTTCCCACCTACCTAGGGTTGATGGTTCATGCTCACACACGCAACAGGGAATTGGTTGACAGGCTTTTTCACTATGGGATTAGCATCTCATATGACCGTGTTCTCCGAATCTCAGCACAGATGGGAGACAACGTCTGCCAGCAGTTCCAACGAGAGCAAGTAGTTTGCCCTCCAAAGATGCGCGGCAGTGTGTTCACAACTGCTGCTGTCGACAACATAGATCACAATCCAAGTTCAACAACAGCTAAGGAGTCCTTCCATGGTACTGCTATCTCCCTATTCCAGCATCCATCCTTCACTGGCGAAGGGGTTAATCGGAGTATCGTCATCGCAGAAGGGTCCGGTAAAGCAAGCGATAAGAAGATCGTCATAAACTTGCCGTACAACTATACTAACATTCCAACTGTCACCAGCACCATTACAAATCAAACTATCCCACCTGCTGATGTGGTGTCTCTGTGCCGAGAAGGCTTCCCAGAACAGAGAAAGACTGAATACCTGTGGCTAGACCACGTCAGACAGGCCCTTGAAAGGTCTGACGTAGAGGAAAACACGTCTTGGGCTGCCTTTCACGCCAGCCGTCAGCCATCAGGAGCTCAAGTTATATGCCCCACTTCTTTGCTCCCACTCTTCCTTGAGAGAGCACACACAACCGCCATGATCCGACATTCAATGGACGTTGTGCGAAAATGTATTGAACATGTTAATCCAGGGCAGACACCAGTAATCACCGTCGACCAACCCCTGTTTGCCTTGGCCAAGCAGATTCAGTGGAAGTGGCCAGAGAGCTACGGGGAAGACAAACTAGTGGTGATGTTTGGTGGTCTCCACATCGAGTTGGCAGCCCTGAAGATGGTGGGTGACTGGCTGCAAGGAAGTGGTTGGGTTCATGCATTAGTGCAAGCCGAGATCGCATCACCAGGGACAGCTGATTCGTTCTTGCACGCAGCCCACATCACGCGTACAAGACGAGCACACCAGGTAACCGCATCTGCACTATACATCTTACAAAAACGAGCATACGACAGAAGCTGTCAGATACATCCAGCTGAGGCAGGGGAGACAGAAAACTTTGAAGACTGGTGCCATAACAGAACACATGCATATCCTCAATTTCAGTATTGGGCAACCGTGCTGGAAATAGAGCTTCTGATACTCGTCTACGTGCGTTCTCTACGGCAGGCATCATTCACCATGTATCTCGACGCCCTGACTGAACTCGCCCCCTGGTTCCACGCTCTGGATCGCACCAACTACGCTAGGTGGATCCCAGTTCACCTGAAAGACATGGCTGAACTTTCAACAAAGCACCCAGATGTGGCCGCAAAATTCACGGCTGGCAGCTTCACAGTTCAGAAGACCCAGAAAGTGTTCTCCTCAATCCCAATTGACCAAGCACATGAGCAGAACAACGCCCTAATTAAAGGGGACGGTGGAGCTGTTGGCCTTACGGACAACCCAAGTGCCCTTCGGCGTTGGATGATTGCTGGACCAGAAATCGCCGCGGCAATACAAGAGTTCCAAGATGGGCACCAGCACAGGGGAATGAAAATTGACACACGGCACCACGATCAGACAGCCAGTGTGCAGACCGCATTTACCAAAGATGTCATCTCCCTTGTTAATGTGATAGAAGATCTTGGCAACCCATTCGAGGAAGAAAGCGTGGACCTGATTGTTCTCGACTCCAAGGAAATTGTAGGTCCTGCAGCGGTCGATGCTGTCCAGAAGGTGAAGATGATTGGCAAGGAGAGTTCAAAACCTTCACCAGAGAGCGTCTGGTAGAAAGAACGAAACCCATTGATGACATCATACGTCGCAACAAGCTGAACGTTGCCCAGGCCGAAGACAGCAAGTAAAGGGAAGCATCAACTGGTGTGTCTGAAAAATAACGTCGGACTCTTTTCGCGGCTGTACATTGGTTGCTAGACCAGGGACGGGAACCTAGAGGAGTTCTTTCGCCATGAGAACCAAGCATGCCCTCCAGCACTCTCTGATGATGGTAGACTGCGCTTAGGTACTAAGAGTGACCTACTTCAATGCCTAGAAAACCTATCTGAAGTCCATGCTGACGCTCCTGTTACAACCTGTATAGTTATTGATGGGGCTGCCATAGTTCACATGTTGAAGCCCGGTGCTGCAAAGAACTTTGATGAGTATGCTAGTCAGATATTCATTCCCTACCTGTCCACAAAACTGCAGCAAGTGACACGCCTGGATCTAGTGTGGGACACCTACAAGCAGGATTCGCTGAAAGGCATGGCAAGAACAAAACGAGGACAAGGAGTGCGCAGACGTGTTGTAGCTGCAACTGCCATACCAAGAAATTGGCCAAGTTTCCTCCGTGTGGACTGCAACAAGACGGAGTTGTTTAGGTTCCTGTCTGAAGCTGCCCTCCGGTGGTTCAACATGGAGGGCAAACAGCTAATCATCACCGATGGAGAGAGAGTCCTCAGTAAGCCGCCACTGGATGATCTGGCATCACTCGCTCCATGCCACCATGAGGAAGCCGACACTCGCATGTTGCTGCATGTGTCACATGCTGCACAGCATGGCCACCGCAAGATCATGCTTCGGACGGTTGACACAGACGTTGTGGTGTTGGCCGTGTCTGTGGTACCGGAGCTGCAACCTGGAGATGAACTCTGGCTGGCATTCGGAACTGGAAAGGGATTTCGGTACTTGTCAGCACACGAAATAGCAGCTTGGCTTGGTCGACAGAAGGCTCAGGCATTGCCGATGTTTCACGCTCTGACTGGGTGCGACACCATGTCCAGCTTTACTGGGCATGGTAAGAAGACTGCCTGAACCATCTGGGCTGTGTTTCCGGAATTAACAGCTGCGCTGCTGAAGGTCTCTTCAGCACCAATTACTGTACTAGAATGTGTCATGTCTACCATCGAAAGGTTCGTTATCCTCTTGTACGACCGAACAAGCACCAGCTCTGACATACATATAGCTCGACATAAGATGTTTGCAAAGAACAACAACGTGCAGTTGATTCCACCAACAGGGGCAGCTCTAGAACAGCATGTGAAGAGGGCGACCTACCAGGGAGGTCATGTGTGGGGACACACACTTCTACCAAATCCAGATCTCCCTTGCCCCACAAACTGGGGATGGACCAAGACTGGTGACCGCCTGTACGAACCACACTGGACGAACCTACCCGAGGCATCAAAGGCCTGTCAAGAGCTGGTTTCACGCAAGTGCACAAAAGGATGTATGAGGCGCTGCACCTGCAGAAAGGCTGAACTTCCATGTACGGCCTTATGTGCGTGTGAGGGGAATTGTTCTTCTCAGTAGTGATACGTAGCATGTAGTTATGTGTTGTTGTTCTTGTGTAAATAAAATATCAATCAATTCAATTTGGGACCAAAGTCGATACTCTATGAGCATTTTGATATTTTTCATTTTTTCTATAAACCTATTTTATAGATTGAAATATCAATATTCCCACTATCACTTATAAAGTAGATGTTACTTCTCTGACTGTAAGCTTCAATTTGAGACCAAAGTTGATACTCTAAGAGCATTTTGATATTTTTTAATTTTTCAGCCGCCATCTTGGCCGCCATCTTGAAAATAATAAAATTTCGTGATGCCTCCATATCCAAATCTTTTTACAATCTATTTAGCTATCTCTGTGCCAATTTTCATGCTTGTATCAAAAAATGAACAATTCACGTCGATATGGCAGCTATGCCGCCCCACTATAAATACAGAATACGGGAATAAGGGGTTACCGCCTAGTTGAGCCGAGAATGGGAAAGTCGACTGTTGAGATTGTATACAGAGTTATTCGCGGGCTTCTTGTGTGTCGACTGTCGGCTGGCGTTTTCGTAGTTCTCATAGCTTCGAATGCTTCATCACTAACAAGGTGAATTCCTTTGACCGAAGTATTCCGCGTTGGAGGAGTCTCTCTTTAATAATTAACTTCGCTCCAAGGAAGTAGGCAACTTTCCCGAGTCTCCTCGCTTCTACGAGTTTAGGGAGCTTTTCTTTACGAATTTTACGTGTTTCCTCACATACGTCGTCATTGACGAAGATTTTTGATCTTTTCAGCATTCTTCTGTTTTTTAGTATTAAATCTCTGTGAGTTTCATCCTCACATATTACTTTTATAGCTGAAATGGGCGTCTTAGATTCAGTCGTGTCATTAACTCTAGAATTATACGCGAGTAAATACGATATATATATATATATATATATATATATATATATATATATATATATATATATATATATACCGACCGCGCATGGGACAAGAAACTCTTCTAGGAAAATTAAATCCACTATAGTTCGAATAAGTAATGATAAATGACAAACACTATAGTTTTTAATTTTCCCAGAAGAGTTCCTTGTTCCATGCACGGTCTGTGTGTATCATAAAAAACCTCAGGGGACCATTCTGAGTTCAATCCCATCATGAAACGGACATGTTATGTGCCTTGAAAAGTGGACGCTCAATTTTGCAAGTTGAGGTTAAGTTTTGTTTTTTGGCTAAAAATACAATAGTTACCCCTTTTTCTTTGATGTATTCAATCCGACGTGAATGCAACTAGTCTTTTGCTTATATTGAGGTTCTGAATGTAGTTGGGCTAAGATATTTTAAACCCTAGATCCTGTCCCAAAGCTGGATACTATCTGCTTTGCAGATAGCTGGTGAGGGAAGCTATATTTTTTGGGCCTCTTTGAAAGTGACCCGTTGCCCACGGCGGGTTAACATCATGAAAAAGCAAAAATTATAGTGTTTGTCATTTACCATTACTTATTCGGACTATAGTGGATTTAATTTTTCCAGAAGAGTTCCTTGTTCCATACACGGTCTGTGCGTATCATGAAAAACCTCAGGGAACCATTCTGAGTTCAGTCATATATATATATATATATATATATATATATTATATTATATATATAGGGTGTCCCATAAGTCTGGAACCATAGGGTAAAATAAGAAATTCATGTTTTTCCGTTTATGCAAGTGCCCATGATGTCTTTGAGTAGGGAAGAACGCATCCAGGTAATTCTGCTCGTAGGAAATCGGAGTCAGAGGGAGGTCGCTGAGGAATTTAACAGATTGCATCCGGACCGCGCGCCGATAACACACAGCTTTGTCGGCAAACGTGTAGTAAATGTCAGGGAAACGGGATCCATAGGAGATAAACCACGTAGTGGACCTCCGAGGACATCCACCGACGATGACACAGCCGCTACCATCCTCGCTCATTTCACAAACAGTCCCCAAAAGTCTCTCCGGCGTTTTTATTGCCGTTTTTATCATTTTGCCCAATGGTTCCAGACTTACGGGACACCCTGTATATATATATATATATATATATATATATATATATATATATATATATATTCTGAATAACTTTTATTTGTATATCCGGTGGGATCTAAACTTCATACTATTACCGTCTTAGTAAAATCAAGGATTAATAAATAATAGGACTAATAAAAATCTAGGATTAATGCACATTACTATTATTTATTCATTTCTCGTGTGTAATCTAGGATAAAAGACACATTATTTGTGACTGTTTCTTGTACTCTCCACCTCACATAGCCAGGTACGCCTGGCTCATCTAATCTTCTTTTGAAGATGTCCACTGCGACACCACTCGTGTTTCTTAGGTCTTTGGACAGCTGATTAAACAGTTTTGCTCCTCTCACAACAAAACTATTTTCTTTCAAGGTTAAGGATGTTCTCTGTCTCGCCTTTAACTTAGGAACACGACACAGTCTTCCTTTTCTAGTTTACACCGTTGTTTGGGGAGTTACAGGGTTCAGAGTAAGATTGGAACTAGTTTCTCCATTATTTTCCAAGTGTAAATGATAGTGTATTTCTCTCTCCTCCTTTCCAGTGAATATAGGTTTAGTTCGCGTAAACTTTCCCAGTAATTTAGTTCTTTGCACCCCTTCATCTTGGCTGTGAAGCTTCTCTGAATCCCTTCTAGCTGTCTAATGTCTTCTTTTTTTATATGGGGATGTTAGGACCGAGCAGTATTCCAATTTGGGTATGATCAGGGTTTTCAGTAGAGGAATCATTACATTCCTATCCCTTCGTTTAAAGGTTTTCAATATCTGCGCCGTTATTCTCTTTGCTCTGTTTACTGCTATCTTATTTTGTGTTTCAAATTTCGCATCATCAGTCATTACAACCCCTAAATCTTTTGCTCTAGAATTTCTCTGAATTTCCTGTTCATTTGGGGTATAATATTCCATGGATTTTAGGTCTTCTCTTTTTCCGTACCGTAACAGCTGAAATTTCTCGGTGTTAAACTTCATATTGTTGTCTTCCGTTCACTTGTAGATTCTGTTCATGTCGGTTTGTAGAAATCCTATATCTTCTGGGTTCCTTATTTTTCTACTATTTTCTAATAATAATAATAATATCTATAAATACAGGAAGTTAAGTTACGTTAAGAACACGCTTGCCCTGTATAAAAATGATAAAAATTAAAATAAATAATGATAATAAATGTTAACAAGGCGTTTGCGGTGTATAAAAACTATTTTCCCGTTTCTCTTTTTAAAACAAAATCAAATAATTAATCAAAGTCAGCTATCATTAACTTTAATGATCATCTTAGATAAGAAAAAAGTCCGTCATGAGCTGCAGGGGGCTCTAACCCTCCAATGTATCAATGGATGTGTACTGTACTATAATGTAAACAACTGCCGAGAGAGGGCGATAAAATAGAACTCGTTTATATTCCTGGGAGATGTATGAGGACAAGTTGAGGCTTAGTGTCCAACCCATTTTCACTAGACAGAAAAGGTGGATAGGGTGTGTCGAGATATATCCCAGCTACTGTCAGAGTTACTTCCAAACCATTTATACTATGAAAGTTTTTGATTTTGAAATATATATATATAATTTAGACCGGCCCAGGCTCATAGGGGTGAAAAATATTTTTTTTCTTTTCTTAAGGCTCACCCCCCGGAATTTGTTATGCGTATCGATAGAAAGTTTTGAGTGAAGTTTCAGCCCGATTCGATAGTATTCAGTGGTTCCGACAGACTCTAAAATGTGTAGTTTTTCAGCACCATCCAGGAGGTAACTACAACAGGCGCGTTTTTTTTTAAGTGGTATCCCCAATAGGCCTAATCCATTTTTTTAATGTTAACTCATGATGTTGATGTGCTTCCTGTCTTTATCATCGATTTCTTTGCCTCTGGAAACCGCTCTCGGTGTTTTTCCACGACTTGAAGAAGGTACTGCACTTGTTCTTCGTTTTTTGTGAGATGACTGCTGAAACTTTGAATTAATGAGACCGCTCTCTCTGCATTATCGTTTACAACATTCATTGTTTTAACATATTCCTTAGCTAATTTATAGTCGTCCCTGTTATCCCATTCTGTTGGATCTACTTCGAGAAACGTCGATTGAAGGGACAATTTCTCAAAGAAGGAGCGACTTGAGCTTGTGACAAAGTCCGCCAGATTTTTCTCTAGTGGGTCATCATGAGTGTGGTCAAAAGCAATTCGTTTTTCTGGTATTTCTGAACCAGGTCTTTCCAATGCCTGAACCATCTGCCGTTTCACTTGCAAAGTTATGCCATCATCAAAAAAGGCAAGCGACACAAGTTCTTCATTTAGATACCAGAGGTGACGGCATAGTGCTTTGCTAACTATTGCTGAACGTTCCTTATCATCATATTCCTGAAGCTCTTGTAGATACTCCAAATTGGTTCTTGGTGTAGAAGATGCGATGGGAGCCGCAAACCATTTTGGCACATAAAAGCGAACAGCATAGCGAGAGAAGCGTTCCATTGCACTCTGTTCCTGTTTTGTCAGGTTGAACTGCGAGCGAAACAATACAATTTTGATGGCATAAATCACTCGTGACATCCACCTAGCGCGATTCAAGAAGTTCGCGATAATCCACTCTTGGGTGACTTCTCGCAAGCTGTTCTTCTCACAGTGCGAGGATTTCTGCTTTCCACGGCATGTTTGTATTGGCAGTTTCAAATCTTTTATCATCCATTTGTTTCCAGGAATTCTTGAAACGTTTGAAAAGTAATATATCTGGTCCCGTTGAACCACCGTAACACTTCTGGAAGACGTCTGATATCACAATTTCATTAATATGGTGCCAACAGGCCAAAGAAAGGAGTTTTCTATCAAGCTTACTTTCGATTATCATGCAAGCGCCCTTTTTTGGCCAGTATTGCTAGCGGTAGTATCAAAACACATTGCTTGAATACATTCTCGCAAATTCCAATCGTCTAAGCATTCTAGAACTGCTTCTGCAATTCTTTCGCTTTCTCCAGAAGCAAGTTTGGGTACTGCTAGAAGCTTAAACTTTCCTCCACCGGATACAAGAATAGCTAGCCTATCTATATTTTCATCACCTCTTATATCTTGCATTACTTTACCATCACAATGAATGGTAAGCGGAACGTCAGAGGTAAAGGTTTGCTTAATATCATCTGCAATTTTTTTGCGTACAACACTCCTCGCCCTCTGTAGAGTGCTTCTGCTCAAAACAACATTGCCACTATCATGTCCAAGAGAAGCTGCTGCAGCTGAAAGCACCACAACAGCACTACGATCACTTGTTTTTGTTCGATCTAATGCCATTGCCAGATCAGGTGTTACGATGCGCTCACGCTTATTTGATATTGTGCTGCTTGAAGGTTTGGATGTCATTTCAGGAGTGTACGATGTGCCTGGCTCTGGTTGCTCATCACTACTACTGTTTGAACTGCTATCACTGAAATGAACAACAGCTGATGACAATTTCTTTCGCAATGCCTCGGCTTCTTTTAGTGCAGCTCGTCTTTCATCTCTTTTCCGTTGTCACATTTGCTTAGCGACCAGTTTCTTATCAATATCAGTCATGTAACCTCGCCTCCCTTTTTCTTTCTGAGCTTGTAGGAATGATCTATCTTCCTCATTTGACATCATTTGTAAAGCATTTGCGTGAGCTATATCAAAAAGGTTATCTAAACTACCTTGGAATTCAGTTTCTTTTTTAATTTGATTTTGATTACGGTTTGATTTTGATTTTTGAAGTGATCTGAAGTTCTCGTACATTTTTTGAATTTTCGTTAGTACATGCTGTTTGGCTCTGGTGGGTATTTTCGTCTTGTCCCAAATCTCAAAAATTTCAGCATAAACTATGTTGGATGCTTTTTTCAATGTTTTTTTTTACTGTTTGTGAGACAGAAAAGCCGACGTAGTACATCTCCATTGGATGGAAGCTTCTTACTGCCAAAATTGTGTCAATTGGCTGTCCAATCAGCCATATTTCAGTTTTTCTTCTTGGTTTAATTGAATCTGATATGGTGAAGGATAAAATCTGCAAATATTAATGGAAAACACTTGCGCATCAATCTCTCACTGCGTCTTAAACAATACTGACGCGAACAGCGAGCCTCCCACTTTTCTCCGTAGCCAATGACGTCACCAGTAATGACGTTGGTCAAAAGACGTGTTTCTACTCAACATACACAGTTACACAGTGAAACATGTGGAACACAATGCACGAGAGTGTAAATAGGCATGGTTTACACACAATATTTGTAATACGAATTACAAAATAAATATATGTACATATGTACAATTTAGGGTTATAACTCTTTTACAACATAATATTCCTGTACTTTAATTCGATGAACTTTTGCCTAAAAACAAAGAAATGAACTTTCATTTTAATATCTTTTTAGAAAAGGTCACCCCGGAATCAAAAAATCGATTATTGCATACGTAACTTTTTTGCATATTCCATGTAATATAATAAAAGAACTCACAACATAATCGTTATAATACTTGTACATATATTACTGCTTATTGCTTAGAATAAACCGAAGTTGCAGTTTGTTTTTGTTTCTGCAGGCAGCATACAGTTCCTGCATAACTTTGATTGCACGTTCTGCACACTGATTACTTCTTGGTATCTTGAGTGGGGATGGTCCTGCTTCCAGTGATTTTCCAATGAGTTCAATGCTTTTTTGTAAGGTTTCAATATTTCTGACAAGTTCTTGAAGTCATTTTCATTGTACATCTGATTAGTAAACCAATATTCTGCCCAGTTGTATGAAATGAATCTGCATACCTTCTCCAAAGTCTTCCTTGTTGTAGGTATAAGAATAAATGCAAGGATAGCTAGAATGGCTCTTGAATGCCACCTCGCATTGCTGATGTTTGGAATTTTCTGAAAGTTAATCAAAGGAAAATTCCCTTTTTCTTCAAAGAATCTAAACACCCGTGTTAGATGGTACAAAAACTTAATATCATCTCTCCATCCTGATTTCTCGAGGACCTCTTCTGTTCCATTAACAAACTGTGCCTTTAGTTCCTCATAATTCTTCACCAGTTGGGATACAAATGGATATTCGATGTTTGGAGAACTGGTGTTAGCACCAAGATCTTCGTCCATTACCAAACGGAGAATCCTGTCCAGAATGTGATGCTGACAACTGATAAATTGTGGTTTGCAGATACCCTTCTCTGAGAACATTCGTTGCAATTTGACAACAACTCCACTCTTTTTCCCAGTGTTAACACTTGTTGTATCAGCAACGATCATCTTTATTGCATTCCATAAGGTGTATTCATCAATAACGTTTGCAATTCCTTCAGCAATAGTTTCAGCCTTGCCATCTTTCAGACGCAATGCATCCAATTTTACTTCGGTTCTTTCATTTTTAAGTACCACTACTTGATACTCATTTTCCTCAATGCGCTTTCCATCAAAATTTAAAGACCACTCTTCCAGCTGTAAATTTTCAATCATTTCCTCCTTCAATTTAGCAGCCTCTTTGTATGCTGACTTGTAAATTGCTGCTTGACTTGGTGTTGGAATGTCAATACCATCAAGTGACAACTGTTTGCATATTTTAGCGGCTTTACTTGTTGATACTCCTGTGGATGTCACCAAGTTGGTTGCAACTTTACTTTTGTTATGTCTTCTGGTTGGTGGAGTAATACTCTCATCTTCATCTTCATGCTCGCTCTCTTCAGATTCAGTACCACTACCACCAGATACATGATTGTAAGATGTTGATGCTGATTCAGCAGGCAATTTTCGTCTCTTTGAAGGGTGAATCGTTTCTTCACTTGCAACTTGACCTGTAGAGTACCCCACTTCTCCTTTGCTTTCCACTTGAAGGTGGTACAGTCGTTTGTCTTCCGAGGATAACCATTGGCCATTTACTTTAGTGATATCAAAAAGTTCATTCAGGGCATCATATTTTCCCCTCCTGACACATTCATCATAAGTCTTCATCACCTTGTCAAGCTTTGCTCATATTACTTGATCTGACACATGCGGAAAATTCAATTTATTCTTCCATAATTTTGTAACTTCTTTGGAAATTTCCACTATTCGCTCCTTTCTTCCTTTGATTTCTGTTCCAAGAAACTGGTACCGTCCAATGATTTGGATTTGGAGTGGCATTCTGCATTTTTCTTCTAGTGAAGATTCTTCTAAAGGCACACTTCCTCTTCTTCTATGTGACTGCTGGAATCTCACCAGATTATTGGTCCAGATATCCTTGTTCTTCTGTATGGTAGTATCACTTTTCTTGTGTGACATTATATTGCTTCTGAAACAGATATAAAAAGGTATTAAGTTGATTTGTTTGTTTGTTTATATATATATTATATATATATAATATTAATATAATATATAGAAATAATAATATAATTAGAGGGCGGATTTTTAGGTGAAAAAATATGACCAAATATTTATTTTTTAGGTGATAAAATTTTGGAAAATATTTTTAGAACATCCATAGAACGTCTCACGAAAATATTTATCACCAAATATTTTGGGCTCTATATATTTTTTGAGTTTGACTCCTCTACAAAACATTCTGGATACGCTTTTGTTTACGTGTTAAAATGGAAGAAAAATTCAACAAATTATTATGGTTAATAAATTTTAAAAATGTTCTGGAATGTTCAAGAGTGCAGAAGCGAATTCCACATTTCGCTACGTTTTTTAATTAAGCGAACATATTACAAATAATAAAAGCTTACCTGAAGTTGAGTTGAACTGAACAGTTGAGTAACTATTGCCAATACTGGACACAAGTGATTCGGTTGATTTCATTTCGTGCTTTTATACAATTTGTGAGTGCATGAAGAACAATGTCGTGTGTTCTAGAATTTTCTTGTATGGGTGGATTGATATTAGTCATCGAATTTGAGCACCGGAAGTGATTTTTCGGGCGATCTCACGATATATTAGCGTACTGAAAAATTCGAAAATATTTTTTAGGTTAAAACCTAAAAGTCTGCCCTCTAATAATAATATATTTATATACTTATGAGTAGTAATGTAAATATATGGTTATGGTGATTCAAACTTTTGATTTGGGGGTGACCTTTTTTAAAAACTGAGAGGAATTAGGGTCTTTTTCATTGTTTTTAAGCAAACGTTCATCGATTTATGATACAGGAGATCTTTTATTTGAAAGAAAGTCTAAAAGTTATAACCCTAATGTACAGTACATATTAAATTTATTGAAATTTTGGTATTCCCACCAATCTTTCACTGTTAGGTGGGGCAATGTACTATCCGAGTGTTTTGGCTCCTCTTGCGGGGTGAGACAAGGCTCCGTGCTCTCCCCTATGCTGTTTAATGTGTATATCGACGGAATAATTGCTTCACTTAATAAGGCAACAGTGGGATATTGTATAGATAACACAAGAATAAATAAATTAGTTTATGCCAATGATATGGTATTAATAAGTCCCTCTGTTAAAGGTCTGGATCGGCTACTAAAAGTCTGCGAAGTGTATTCGCAGAAACATGATATTCTTTTTAATGTTACAAAAACTAAGGTTATGCAGTTTCATCCTAAAAGCTGCAATCAGCCAGCTGATATAAGGTTTAAAATGAATGGTGAAGTAATTGAGGAAGTACAAGAGTTTAAGTATTTGGGTCAAACTATTACCAGCTCCTTGAGTGATGACTCAGATATAAGAAAACAATCTCGAAGCCTGTGTGCTAAAGTGAATATGACCATAAGGAACTTTCGATTCTGTACAAGTGAAGCTAAAGACACTCTCTTTCGTACTTTCTGCAGTAATATATACGGACAGCAACTGTGGGTGAATTATAAAAAAGGTTCTGGCAGAACTCTAAATTTGCTGTACAACAGGTCTTTTAGACTCTTACTTAAATTACCCCCGAGATGCTCAGCTTCGCAAATGTTTGCTACCCGCAATGTCCCGAGCTTCCCGGAAGTAACAAGACGTGCTCAACACAGTCTAATGCAAAGAATTAAAAAATCAACCAACCCGATCATCCAAGCTATCCATGAGTCCTGCCATTTATCCTCTAAGGCGGCCTAAGTTATGGACTTCTTGGTACGAAAACGTCTGTCTGTAGCTCCACTTAACTTCGACATTACAGTATTATTTCTAATCAATTGTATATATTTCTATCCTTAGAATATGAACTGTCATTGTATTAATAATATTTGTCATATGGACTATAGTCTACCAATAAACCTTTTCATTTTCATTTTCATATGATGAATAAATGAAATAAATAAATGAAAAATACAAGAGGCTGTCGACACCACTAAAAGTACACAGATATTGTTGAAATTTAGTGTGCGAGTATATTATGATGGTGGTAACAGTTTTAGGGGGTGAGACTTTCACTTTTCAAATAAACGTTTTGGCGGGCCAGTCTAATATATATATATATATATATATATATATATATATATATATATATATATATACAGGGTGGGCCGTAAGTTTCCATACATAGGAAAAATTAAACGTTTGTTTTTATGTTTCAGATACCCTAAGAATATGCGTTTGACGAAAGAGCAACGAATTGAAATCATACTGATGGCTGGGTCGGGAAGCAGTCGCATGGTTGCAATGAACTTTAACAGACAACATGGAACGAACATCACACACGACACTGTGGCAAAACTTATTAACAAGTTTCAGAAAACTGGAAATGTTGCAGATCAACCGCGAAGTGGTCCAAGACGTACAGCCACCGATGAAGACACAACAGCTACGATACTTACAGCGCTTACACGGAGTCCCAGAAAAAGTACACGACGGTTGTCTGCAGAAAGTGGTGTCAGCAGATCGAGTATCAGGCGCATTTTGAAAGCAAACAAATGGCATCCATACAAATTGCATATGGCACAGCATTTGAGTGAAGACGACCCGGATAGACGGATGGAATTCTGTGAATGGGCATTAACCAAAGTGAACGAGGATGCAAACTTTTCAACTAAGATCTTGTTTACTGATGAAGCAAATTTTTACGTCAATGGAGAGGTTAATCGGCAAAACATACGTTACTGGAGTAATGCTAACCCTAACTGGCTGAGTCCGACGAAGATGCAAGGTGCCGGTAAAGTGATGGTGTGGGCCGGGATATGGGGTGACAGAATTATTGGACCAATTTTTGTCAGTGGAAATCTTAATGCCGAAAGGTATCTTAACATGTTGCAAGAAGAGATTTTCCCATCCCTGCTAAACGAGGAAGGTAACTTCCCAGTTTACTTCCAGCAAGATGGAGCTCCACCTCATTATGGTCTTCACGTGCGTCGGTATTTGGATCAGCAGTTTCCGGATGCTTGGATTGGTCGGCGTGGTCCTGTGGAGTGGCCTCCCAGATCCCCAGATCTCACCCCCCTTGATTTCTATCTTTGGAGGCACTTGAAGGCCATGGTGTATCAGGAAAAGATACGAGACATAAATCATCTAAAGGAACGTATCACCAACGCCATTACAAGCATAACGTCAACTGTGCTAATGCGTGTTCATCAACAGTGGGGAACACGTATTGAAATGTGTTTTCAAAACAATGGCAACCATGTAGAGCATATTATATAAATAAAAATGGTTGTCCATAAAAAAATGTTTATTTTTCCTATGTATGGAAACTTACGGCCCACCCTGTACTGTATATATATATAAAGGAAATTAAAACTAAATAATAACAACAACACTAAGAATATTAAATCTTACCCCTCGTAAGTAGTTATTTATTCATCCTTGGAGCCATATAAGCTCCGACCCTAAACTAATTAGAATTATTACCTCACTTTGGTAACTAACATATGACAACCTTGACGAGTGAAATGGACTCGAGTAAGTTAAATACAAATTGGCCTTGAACGCGATATAATTCATCTATCTTCGTATCTACTGAATTAAATTTAAATAAATTTAAAATTTTTAAGGTCAGAATTTAAACATTAAAAATTTTTAAAATTTATTCGGAAAAAGAATGCAATTCATACAAAATTGTACAGCGTTTTCAAACTGAGAAATGGCTCTTTTTTTCCTATACAACTTGATGTAGTCTTATAATAATAATAATAATAATAATAATAATAATAATAGAAAAGTTATACCAGCTTCTACGCTAATATACTTTTTTGAGGCCTTTTCTAAGGTTCGAAAAATTTCTTTCAACTAAAGATATCTCCTTGAGGACTATTCATGAATAAAACAGTTACTGCTTTGTTTCTTTTCAGTCCAACATTTTGTCTGTACACTTCAGACATTTTCAAAGAAATAATAAATTTTTGTTTAAATTTAAAATAAAAATAACATATTGAAATACAGCTAAATAAAAGAAATAACATTATGTGAAGCTAATCATATTTACATAAGAATATAAAGTTTAAAATTACAAACACTTCTTTTAGGATTTTGGATATTAAGCTACTATTTTAATGAAAAATGTTTAGAAAGTTTAACATTTCATTATAGTCAATATTAATTTCTGGTTTTCATTTCTAAATTAAAAGTAATTCATCAATTCGTAGACTATAAAATCGCCTAGTTCGCTGTATAATTTTGAAATTATTTAAAATTTCATTGGTTGGTAATTTTCCGTGTTCACTTTTTGTGTTTATATATTTTGCTTGCTTTGTATTTGCGTTCCTGCATTCTCAAAAGAAGGGTATTGGTCGTATAACCAATGTAGGAGGAATTACATCCTTTTCCAGACCAATTAAATTGGTATACGACGTTACTCGCTTCATTATCAGAGAGCTTTTCCCTCGTAGAGAAATGCGAAGTGCATTTGCGGTGCATTGTGTTTACGGTGTAACCACTGTCACGGGAGTTACATCTAGTGTTGCCACCTTTTCACTTCAGTAAATCCGGACACCTCCCCTCCCCCGAAAGAAAATTATCCTCCCAACCCACAATCCCTTATAATTGAATTAAATCTGGACAATTTATAAACACATTACAGTATTTTTAAGAAAAAAATATTTGGATCACTTTAACATATTGCTTCCCAGGAACCTCTCTTTAACATATTGCTTCCCAGTGTATATCACTTTAACATATTGCTTCCCAGTGTTAACTACTTTAACATATTGCTTCCCAATATTTAGGATAAGGAGTACGATAAAAAATGTTCGCTTTAATAAAGTAAAGGCATAAAAAGTAAATGATAACATGTTAAAATATTAGATTGAAAGTAAATTTATTAGAATTGTTGCGCTGTATGGTCACACAAAGTAAAAAATGGATTTCGGAAGAATCGGTCACGCCGCATCATTTGCCACAAGTACGAGTTGAGTAGCTCCTTTTTGCATCCTTTCATTTTCTTCATATATTTAATGCAGGTTAACTGAATGCCCGGTTAGGTCAACTGTACGCCCTTGACGATTGGTTAGGTTAAGTTGTGATATTTTCGTTAAAACTAACGAAAATATCACGACTTAACCTAACCACTCATCAAAGGCGTACAGTTGACCTAACCGGGCATTCAGTTGACCTAACCGGGCATTCAGTTAAACTACATTAAATATATAAAGAATGCCCGGTTAGGGCATTTATAGCTTTGTTTACGGTCGGTAGGTTATCTCCTAGATTACCAACCTCTTTCTAACCAACCAACCTTTCTCTTTTTAACATATTGCTTCCCAGTGTTAATCACTTTAACATATTGCTTCCCAGGAGATCACTTTAACATATTGCTTCCTGGGAGGGATCACTTTAACATATTGCTTCCCGAATGCTTTGGGAAGCAATATGTTAAAGTGATCCAAATATTTCAATTTCTGAGAAAATGTGACTTACAAAAAATACCGATACTTTATTTTACACTTTATATACACTTATTAGAAAAGCATATAAACAATTTTTTTTTTTCAAGGTCATTAGCTGGTAAGTGACGTCACGATGGATCCTGCGGATCGCGTCTGAAAAATTACACCACCCTGCATTTTAAAAATTTTGGCTGGCTGATTGCATTCAAAGAACTGATAATATAATTATAGTTAATTTCAGGACGCTGAATTTGAAACTACCTTTAGAATTTTCGTATCACGTCAAGTTATTGGATCACTTTAACATATTGCTTCCCGAATGCTTTGGGAAGCAATATGTTAAAGTGATCCAAATATTTCAATTTCTGAGGAAATGTGACTTACAAAAAATACCGATACTTTATTTTACACTTTATATACACTTATTAGAAAAGCATATAAACAATATTTTTTTTCAAGGTCATTAGCTGGTAAGTGACGTCACGATGGATCCTGCGGATCGCGTCTGAAAAATTACACCACCCTGCATTTTAAAAATTTTGGCTGGCTGATTGCATTCAAAGAACTGATAATATAATTATAGTTAATTTCAGGACGCTGAATTTGAAACTACCTTTAGAATTTTCGTATCACGTCAAGTTATTGGATCACTTTAACATATTGCTTCCCAAAGCATTCGGGAAGCAATATGTTAAAGTGATCCCTCCTGGGAAGCAATATGTTAAAGTGATTAACACTGGGAAGCAATATGTTAGAAAGAGAAAGGTTGGTTGGTTAGAAAGAGGTTGGTAATCTAGGAGATAACCTACGGACCGTAAACAAAGCTATAAATGCCCTAACCGGGCATTCTTTATATATTTAATGTAGTTTAACTGAATGCCCGGTTAGGTCAACTGTACGCCCTTGATGAGTGGTTAGGTTAAGTCGTGATATTTTCGTTAATTTTAACGAAAATATCACAACTTAACCTAACCAGTCGTCAAGGGCGTACAGTTGACCTAACCGGGCATTCAGTTAACCTGCATTAAATATATAAAGAAAATGAAAGGATGCAAAAAGGAGCTACTCAACTCGTACTTGTGGCAAATGATGCGGCGTGACCGATTCTTCCGAAATCCATTTTTTACTTTGTGTGACCATACAGCGCAACAATTCTAATAAATTTACTTTCAATCTAATATTTTAACATGTTATGATTTACTTTTTATGCCTTTACTTTATTAAAGCGAACATTTTTTATCGTACTCCTTATCCTAAATATTGGGAAGCAATATGTTAAAGTGATATACACTGGGAAGCAATATGTTAAAGAGAGGTTCCTGGGAAGCAATATGTTAAAGTGATCCAAGTTATTTTACAAAACGCGTTCGAAAGAATTTCGAAATATGTACAGTAAACTTGAGTGTTTGTGTTTTAATTTATATACAAATAGATAGACAGTAAACTAATCTTGTTTATTTTTCGGCATGCTGAGTTAAAAAATATCAAAATCAGCAAAGGATATGTAGTTTTTACCAAAAATGGGTATCAAGGAGTGAATTTCCTCTTATTAGATCTGTTCCCATTATGAAGTAAAACACATTTCAAACTAGCTTTTGAACTGTCGATAAATAGTCTCCATTCATCTTGAATATATGGACAACCCATAGCCTCAATCAGACCTTTGACATCATCACAGAATCCGAGTTGATCGGACATTTTGAAGTATTTTAACGGATCACGCTCCCTGTTTCTGTAGAAAGAAAATTTTGTTTCTGGACAAAGCAGGTTCTTCTCTTTTAGTCTGGATCCTAGAAGTTCTGCAGATTCTTTTGGCAAATCTAAATCACGAACTAAATCGTTTAATTCTGCCTGTGTAAATAATATTGGTGTCTTTGAATCAATCGATGTGTCTGCGGTAAAGTCATCATGTTTATCGACGCTTTCTGAAGTTTCTGATTCGCATTCATCTGATTCTGAATGTACATTCAAGCTAGTGAAAATAGGAATTGGTACTTCATCAGAATGAGGAACGGGTCTTGTAGCTGATGGTATGTTTGGGTACTTTATCAGAGACTTTGTCTTAGCATTGAATCCAGAAAGGTTGACCATGCAAAAATAGCAATCGTTCACATGATTATGTGGTTTTCTCCCATTGGAATCCCGAAGCTCAGACTTTTTCTGGACCCTTTTGTCCATTGTCGGAGATTTTCCACGCGAGAGCGGCAGACAGTATGAGGAGCCCAGGTCTTGTCTTGATCGCCCAGTTTTACTCCAAAATACCCAAAGTATGATTTTCACAAATTCAGTGATCTTAGTCGACTGTTTTGGAGCCATAAAACTTTCACAAATATAGCAGAAGATATCTGGGCTGTATCTGCATTTTCTACAAGTATCCATAATATCATATGCACCAATTAAATCTGGAAATAGAAACAACACAATCATTAATTAATGCATTTGCTAGATTACTAGACAAGCAATAACTACCAAAATGCGCAGAAAGCTACAATTTTGTTTTTGCGGTTTTGTGATTAAATCTCACGTGATACGCAAATTTGGATGTCAGATTTGGAATCAGCACACTTTATTCACTTATAAATAAGTATTAATAGCTAGTCAGAAAAACTGATGCAGACCAGTGTTATCCGTAGGCCCCGGAAAATTTTCCGAATCCTTTGCGCTCCAAACAGCTTTTTCCAACATAAATATGACGTCACATGGAAAATTTTCCAGAGGACCCGCGCTCCGAATGCGCTGTATGTATATCTGTATAATAATTGTAAAACATGTTTTAACTACTGTACTACTTAAGCCACGCCAAAATGTGAATATGTTGCTTGTCGCTTGCCTGTCCTCACGCGAGATCCGGACAAATTGCGTCCAGATGAGGGTGCGATTTGGACACCGGACATTTCTTCTCATTTTCGGACTATCCTGACGAAATCCGGACAGGTGGCAACACTAGATACATCTTTCTTATGATCATTTAGATTGGTACACCACATTCGCACTTTCACTCTCAGAACATTTGGATCTGTAGTAGCTTCTAACAATGAGTTTCTTATTATCTGTGATCAAAATGTGCTTTTTAATAATTAATTTAATGTCTTATTTTCTTTTTTAATTTGTGCAACGTTTTAGGATTGGAAGTAAATAATGATATTAATTTTTCGGTCATGTCGTAATTATCGATTGGTCAAATATTTTGATAAGAATTTTTTTTAGGATTTTCTTTCACTGAAGAATAGGGCGGAGTGAAAAACTCATTTTTCGAATTTTCAAATTGGCTAGTGTGGACAATGTGTGGAGTAGTGAGGAAATAAGCTGGTATAAATTTAAAATCATAACATTAATATCTTCAGGTGCCACAATGACCTTCAATATTGAAAAAAATTGAAAAAAGCAGATTTTAACCAATAATTACAGAAGAGTCCACGATGCACAATAGACAAGAATTTATTCACACTTGTATAAAAATAGCTCAGTCAACCTTTAAAAAAAGTTTCTATTCTCTAAAAACAGTTTTCTATAGTCAGCTCACTCAGCTGTCACGTGAGTACCTCGGTTCAGTGTAGCTGTCGCTCTCGTAGCAGGTGGGTGTTCTGTTGTTGGCGTTACTCAGATAGTCTAAACTATATTTCTTATATATTTTGCATTTCTGTATTGTGTTGCCCTAAGTTTGCCATGTACTATTAACTGAAATTAACGTATAATTGATATTAGCTCTTTCTTTTTCAGATTTGTATACTTTCAAAATGTCTCGAGTTTGTGCAAAATCAACCAGGGCCTCAACTGAGTGCCCCATGTTTGGTATGGGGGAAGATTTGTGGCACAGGAATCTTCCTACATACGAAGGAGTTTTTAAATATTACTTGTTCGTAAGAAACGATTTGAAACAGAATACTAATAAAGATCCTTCAATATCTCAAATATTAGAACAAGTTGTTGATAAATTGAAAACAATTTGGGAAAGTGCTTCCGTCCCAATTCTGTCAGACAGGCGAATTGAAACAATGTTCAGAAGCTACCACGAAAAGTATCGTGTCATTATGAAGCCATACCAAAGCAGAAAAATTCTGAAGCTTACAAAGCAAAGATTGATATGTTCAAAAAAGAAGCACACACGAAACTTTTTGACATTGCAGCGTGCAAGTGCAAAGTACTAACACAATGTTCTTGTCCCAAAGAAAAAACGGTTCCAAAGGAAGAAGTGACATTCCTCTTAGATCAAAGGAGTGAAAGAAAACTGTTTATTGATAGAGTAGATATTACACTCTCAAAGAAAAAAGCATCTACGTTGCTAAGAAAGCAAAAAGAAGCTGTGAGGCTCACCAAAGAATCTTCACAGGAGAAATTGCAGGATACAAATGTTGAATTATCATCATCGACATCAAATAGTGAAAGTGAATCTGGCGAAATATCAGACGATACATTTCCAGAGCCAGTTAGCTCGAAGAGAAAGCTCGAACAACCTGAAGAACAATTATTCAAGAAAAGGAAAACTACAAATCTACCTTCAGTGGCTACTACTTGTGACAGGACTGCAGTTTCAGATCGAGCTGCAGCATTCATTGTTAGTGCAGTATTGCAAGATATTGGAGAAGTTTCTATTGACAATACATCTGAAGTAGTGGATAGGAGTAAAATCAGAAGAGAAAGACAAAAGAAGAGATCAGAAATTATGAAAGATCAAAATCAGGTCCCAATCAGAGGAATCTATTTTGATGGTCGAAAAGATTCTACACTCTTCCAAGAAAAAAAAGAGTCCAAAGTATATCAGAAGAAGGTAACAGAAGAACATATCACTTCAGTGAGAGAACCTGGTTCAGATTATTTGGGCCATTATTCTGTGAATTCTGGATCAGCTGAAGAAATATGTAAAGGAATGTTTGAGTATATTGGAAATAATGACATGAACCTGGAAAACCTTGTTGCCATTGGATGCGATGGTGCAGCAGTCAACACTGGAGAAAAGGGAGGCGTTATAAGGCTTATAGAATTGAAGCTAAAGAAGCCAGTTCAACATTTAGTGTGCCAGCTCCATGCCAATGAATTGCCATTACGCCATTTAGTTGCAAAGCTGGATGGAAAAACATCTGGCCCCCGCGGATTCACCGGTCCTATTGGCAGGGAATTAGAGAACTGTGAGAGTCTTCCTATTGTCGAGTTTGAAAGGATTGATGCTGAGGAACCAACTGTAGACTGTGAAGATCTTAGCACCGACCAAAAATATCTAATTGATATTCATCAGGCCATAACAAAGGGATATTGCTCTCCAGATCTTGCTCATCGTAGTCCAGGCAAAATGGCACATTCACGATGGCTGACTACAGCAAATCGTTTGCTTCGTCTATACGTTTCAACTGTAAGTCCATCTGAGAACCTCATGAACATTGCTTCTTTTATAATGAAGGTCTACATCCCAATGTGGTTTTCTATTAAGCAAAGTACGTCTTTTGTCAATGGCTCAAAACATGTTTTCAAAACTATTGAACTAACAAGAACACTGAATGACGAAGTAAAGGATATTGTAAACCCTGTCATACAAAGAAATGCATTTTTTGCAAATCCAGAAAATATTCTAGCATCAATGATTCATGATGACCGCAGCGCCATAAGAGAATTAGCGTGGAGGCGAATAAAGAAAGCAAGGCAAACAAACAAGGAAAAAGTTGTGAGGCGTTTCACAGTACCTGTTATTCAATTTGAAGCTACTGATTATACTGATTTAATTAATTGGCAAAAATGCATTGTCACTGAACCACCTGTGACAAGACACCTGACAGAAAATGAGATTGAAGAATTCATAGAAAACAAGAGTACCCCTCCATTCGAGAAATTCCCTTGTCATACACAAGTAGTAGAAAGAATGGTAAAATTAGTGACTGAAGCATCATCAAAAGTATTTGGATTGAACGCGCGAGATGGCTTCATAAGATCAACACTTCAGTCACGTAAAAAAATGCCATCATTCGAAAGTAAAGCTGAATATAAAGTTTAAATAAAACGTTAATAGAAAAAAACATGCGCAAGGATGGGTGGTTGGGAGGGCATGGGTGGAGCTCGACACGCAGCCACCTCCTCGTGGTGAGTTCTGGATTATTTAGATCATTAATCAAAAGAACATTGATCTAAATAAACTAAGAGCTGCGTAATTCAGTAACTATTTTGGTAATTGGAACACTTAATATATAATAATAACAAGTAAGTTTCAGTTATTGTACTAATGCAGAATATAAGAAAATCATTATATTTCACTTTTTTCGACGGCTTTGTGGCACCTGAAGATATAATTTCGCAGGACTAATATTTATGCACAGTCATTATCTATAGCACCCACATATTTTCCGCACTAGCCATATTTGAATTTCGAAAAAAGGTTTAAAAACCTCATTTTCGATCCGCCCTACTGAAGAATAAAGGGAATGTATTCTTTACTAAATTTTGATTTATTCTTTCCATCTCTTTCCATCAAGTTGGAATCGATGCTGCTCTATTGGAGCTTATATTTGTAGAGCTGTTCAATAAATTGACTACTGAAAAAATTTTCGCTTTGTGCGAGGGAGGACAAGGATTCGTTTTCACCTTTTCTGTGTTGATTAAATTTTTTAAAGCGTTTCATGGTCTTTCGGGATTAGAGTTTTGTTTATCAATTTTTGAACAATAAAAATCTGATCTCGCTCATTTAATAACTTTATTACGACTGTTACGGTAGTTTTTATAAGCGCGTTCATTCTTCCATAATTCCAGAATAGTTTGAATAAATACTGTACATAAATGAAATATGGACCATTCCGTTAATATCAACGGGGGAAGACTTTATTTAAAGAAATAGAGAATGTTGACAATAGACAGTTGGTAGAGTTTTCTTTTTTTTAATCAGCAACGGAAAATGTATAATGTAAATAAAAGTTATAGATTCAAGGATCCTTTCGTAAACAATCTGCTCAAAAATATAACATCTTTTAACAAATTGTTACACAATTTCAACCATGTAACTTGATGCACACGTACATTTCCGATTAGAATCACCTTGTTTTTTTTTTGTTTTTTTTTAATCTAGGCCTGAAGGTGGTGGTGGTGGTAGAGGGAGCGCAGTTAGATATATCTCCGAAACCTTGCTCGTTTTATTTTATGGTTTTTCAGATTTTCAACTTTTCAGATTTTAATCTTTTAATATTTTATTGGGAATATATATATATATATTACATATATATACAGGGTGTCCCATAAGTCCGGTATCATAGGAGAAATTCATATTTTTCTATTTCTACAAACCATAATTCATATTTTTCTCTTTCTACAGGCCATAATGTCTATGCTCAGGATACCAATTTCCCGTCCACCATTCTGTTCAGTGACGAGGCTGTTTTTTATGGAAATGGTGAGGTAAATCGACAGAACATCCGCTACTGGTCTCAAAACAACCCTCACTGGTATACCTCTTCAAAGGAACAAGGTGCATCTCGGGTGATGGTATGGTGTGGCATTTGGAAGGATCGCATCATAGGCCCCCTCTTTTTCGATGAACATGTCACTGGAGGCACCTACCTACGTATGCTCAAGGAAGAAGCATTTCCCAGTGTCTTGAACGAAGAAGGAAATTTCCCAACATGGTTCCAGCAAGACGGCGCTCCTGCACATTACAGCACCCAAGTAAGAGAATACCTGTACCAACAATTCCCTGGTCATTGGATAGGACGTCTAGGGACTGTGGAATGGCCAGCTAGAAGCCCGGATCTCACGCCACTAGATTTTTATCTCTGGAGCCACTTGAAAGCGTTGGTATACGCAGAGAAAATTAGGAGTGTTGAACATTTGCGGTAGCGCATTATTGGGGCATGTAACACCATTACTCCTGACATCATTCACCGTGTGCTTGCTGACTGGGTATCACGTCTGAATTTGTGTATTGAAAACAATGGTGGACATATTGAGCACGTTCTGTAAATAAAAGCTTTTGTTTTGTCTTTTTTTATTATTTTTTCTATGATGCCGGACTTATGGGACACCCTGTATATATATACTGTGTATATATATATATATATAATCATTCACAAGGTCACTCCTCGGGAGCTTAATTTTCAAATGAAAGACAAAGGCTGGCTGGAGAAGCATTTATATTGGTCAACGTTTCGTGAGAATCTCTCATCTTCAGGGCTAAAAATTTAAATCACATTAAAAAGTTGATAACAAAAATAAAAAATTACAAATAAAATGTTGAACAGTTTACATTGTTATATAAATAATGACATTTAAGTTTATTATTCATCTAACATAGTGTTTAACTGTTTAAAATTTTATTTTTAACTTTTAATTTTTGTAACTGGCTTCTTTAATGTGCTTTAAATTTTTAGCCCTGAAAATGGGAGATTGACCCGAAACGTTGGCCAATATAAAAGCTTCTCCAGGCAGGCTTTGTCCTTTTATATATATATATATATATATATATATATATATAACGCAGGTAAAAGAGATAAGAGGAATTAGCAAAGGATTAACAAGACTGATTGAAAGAAAAAGGTATTTGAACAAAATATTGGCCCATTTTATAAGTTCCCAAACTATTATTGAAGTTATTTACAAAGAATATGAATGCACATTCTACAGGGTGTCCCATAAGTCTGGAACCATAGGGTAAAATAATTAATTAATGTTTTTTCGTTTATGCAAGCGCCCATGATGTCTTTGAGTAAGGAAGAACGCATCCAGTTAATTCTGCTCGTAGGAAATCGGAGTCAGAGGGAGGTCGCTGAGGAATTTAACGGATTGCATCCGGACCGCGCGCCGATAACACACAGCTGTGTCGGCAAACTTGTAGCAAAGTTCAGGGAAACGGGATCCATAGGAGATAAACCAGCAGTGGACCTCCGAGGACATCCACCGACCATGACACAGCCACTACCATCCTCGCTCATTTCACAAACAGTCCCCAAAAGTCTCTTCGGCGTTTTTATTGCCGTTTTTATAATTTTTCCCTAGGGTTCCAGACTTACGGGACACCCTGTAGAATATTCCTTTTAGTAGTGCTTTTATTTTTTTTAAAGAAATTCTTATCTTTCCCAATTAATACCATGATTAGTTTTATACATAAGGTTAAACAATGCACTAAAATTATTTGCAGTTCTCACGCATAGGCCTACTTATGCGGCGAAATCCATGGTTTTGGTTTGGAAAATATCTGAGACCTACTTATGCTTAGTTTGATATCTAAAGTTTTATCAGTTTAATTGGCGAGTATATACGAAATTACATTGTTTACATCTGATAGAATGGACACAACCAACTGAATTATCCGGGCTGTTTTTAATTTAGCGAGATTTAATACAGGGTGTTAAAAAAAACGCAACCCATGGAGAATGCATATATGATTGTAATCTAAACCTTTTCGTTCTGTTTCAGCGATCATTATTAAGTACAAGAATGGTATTCACAGTTCAAAAAAGGATATTCATTGTTGAAACTTACATTAGAAAGAGAAATTATGAAGCCACCACCGTATGGAAATATGGCGCAGACAGTAGACTGCATATCAAGAGAGACATTAAAACAAGTGTTCGATAACATGATTGGTCATGTACACTTATGTGAACATTTTTGTAATTTACTGATAAACATCCATTCCCCAGTGGGTTTCGTTTCCTTTTTATAATAATTGGGGTTGTTTAACTCCTTCGCAACATCTAAGGCAGAGGTTCTGAAACTGGCGGTAATTACCCCCAAGGGGGTAATTTGGGTATTTCCGGTGGTAATGGAGCAATTCTTAATATGGTAAAAATTTTAACATTAATGTCCGAGTCACGAAAGAGACGATTAACCCTTTGAGGACCATGGTCAAGTATACTCGATTTCTAAAAATTGTTCATTCAGGACCGTGATCGAGTATACTAAACAATCTGCAAAAAAAATTCCTTTCAAAGAGTTTCAAAGTTTCAAAGTAATTTCAGTTATTTTCAGTAATTAATTTTTCCACTTTCTTTACAACTTCGGCATTGCAAGTTTGTGTGGGGTAATGAGATTAGTTGAGATCAGGAAAGGGGGTAACGGGGTCAAAAAGTTTAAGAACCACTGAATTCTAAGGTCATATGACGGAGAGGACCTACAGCTTTACGTGGGATCTGAACCACGGGTCGCTATATAATCTGAACGTAGAGGACGGTCTCCCGTCCAACTACTACCCAGACCCAATGTCGCTTAACTCCGCTGATCAACGGGAAGCGGCGTTACGACATTGGCTACGACGTAGCCCGTTTCTTTTTGAACACCCTGTAGTATTTTTATAATAAAAACTGTTAATTCCAATTTTCTTTTTTTTTTTGTGAGGTCGGAAGGTTAAAGTTTACATGGTAAGGAAGGCCAAGGATATTCTTATGATTAAACTCTATGGGATTTACATTATTATAGTACAGTAGTAGTACCTTGTTTTAGCTTCGCTTAAACAATTTTCTAGAAATGAAACAGGCTAACATAGTTTACTAACAATATTCCTAATACTACACAACTAGGAATAAAAAAAATTCAGGGCTAACAACTATTAATGTTCTGAGAAACATAGAAGTAAAAACATTGAAGATTTTATCGAAGAGTTATGGGTCAGAATAAAAGTGAACATACGAGTTATTATTAATAGGTTTGCGAAAGACTACAAATTTTAATTGATTTGCTCATCTCTGATTCGGAAATGGTATGCCTTTGTTGTTTTCTTTTTCATCGGTAAATTTGAAAGATAGAATTAAATTACTGAATTTAACAATCGTTGATTGTTAACTTATTAAACTCGCTAATTTAATTTTGCTAATCCAAACGACACAGCATAAAACCTATTTTCAAAATGAAATTTCAGACCTTTAACTTAAAGCCTAATTACTGTAATTCAATTAGAGTGTTATCTTCAACAGAGAAAAAATATTCAGAACGCTCATATTTTAGAAGTCGGGCAAATCATTAACAGGATATACAGGGTGTCCGGGCTTAAATGGTAATAAAATAAAACATTATAAATGTATTTTATTGCCATTTAAGCCCGGACACCCTGTATATACCCTGGGTAGCCTAGTGGTTAAGACGCTGGGTTGCTGGGGGGCGTGGTTCGGATTCCACGTTAAACTGTAGGTCTCAGGTGGAGTGACAAGCTTGACCTTCGTCAGAATGAACAATTCGGGAGGAAGCAAAACCAAGGTTAACTTAGGTTATATTGGATGATTTGACAATTAAACACGTGAAAATAATAAATGATGCAAACCGGGGGAAAATGAAAAGCGATTCCCAAGGGGCCTTTCGTATATTTAAACAGTACACCTGGTCAGGGGATGGAGGGAAAAGGCAAGAAGGCGAAAATATATCTCTGTCCAGAGTAACAAAATAGTTAGGAGGGATTAGCAAAAGATTAAGAAGTACTGATTAAGGTAAGAAGGTATTTTAACAAAATGTGGTCAATTTTAAAATTTTTGAAACTGTTATTGAAAATATTTACAAAATATATACTGCAAGTGCGCATTCGAAAATGTTCCTTTCAGTTATCTTTATTTTTTTATTTTTTATAATAGAATTTTAAACCTTCCCCATGAATACTATGATTATATCTGTACATATGGTTAAACAATGTATTAGAATTATTTGCGATTCTACAACCTTATTTATACTGCTTTACGCTGAGGTTTTTCCCGTTTGACCTACTATATAAACAGAATCGTATTGTTTATAACCGACAGAGTAGACACAACGAACTGCATTATCTGTGTTGTTGTTTTATTAGGCGAGATTTAATGTATTTCATTTTTACTGTTTTGTGTAAGGGCGGAAGGTGCTTAA
>JAJOZX010003772.1:0-380000 GCA_023014485.1 Bathynomus jamesi | reverse complement strand
GATCTGGAGGTAATAATGACCGATGATGCAAAATTCGAAACACAAAATCAGATAGCGATAAATAAAGCAAAGAGAGTCACGGGACAGGTACTAAGAACGTTTAAAAGAAGGGACAGGACAGTAATGATTCCACTGTTAAAAACACTGCTTATACCAAAACTTGAATACTGCTCAGTTTTGACGTCCCCATATAAAAAGGAAGAAACTAATAAACTAGAAGAAACTCGGAGACATTTCACAGCCAAGATTGATGGCTGCAAAGAACTCAACTACTGGGAAAGACTACGTAAACTAAATCTGTACTCCTGGAAAGTGGAAAGAAGAAGAGAGGTACACCATAATCTACATATGGAAAATGATCGAAAAACTGGTACCAAACCTAAACCTAAACCCAATTACCATTCAAACAACATTGGAAAATAGGAAAGGCAGAATGTGTAGTGTTCCCAAATTTAAGGACCGAAAAGGGACCTCCTCAACACTGAAGGAAAATAGCCTGGTTGTCAGGGGCAGGGCCGGACTTTCACCTGCTGAGGCCCTAAGCTATATGAAATTTGAGGCCCTTCTCTAAAAAAATTCGGGTAAAAAATTTAAAATAATGTCATTATTACTATATATTATTATATTAATGTTAATGATAAAGAAAAAATATATATATATATATATATATATATATATATATATATATATATATATATATATATAATTTTTGATGAATTAGTGTTAAAGAAAAAAAACTAATGATAAAATAAAAATATATTTAAAAAAATGAGGCCCCCGAGGGTGTGTGGCCCTAAGCTATAGCTTATTTAGCTTATAGGTAAGTCCAGCACTGGTCAGGGGGCCAAGACATTTTAATCAGCTTCCAAAGGACCTCAGAAACGTTACGGGGGTCAAAGTTGAAGTCTTCAAAAGAAGACTAGATGCCTGGCTCAGGACGGTACCAGATGAGCTGGGTGTACCTGGCTATGTAGGGTGGAGAACGCAAGAAAGCAACTCGCTCTTCCACCAAGCCAGACCTAGAGGCGGGGCTACCAATTTGACCTTCATGTGAAGAGAGACCAACGCACGGAACAGTAACAAGGTTAACAAGGTTATATTTAACCATCGATATATTCATCGTTTAAGTGGAAGTTTAAAGAATTAAACATCTTTTTACATAGAGCATCAGTCCGCCCATACATCTATTTCAGGGCACGAGCAGCTCGCAGCAACATTGCCAAGCACATAGGGGTCAAAGTACTGATGAGGCTTTCGTACGTGGATCATCACCACTAAAAGCAACAATGCTCTGTGTTAGTTCAGTCCAAAGAACATCTATATCTGTATTGAATTGATTGCAATTTTCGTTAGTTTGTATTGCAAACACTCCCGGTTATCAGTCCTGGTGCATGATTTTTCAGGAGCAAGATGCCCCTCAAGTTTGTGTTTCTTCCCTAAGGCAGCACAAACTGACCTGTATTAATTAAAGTCACACTCGTACTACCTTAGGCTTGCTCTACACAAACTAGACGAAAAACCACAAGTATCCGCAATCGCAAAGCGTCCATAGACGGGGCAGGGACAATTCGACGTGGCCGACTCGATGCGACCCAACTCGATGTGGCCGACTCGATGTCAGGACAACTCGATGTCAAGCCAAGTCGATGCCAGGCCAAGTCGATTTCATTTTCTTTATATATTTAATGTAGGTTAAATGAATGCCCGGTTAGGTCAACTGTACGCCCTTGACGATTGGTTAGGTTAAGTTGTGATATTTTCGTTAAAACTAACGACAATATATATCCCTTAGGGATATCACATCGAGTTGTCCTGACATCGAGTCGGCCACATCGAGTTGGGTCGCATCGAGTCGGCCACATCGAATCGTACCCAACCCTCCATAGACAGGCCTAAATTTGAGTTTTGCCAAGCCCGCTCCAGAAGTGGCGAGAAAAAACTTGAATTACATTTTATTGAACAAACAACTGCAAAATAAATAAATAAAATATATAGTATAAGGTGCCCCCGGTTTATGCGTTTTCAGAGTTATGCGGTTGACGAATTATTACTACTACTTTCACTTTTATGCACACCCTACTTTCAGAGTTATGCGATTCATTTTCAGCCAACTTTTCGGTTGTGAAGTTGCCAACACTTTAAAAACATTGTCATTAATCAAATAAATTCGGCTCTCGATATCCTATCCGAAGAGGACTTCGATTTCGCGAGAAGCAGCAAGGTCCGACGAGCAGGCGAAGCTGATGTAGCTTGCTACCAAATCATGCTCGACGACAAAATCCGAAACGCGAAGCGAAGCAGCTTAGCTTGGACCACTGATGGACCAGTTTCTTGTGGAACATAATCCGAAGGACTCTAAGCCGTCAACATCTGCCACTTATGTTCCCTCGTCATCCGCGCAAGAAGTTTCTTCAGATGACGAATAAATCCTCCATTCCGTGTCCTTTGTACATAGACTTTGTAAATACTTCGTTACGTACATACTGTTAAGGAATTAGGAATTAAGAAGACATCTTTACTCAACCAAACACTCCCTGTAATGATCGACTGAATATGTATAAGGTAAGATTAAACATAGTGTTTCTGTGCAATTATTGGTTTTGCTGGTTGCTTTATTTACCCATTTACCTGAATTTAATCTTGCATTATATATAAACATCTATTTTATATACATATTTTAGCTCTGTAGTAAGATGATTGGTCTGGGAACCTAACAAAATTTTTAACATGGGTTTCTATGGGATTATCGCTTTCGATTTATGCAATTTCACTTTATGCGCCAATTTCCAGGAACGTAACTACCACATAAATCGGGGGCCACCTATTGAGGGGCGACAAGCTTGACCTTCGTGAAATGAGGAAACATCGCACGGAACATTTGAAAGGTTGAAAGGTATATATATATATATATATAGTATGTCTTCTTGCAGGACTTGGTTTTAAAAGGTTGCATTGAAAATTTTTCTTTTCGTCGAAAACTTGACTTAACTTGAAGTTACATTTTTTCACTGATTTCATGCCAGATTTGTGGACGAAAAGAACGCGGCGACTTGAGTTTGTATCCTCAAATTTAAACAAAACTGAGACCCATTCTTGGCTAGGCCTATTTCGTAGTTCATGGGTTAATGACTTAGCTATTCGTCTGAACACTCGATAAAGGGCAGCAGGGTTCTAACTTCAGGTTTCTATCATAAATCCAGCCCACCATAAGAATGAATAAGGCCTACCTACACTGCACTGCGACCTAGATTTGAGCTGGCCATCAACTGAACTACTCTAGTCCAATATAGGCCCAAAATTACAATGTTGTAAAGCCAATTTCTTACTTAAGGCTTATAAATGCTTAAATAATATATATAATATATATATATAGTATACCAGTAGTCTTACCTTTTGGCAATATATATATATATATATATATATATATATATATATATATATATTCTCTCCAGACGACAAATTGTTTGTCTAATAAAATATAACAAGTTTTCTCTGGCCACCCCTGGAGCTGGGTAAAACTAAAGTCTCTGTTTTGACGAAAAGAATGGGACAACTTGAATTGACTTGACTTGTCTTCAGGTCAGTTGGACGAAAAGAAAACGGCTTTAATTCAAACTTCCAATTATTATTATTATTATTATTATTATTTTATTATTATTATTATTATTAATAGAATGTTTTAAATTATAAATACATAAATAAAGGGGACTGGGGATTTTCCATGTATCTGTATAATCAGATTCGCTAAATACGAAGACCAGAATTAACCAGAACTGTAAAGATTTAATTAAGAAGTTTTAAAGCAAACTATGATCCATTAATTAATTTGTAGTTTATCCATATATGGAAGGTAGCAGTAGGCCCAAGTCGAAAATGACCTTGGGTGCCCTTTGGTTTAGGCTTTTCCTATTATTATCAATTTGATCAAAAATTTAGTTAATAAGCTTCATGCTATTTAGTATTTCCTGTTGATGGCTGAAAAATGAGTTGTCGTATCATGAATAATTCATAATTCATGGTTCATAGGAAATTTACTTTGAATTAAAATTAGGTAAATGAAGAAGACAACGAATTTTTTAATGGAATCGTATTTACTGTTATTAACATTACCAGTGCAATGTAATAATAGCCTTTATAAATTATTGCAACGAAATAGAATTTACCTTGTGTTTAAGGTCATTTTATTCATATTTTTAGGTTATAAATATCATACATTAATTAATTTTATTAATGCAGGGTATATGAAATTAGTTAGAAAACTGTTTAACTTCAACTCTTAGATTTTGTTTTATCCTTTTATCAAACCCAGAGTCACCCCATCCCCCTATGATTACATTTTAGTTTTCTTGTTTCGCTAAATTAACTTTCTGTTAAATCTGTGCGGATGGATATCAATCAGCTGTTTATTATTCTGACATTAAATGTTATATTTGACAGTATTATTATTAAAAAAATAATTTCTAAATTATTGCCTAACTTTTAAGCCATTAAAACAAATTTATCTAATCATTATGTATTGTAACAACATTAGCAATATTATCACAACGCCACATTAATAATTTTAACAACATAGGTACAGAATTTGAAAGTAATTTTCACTTACTTAACAGAAGTATTTGCACTTTAAATAAGTATATTAATTTTTATTCTAAACGGCTAATGTATATGAAGTAATATAATTCTTGAAAACTGTATATATTTCTAACAGAAACACGAACTAGTTCGCGGAGCGATTCGCTAACAAGCATTTTCATTCCAGCTGAGACGAGAGGAGTGTATTCGATGGGAAGTTCTATATAAACCCTTCTTAATATTTAATTCATTATAGGGAAATCTTGGCATATAATCCGTAAGTTACATTAGGAAGACCGTTCAATCATTCTTTTAATTGATTTTAATAAAAATCTTTAATTTTAGGATGTTAAATTACAAATGAGTGTTCCTCTACACTTCCTCTCTGACACAGGTACTTTCTTGACAATGGCAGCTGTCTGCAGAGAGCTTTGTTAAGTTACAACGCCAAAACATGAAGTTTTTTGTTTTTATTATTACTGTTAAAGAATTTATGAACTTGGAGAGATCTTGCTGAACACTTCTTATTAAAATCTATAATTTAAATGTCTTGGCTTGTAGCTGATTAATTTTTAAATATATGAATTAAAGCTCGTTAGCAGTTATCTGAAATTTGCGATTTAGCCTAGCCTATTTCCTTGGTTAGTCCTAGGTATTGTAAGCCTAACGTAGATTAATCTTTCTCATGTTAAACATGGTTTATAATCTTAATCTGAATTTGGCTTTTCTCTCAAGAATCTTATTTTTGTTCCCTCTTAAGTTAGGCTTGCTCAGCTTAGAACCAGAATGAGAAGTTTGGCAGAAGTGATGCAAAATTAAAAAAAAAAAAAAAAAAAAGACGATAAATTCAATAGAAAACTGGAAAAGTGACTCAAATTCCCCATCCAATATTATGTCAAAAAAGTGACTCCTCCAGATCTGAAACATAATTTAGCTTGAAAGTGGATGCAACAGATCTAAATTTATTACTTGGCCTAGCATCAATTTAAGCCTACACAGCTCAGATGTAACAAACTGCTATAAGCTGAGTTTATTTTTGAATATATTTGGAGAATTGTCACGGGCCTATTGAGGTTATCCATATTGGATAAACAGTCTAAAGCAATCTTCTTTGATAGAATAGTGTGAAGTAACAAACTCAGCATATATATAGTATACCAGTAGTCTTACCTTTTGGCAATATCCTATTTTGGCATCCTAAATTATTCAACTAACCAAAAGTAAATGGTACACTAACATTTTCAAATTAATTTTATTAATTAGGTTGACTCCTGATTACGTCAACTGTATGCCCTTGATAATTAGTTAGGTTAAGTCTTGATATTTTCATTAGCTTAAATAATTTGGGAATTTGGTTGAATAATTTGGATCTTTTAATATGATTGCACATAAAAACTAGACTATATTAGGCATGTATGGTGAGTTGTTTCAATCACAAGCTAGGTTAGGCTTGGTAGTCAGTTAGGGCATTTAAATAATAAATAAATATTATATAATATATATATATATATATATATATATATTTTTTTTTTTTTTTTTTAGTTCAGGAAGAACCGATTCGCCTCTATTTAAAGGGCATATCTCAGCGGAAAAACAAAGAAAAAGTGAGAGGAAAGACAGAGGAAAAAGAAAGGGTGGAGGGGACAGTCAAAGTGGAAAAAGACCAAGGACAGCAGGGTCGAGCCCCATCATCCTTGGGTGCTAGGGCCGGGAGGGCGCACGTGAAACCTCCAGGAACAAGCACGTACAAACGAGCACAAAGAGCACTCAAGAGCACGAGCTTAGAACCCCCTTGCGGGGATATATATATATATATATATATATATATATATATATATAGTGAAAACTAGTTTGTGATTGAAATAACTCTTAAACTGGCATGTATAATCCATTAGCCCATTTCATTATTCATTAATTCTCTATAGGCTCAGGTGGCTTCATGTTTAAATATACAAAAGTCTACAAAATTTGGCATATTTTTGTACTAAACCTAAAGGGTTAGAGTACCATACAGGTAATAATACTGCACTGCAGTATATTGACCATACTGGAAACTTTGTGCAAATTGCTGAAGACCTGATTTGTTAAATTTTTTCAATGAAAAATGTGAATAGGGAGTACTTATTAAAAATACTTAAATAAATTATCGTATACCTTTTATAGAATATTTAACCAGTGATGAGATATTCCAATATAGTGAAGTTAGCTCCCATTTTCCCCCGTTTGAGAAATATGCTGTACTTGGTAATTACTCAGCTATGTCATCATTAAAAGTACTCATTTAAAAAATTGTGCTTGCTGCAAAATAAACCAGCCATTGGCAGCATATATATAGTGGCTGTGGGTGCAGAGCAAAGAAATTATAGCTGACTACAAATTTGAAGCATATGCTCAATATTGATGAACTCAATATATCCCCCATTCTAGTTGCTGTATGGGCATATTAATAAAATTAGCCAGCATTATTAGTAACTTTAGGCTCAAAAACACAAGCTTATTTTATTCACACAGCACATGCCACAGTTTGAAGAAAAAATTAATTTACTCGTTTGCCAATAACTTGTGTAGTTATTTTAACATCTTCATTATTGGCATACATGTATGAAGTTTAGGAATAGTGGGATATATATGTAGTGGAACAGATTCTATAGGAAAATTAGAAGTTGTTGTTACTATAAAATTTAGTAACTATGAGAGGATTCATGATATACTTCTCTCATACTAAGTTTTGTGGCCATCCTCTGTTCATATTCTTTTATTATTAGTACCAACAGTACTAATGGAATTTTATTTCATTTAAAGTAATTTTCATTCTCATTCAGCTACTCATCACAATCTTGTACACAACTTTGCCCTTATCCAAGAGGTTAAATGTGCAGTACCAGCTCTGTAGTTTCTTCACCCTCATCCCCACTCAGTTGCGGTCTCTGTACAGAAGTCTTATACACCCCTGTGTGGAGTAAACTTGTGTATTGGGCAGCTCAACTCTCATAACTCTACTTCACTGGGTAGAATGAAAGGGGTTTTGTTTCATTATTTTCCCATTACTTGCTGTCTTCAATTCTGCTCTCTACTCTTATTATTATAATGGACTGTACTTCTCAACACTTAACTTCATGCTTCCTCCTTTAAGGAGAGCTTGCAGTACCAGACTTTTGACACATTCTTATCCTTTTCTGTCCAACTCTGTAATGCAAGGGTTAATTGATATAGTATTCTCAATCTTCCATCTACTCAATTAGCTGTGAAACAACCTTCCTGAATCCATCTTTTTCCTTGTCTATGACTTCTAATTTTTCAAATGCAGTATGTTAATGCACCTCAAGAACTGGGACCTTGATTTTGGTACACTTTTACTTTTAGTTGGGAGGGGAGGTTGTGGGTGTTTGCCCCCTTGGCTTCTCCTTCCAGCATAAAAAAAAAAAAAAAAAAAAAAAAAAAGAGGGAGGACATACTATCGTGTCTCTTAGTTTCTTGGAGATCTTAATTATTATGAAATCAGTTACACCATGATTGTAATTTGGGATAAGACACAAGTTGTTAGTGTAAGGCAGTTTCTCAACCAGGTGTCACCAAATTTCATGAAAATGAGAGGAAGAAGTTGCTGAAAATTTGAAAGTCATTGAGGATGTAAAAGTTTCAAATGGAAAAAACATTTGCAATTTACTGTTTGTACAGAAACTATAGAAGCTTCAGTTTGAAGTTAAATGGAGTTGGTAGGGAGTAACTGGATGTTAAAGTAAGAAATTAAAAATGTAAATTTGCTTTGAAACAACTCTATATTGATTAAATAAAATACATGATACTTAGGCCTACGTATTATTGGGACTACCACACTGTTTATCATGTATTTTTGCTCGTCATTTTCATTTAAACTAACAAAAATATCACAACTTAACCTAACCAATCATCAAGGGTGTACAGTTGACTTAACTGGGCATTTTCTGTTTTTTTTTGTTTTTCGTAGCTAACCTAACCTAAAATCTTTCCTTTTTTTTTTTTTTTTTTTTTTTTTCAGATCATTAGAAATTTTCAACCATGAAATGCCCAGTTAGGTCAACTGAATGCCCTTGATGATTGGTTAGGTTAAGTTGTGATATTTTTGTTAGTTTAAACAAAAATGACGAGAGCAAAAATATATAATAAACAGTTTGTTAGTCCCAATAATACGTAAGTACCAAATACATTTATTGGGTATTTTAAGGTTTCTTAGTCCTTACAAATGTTTAGTATGGTACATTTGGTAGGCTATACATAGCTTTTATTATTTTGTAGGAGTCAGACATTGCAATTCATTCTAGACCTTTGTTTGCCTGTTTTACTATAAAACATGATCTAATATGGTCTCTGCTAAATTAACAAAAATAATAATCTTCCCAAAATAACTTTAAAATGACAAATAGAACTTCTAAATACATAAAAACAATTGACAAAGTTTGCAAAATTTACCTCCATTGACACTAGTAGCTCAGGCCCAACTAAACTGTCTGTACACATTCCCAGCTGACAGATATACAGTTTGTTGCTTTTCCAATGTGTTTTCAGTTGTATCACCATAAAAATATCCATAGAACTTTGTCAAAATAGATCAGTGCTACAAAAAAAATACAGGGTAATTTTGCCTAAATTCAGATGCCATTGATCTAAAATAATGAAAACACGGATAATGATAAAACTTTTTTTTTTAACTTTGAAAGACTCGCCCAGAAATCAAGTTTCTATAATATTTTTGATTTTGATTATGTAAGAGTGCCAGTTTGTGACACCATATAGTTTCTTTAAACTTGCTAATTTCTAAAAGTAATAAATTAACTACATGCACAGATGAAACTAAGAGGTACAAAAATCTGATTGTTGCATCTTTTAGACAATTTAAATCTACATCTAAACAAAACCACTCAATAGTTGGTGTTTCCTCCTTGTGCTTGGTGGATGGCTTCAAGTTGGCAATGGTAGGAGGTGAGGAGAGACTTGAAAAGGTCAGTGTCATACTCAATATTTTGGAGGATTGTTTCAATGTGCTGCTCCATGATCTGGTGCCAGAATTGGGTGACTGGTGGTTCAGCAAGCATCAGGGATTCCACTCGATCTTTCAGGATGGATCCTGAATGATTCTGCCACTAGACCATGGAGCAGCACATCGAAACAATCCTCCAAAATATTGAGTATGCCACTGACCTTTTCGAGTCTCTCCTCACCTCCTACCATTGCTGGCTTGAAGCCATCCTCCAAGCATAAGGAGGCAACACCAACTATTGAGTGGTTTTGTTTAGATGTAGATTTAAATTGCCTAAGAGATGCAACAATCATTTTTTTGTACCTCTATTAGTTTCAGCTGTGCAGGGATGGGGGCAATCATTGCTTGCCACCCCTTATAAGTTCAAAATCAACTGCAAGTTTTATGGAAAAAGTGAAATAAAATAGTAGTATTAAAAAAATAAACAAAAATTAAAGGTATGTTCCTCTAAAGGAGCAAATTGCTGGGGAGAACATTTTTCATGTATCTTTATTGTTCCAAATGATATTTTTCTTTTTCAAAATTTGATATACTAGTCAGATTTTGCCAATAATTACACAATTTTATTTACAAATCTTTATTAGTTACCAAGATACAAAGTGTCTGTTTTAATAGATGCCAGGCACTAGGTAGATATTTTAAGGAACTAGCTAAATGGTTCTCATTGATGCTTAGAAGACGCTACAATTTTGTTGTGGTATTATGACATTATATTTTTATATTCTATCAATGAGTATATTGTGGGTTAGATTTAGATTTTTAGTGTATTATTATGGTCTCATTAATTCTTTGGGTATAGGCCTGACTGCAGAATCTTCATGAATTTTCCAACTGCATTGTGCAAGGATTTTTACATGAATAACACTGCTATTGGGATTCTTAGCAAGATCACTCGCCCAATCAGAAGGAAAATGGAGACCATTCTGAGGTAGCATATTCTTGATGAATACAGTAGTCCCCAAACCTATATGAGGTCTGACCTGCGTGAATTCAGAGATTGGATGAGGATATTTCACTACCCCTTTTTTTTTATCTGTATCAGTTAAGATTCAAAGATAGATCAGCACAAATTTTTTAAGTGTTGGAAGTACTAATAATTGACTTTATACTTTATTGCGTATGCAGTACAATTTGTATGATATTTAGACATACTGTATATGATAGTTATGTGTATTAGGCAGGGCTGTGGAGTCGGTACACAAAATCTCCGACGACTCTTTTTCAAATGTCTGACTCCTGACTCCGACTCCTTTCCATCTTTAGTGATTGTAAAGTGTTCAAACACAGCTGATTTCATTGGAAGTCTCTCTGCCATTGTGCATTGAAGTTTAGAACAAATAATTTTATCAATAATTTGAAATTAAACTAAGTTATCAGTATCACAATTATAAAAATATTTCCTGAAAAAAAAAGTAAGGGTTAATACTGATAACACTGGACTGCATGAAAATAGATTTCTTTGTTTTGAGTTGTGATTCTGAAGCAGTTTGCTGCGCTGAATTAAAAAATGCTACTAGTTTTTTCCTATCACCCATAGTTTTAAGTTATTAGCAAAACAATTTTGGGGCATTTTGTAATTTTTTACTTTTTTTATCTTTAATTAATTTCGTTTTTTCATTTTTCAGATAGATAATTCTAATATTACGTCTTTAAAATTTTAATAATGGCTTCTAGAGGATGTACGGTACCTATAGTTCAGACATATTTTGTTATATTTGTGGTTGACTAGTTGGTATGTTGTAAAACAAAGGACAAATGTAACGACCTTCATTAAGAGAGCTTATCATGCTTATTTTGGAATTAAATTAGGAGATCAAGACAAAAGTTGGGCTCCACACAAGGTTTGTCTTACGTGTGTTGCGGCACTAAGGAATTGGAGCAAAGCTAAAAAGAAAAGTTTGCCATTTGGGATCCTTATGGTATGGCGCGAGCCTAGAAACCATACTGATGACTGCTACTTCTATTCTTGCAATGTTAAAGGTTATAATGCAAAGAATAAAGAGAGCCTTCAATACCCAAGTCTTCCATCTGCAATAAGGCCGGTACCCCATGGTCCAGAAGTTCCTATTCCCCACCCACCCGAGAGTCTGGATCAATACAATTCAGATTCTGATTCAGCTCCAAATCTAGACAATGATGTTTATGAATAGCCAACAGCTGACTGAGATCCTCCTGAACCATTAACCCAAGCTGAACTAAATGACTTAGTCAGGGATTTGAATCTGCCTAAGGACTCTGCAGAACTTTTGGGGTCTAGATTGCAGGAGAACAATTTATTGGCATCTGACACATACTTTGCTTGGTACAGAAATCGTGAGAAAGACTTTGTGCCTTTTTTCAAAGAAGATGGTCCCTTGGTATTTTGCAAGGACATCACAGGATTAGTGTGCAAGCTAGGCATTGAATACCAAACCAGTGACTGGAGGTTGTTTATAGATTCCTCTAAAAGGAGTGTTACTACACAATGGTAACAAATATGCATCAATCCTAGTGGCCCATTCTACTCATTTAAAAGAGACCTATGATAACATGAAACTGCTTCTGCTAAAAATTCAGTATCAAAATCACAGATAGATATTGTGTGGGGGGATCAGTCCTTTGCATGTTACTTGGGCAGCAATCAGGATACACTAAGATGCCAGATGCTTCACGAACAAGAGAAGTATCAGATTGATTAACGAGGAAACTGAAGATATTCACAGTATATGAAGAAACTCTGAAGAAAGTTTGCATAAGTAAAGTACCTACCTGATTAGAGTGTAAATAACGAAAGAAAGATTACGAAAGAAATCATTTATACTGTAACTTGAAGAGCCTAATCATTTTCATTAATCAGTAAAGTAACATAAATATCATCAACTGTTGCCGCAAAATAGAAGTCAACATCTTCCTTCCTTGACTAATCAATTTTAAAATTAGAAAGAGACGTTTTGAGCAGAAAACTGAGATTTGTTTATAAAAAACCTCTGAACAGGTAGCTAGAACAATCTGAAAAAAGTGTTAGCAGCTGACGAGGAAGCTTCTAACAGTGGCTGCATCCTCCAGCGTGGGACACGTCAACGCGAAGAAGAGGCAACATCAAACCAAAACATCAACGTGCTGGTGGCCAAACTTCCTCAAATCTCCGTGCAGCGGGCTGTCTACAGTTGGCCAGACTGGCAGTTGACGGCCTGCTGCGTGGCATGGTCAGAGTGCCGATTGGCTCCTGGGGCTGGACCTATTCTCAGCGTGCTATTATTTCAATTACAGGGAGCAATTGCGTGCTCCCTGAACTACTCTTACTCTCTGGCAACATTAAGACTAATCCAGGCCCCACTACAACTTACACATGTCACCATACACAAAGACATAGACACAATAGCACCATGAGACACATACAGAAGTATAATATTACGGTAACATATTACAGTACAACGTAGATGGCCTCTCAAACAAAATCATGCAGCTTAGGGAATTTGTACACAAACAAAACATTCACATAGGTAGTACTTATACAAGAAAACACACACACAAAACACCCACCATCCCTGATTTCACAGCGATCCATCAAGATCGTACTGGGGGTAACGGGGGTGGACTCATCACTTACATACGTAAAAGCATTAGCTACACTGATGCTACCCAAAACATTACAAACACAATCCAAGCAGATAACACGATAGAAATACAGGCAGTTAACATTAAAATACGCGCAAAACACAACACAACACCACACTAATCAACATTTACATCCCACCAGATAGTTCACCTCAGGTGCCAGCCAATTACAATCCACAGTTACACAATCCTGGCCTCTCTCACTAATGTCATCTTAGGAGGAGACTTCAATGCCAAAGACACTAGTTGGTACCTGCACAACCAAAGCAACACCAGAGGCGTCAACATAGCCACACAACTAAACAGCCTCTTCATTCTTAACAATACAGAAGAACATACACACACACCACATCAAGCAGGATACTGAAACTCCTCCCCAGACATAACATTCTGTTCCCCCTCACTAGCAACACACACACAATGGAGAACAGAAAAACAACTGTCATCAGACCACCTGCCCATCATCATTACAACACATTCTACACTCTGCCCCAACAGCCTTAGGCACACTTACAGAAATTACAAGAAAGCTGATTGGGAACAGTTCAAAATACAGACTGAGGAACAATTTACCACATTAAACAGCACACCCATCATAAACATCAATACAACACTTAAGACATTTAATCAGATCATCAATAATGCAAACAAATACATACTGAAGGGCAACATTAAGAAATACAACCCAAATTACATGAGAGAAATAGCCCACCTTATAAGGCAACGTAACAACCTCAAATATAACACACAAACCCCACACACAGAAGCCATAAAACAGCAGACACAACAGCTCAACACAGAAATAAACAACAAACTCAAAGAAAAACAGAAACATTCAGGGAATTCATAATATTAAACCACTCCACAGATACATCCAGGCTATACAAGACTATAAACGGCATTACCCACTCTAACAGCGGCATTCACACCTCACACGCAGCTATCTGTTGCAGCCAAAATAATATCCCAACATACACACAACAAGCTAACATTCTAGTTAATCACTACGCAAAGATAAGTCGCTTAAACAGAGACAACAACCAGAAACATGCAGACAGACAAACAGCCAGACACAAGAAAACCTACAGACTCGACACGACCATTACACCCTTCAATACAGACTAGACCACCAAGATCATCAAAAACATTAAGAATTCAAAGGCTACTGGACCAAACAACATATCTAACATGCACCTTAAACACTTGGGCCTACAAGGAATACTAGCTCTCACAAATATCAGCACATATTCATACCAACACTGTATTATTTCTGACATATGGAAACAAGGTAAAATTATTACACTACTCAAACCAAACAAAAATCCAACAGAACCAGCTTCCTATAGACCCATTACTTTACTATGCACACCTTCCAAAGTAACAGAAAGACTAATCTTACAAATCACCAACCCACACATTCCACTATCGCCTACTCAACATGGATTCAGACCTCACCACTCAACCACGACATTACTCACTAACCTCACGCAGCACATCATGGATGGCATCAACTCCAGATGACCAGCTCAACGTACACTATTAGCAACAATATACATTAGTAAAGCATTTGATGCTATCCCATGCTTCCCTCTCATAAACAAAATACTCAACACAAACCTGCACAATAACACCAAAAGGTGGCTGAGCAACTATCTTTCAGGAAGACACTCGCATGTCACATTTAATGGCAAGTCATCCAAAAACAAGATTTTTCTGAACGGGGTCCCTCATTATAGGCTGTGCTGAAACTCAAGATAGAATTAATCAGAGTCATTAACAGTTGGCTTTTGATATAAAAATAATTGGTGGCCACCAACGTGTGTCCGGCCACCCCTGTTTTTGTAAAAACATCTAATGCCGCACTAGCAAAATCAGGAAAATGGCAATATCTCTTCTGAACATGCTAGAGAGATGGTTTGCATACCAAAATATGCAGAATTTGATTTAGAACAAATTATTAAGAGTGGTATTTTTTCATAAAACCTTTGTTTTTGAGTTATTTTAGAAAAACTAATATTTGGGGCCCATAGACCCCCTTTCGACGGACCTTAGTGACAAAAGAAATTCTAAAATAAGCATGATTTGGCTTTTTGATTACTAACATTGCCCTAAAAGGATGTTGACATGGACATAGTGATCACATGATATGACTTTTCCTTGTTATCTTGCATCCATTATGCTTGATTAAAGAATAGAGGGTGGGGCTGCTTCATGAACTTTTTTTAAACGTAATAAATTGAAAACTTTTTTTTTTTTTTTCAGGTGCCTTTGTTATAATTTTCGAACTGCAATTTGTCATTGAATTCAACATTTGCAATATAAAGTATGACTTCTACAAGGAAAACAGTTGCTAAAGTACTTGGTGATGTACGTTTTATGCCAGCAGAAAAGTTTCCTTTAGGGAAATTGCCTATGTTGAAGCAAGTTATTGAAAGGTGTTTGTGTTTTGGAGATTATAAAACAGATGCTGTACTGAGAGATCATTAAAGGGACAGAACTTGAGGCCAAATTAAACTTAGTTAAAGCAGATGGGACAAATACTAACACAGGACATATGCATGGGTCAATCAGATATTTGGAAATGTATTTAGGGCAACCTCTTCAGTGGGATATTTGTCTTGTGCATCTAAATGAATTGCCACTTAGACATCTTCATAACTTTAGATGGGACAACAAAAAGTCCAGACAAATTTTCTGGCCCTATTGGTTCTCAGCTCAATGGGGATGTGTCAGAATGGAATGTTGTGGACTTCAAATCTATACCTTATCCTGCATTTGTGCTTCTACCAAATGAGGTGGTCAATAATTTATCAACAGACCAATACTATGGATACTGCATCTGCTGGGCAATTATTACTGGTGAAGTGGATGAAGACCTTGCGCTCTTAGAAGTTGGCCTGCTAAATCTCACTCGATGGCTCACCTTAGCCTGTAGAATTCTTCGCTTTCATGTTTCATAAAAAAGACCCAGTAAGAACCTCAAAATCATAGTAGAATTCATCATCAAAGTATACTTTCACAGTTGGTTCAATATCAAGGCTAATAAGAGGCTAAGTGATGGGTCAAGAAACCTATTCAATATGATCCAAAGAGTAAATAAATTCCCTGACAGGAAAACTAGAGAAATTTATGACGTTTTAAACAATAACGGCTATTTTGCTCATGGTGAAAATATTTTAGTTGGAATGCTGGCTGATGAAGATGAGGTGTGCTGTCAATAAAGTTCTTTGTCTGAGGGGAGTTATAGAGGATTTTGATGATGAATCTGGTAGTAGCAATGATTTTGCAGGTGGAATAATTGAAAGTGATGATGAGAATGAAGAGGATCATGAAGGTGGTACTGATGAATATTCTGCTATAGATGAGAATGTTAGGGTCTTTAGAAAGCCAATCATCAATTTCAAAGCTTCTGCATACCACAAGCTGTCTGCTATGTACCAATGGGAAACTGTTCCACCTGTATTAAAAGAATTCAGTAATGATGAACTGCGTGATATCATTAATACCGCATTGAAACTGGATCACGAGTGCCACAGTCAGAATGTTGAAAGGCACATCAAGCTTGTCACTGAAGCATCCTTGGCTGTTGTGGGTCATGAGCGTAGAGATGGTCTTATTAGAAACAAAATTAGATCATGTAAATTAATGAAAGATTTTGTCTAAAAAATATTTTAAGTTCTAGATTATTATTTATCATGCTAAAATATGACAAAATGACAATTTGTTAATTGTATAATTTAATGTTTGGTGTTTTGGAATGTCAAAAAGCATTTTCAATGAATTTAAAATGGCTGATTTTGATTGATTTTGATTGCTGATTGAAAATCACTAATACATGTCAATTTGCAGCTTGAGAATGTTTTATTGTGTTGACATTGTTGAAAGGGGGTCTATGGGCCCAAAAATTAGTTTTTCTAAAATAACTCCAAAACTAAAGGTTTTATGAAAAAATATCACACAATAATTTGTTCCAAATCAAATTCTGCATCTTTTGGTATGCAAACCATCTCTCTAGCATGTTCAGAAGAAGAGATAGTGCCGTTTTCCTGATTTTGCTAGTGCAGCATTAGATGTTTTTACAAAAATGGGGGTGGCTGGACACACGTTGGTGGCCACCAATTATTTTTTTCAGGAATCTTATTTTTATATCAAAAGCCAATTGTTAGTCACTGATAAATTAAAATCAAACAAAAATTATAGTTTCAGCCCGGCCTACCGCTACAAATAACCTACTACAAATAACCTACAAACATACATAAATAGTATCCAAGACTGGCTCTCACACAATAGACTCAAAGTAGCGCCCACAAAATCAACCATCACCTTGCTTACAAGCAACACAAAAGAACACCAGGTAATTTCACAGCTTACACTAAACAACAACAACATTCCACACACTCACAGGACCAAAATACTTGGGGTCACATACAACACATCATTATCTTTTGCAAACCACATTCAGGATATTAAAAACAAATGTACGTCAAGACTTAACACGCTTAGGGTACAAACAGGCACAAACTTTGGACACCAGCAGGAAACAATATCACTCATATACAAACAATATATTCGCTCAGTTATGGACTATGCTAGCCCATGCTGGGCACCCATTATCTCAAACACACACACAAACACCTTACAGACAATACAAAACAACGCACTTCATATCATTACAGGATGCACTCAAACAACACCAATAGAACACCTGCACACACAAACAAAAATACTAAAAGTTAGGGAATATTTAGACATGAGGGGAACACAATTCATGGCAGCAGCGACAACACCCTTGCCACTACATGTACAATCACGCACCAACACCTCGCACCATTAAGGTAACACCAGAGAGACATTATAACCAAATACTCCATTCCATACCACGCCCTACAGACATCACACAGTACAGAAAACACACACACACCTAACCCACAAAGCACTGACACGACTCGGTCCGAATGCGGTCCTAGGTGCGAAGCTGCCACCCATTAATTGGTCAGAGATCAGCCTGAGCAGATCGGATCGAGTTAACTTAGCACGATTCCGATGTGGACATCACCCCAACTTACTAACATATAAACACAGACTAGACAACTCCATAGACGACACCTGCCACCTGTGCCATGACACACCACAAACAATTGAACACATTATGATAGACTGTACCGCTCTAACACAACAATGAACACAACACATCACTAGTGCGCTGAACCTCTGGTCCACTCCAAAGAAGGCGATTGGTTACCTGCGTGCTGCTGGCTTGCTCGATCAGGGTGGGCTGATCGGCTAAACAACTACTAAGATGCCGTGTTTCATCTGTGAATGGGATAGTCGAGCACATGACCAGCACTGGAAGAGGAAAACTTGGCCTCCTAGGGAGAATCTTACCCCAGGATCAAAGAACATTTTACATGAACATCTAGTTGAACCAAATAAAATCCTCCTACCACCCTTGCACATTAAGTTAGGCTTGATGAAGCAGTATGTCAAAGCATTGAATAGAGAAGGTGAGTGTTTCAAGTACATTTGTTCAAAATATCCAGAGATTAGCTACGAGAAAATAAAGGAAGGTGTTTTTATAGGTCCTCAGATTAGAAAGTTATTGACAGACGATCATTTCCTGAACACAATGACCAATAAAGAAAAAGAAGCATGGCTTGGTTTCAAAGATGTTGTTGAAAACTTCTTGGGAAACTACAAAAGCTAAAATTATGAAAGACTGGTGGAAAATATGCTTAAAAAGTTTTGCGCTTTAGGCTGCAACATGAGCCTGAAAGTTCACTTCTTATTTTTGCATCTTGACCATTTTCCCGAAAATCTCAGAGATGTCAGTGAGGAGCAAGGGGAATGATTTCACCAGGACATCAAAACCATGGAAAGAAGATATCAAGGAAGATGGCATATAAATATGATGGTGGATTACTGCTGGTGTCTGCAACGAGATCAGCCTAATTAGTGATGAGTCATTTTTTGTTGTTTTTTTTTGTTTAAAATGAAGATAGTCTGTTTTTTTTGTTTTTATTGTTTTAAACTTATTCCATATTTTTCTTCCTTTAATCTAATAAGTATTAGTATTACCTATAATTTACTATACTACCATGCTTATACAGTTATACCTAGTATATATATATAGTCATCTTTTAGAAAAACTGAATCACGCAAAAAGTATATAATAGAAAGGAAAAACAAACCCTCATTTTTTATATGTATATATATTTTTTAACTAGAACATAAAACATTCTTCCTCATTTCAAACAATATACATAATTGTGATTGGCAAGAGTACCAGTATATATATTCCAGATAGAAAAAAAAATATTCATTTTTTTGAACGTTTTTGTTAACCTAATGTTGTTTAACCTTCATTTCCATGGAAGAATCATCACTAGATTGGGTAGAGCATATATGCTAGTTTCAATATCACAGGTACTGGTATAATATACATAATAAAAAATACATAATACTGGTATAAAACAATATATATAATTGTGATTGGCAAGAATACCAGTGTGTATATATATACTTACTTACTTCGTAGCCCCCAGGTTCTCTTATGCGAACCCGGCGGCACTCAGGTATCCCGCGACCACCGTGGGACTGGTCCATAGGTCTCGTAGAGAGGTAATGTTGGAGTTGTGTCTTTGTTGAGAGAGAGTGTGGCAGTGTAAGAGTAGGTGTTCTGTGTCCTCAGGGTGGAGGTAGCATTTTTGACAGGTGGGTGTGTCAGCTAGGTGGAGTCTGTCTGTATTGTTGGAGGGAGGGGTGGTGGTCTGAACGGAGCCTGGCCAGAGTAACTCTTATTTTCCTTGGGAGGGTTTGTTCGCTCTGATGGACTACAGGGGGAGTATCGTGAAGGACAGTGTTGTGTGGTTGGTCGAGTAGGTATTTCCGGGTAAATTCTGTGTGGAGATGTTTAATGGGGTTGATGTTTAGGGGAGGAGGGGGGATATTGTTCAGTAGCTGCGAATAGTGAGCAGCAGGAGTACGTTTTTTGTTGCGGGGTGGGGGATTGTGAGATGGTGACAGGGGTGGTCTGGGGCCAGTGCTCTGGAGAATAATTTAGTCCCTGTCATGTTCATGTGGTGGTTGATGGGGAGTATTTTCGTATCTGCATGTAGATGTGGGATGGGTGTGGTTCGGAGGCAGCCAGTAATGCTTCTGAGACCTCTGTTTTGTGTGGTCTGTATCTTTTTCTGGTTTGTGTGGGAGATGGATGGGGACCAGGCGGGGGCAGCGTAAGTTAGGGTAGTACGTACAAACTGTTTGTATAGGATACTAAGGGATTCCTTCTGCTGACCGAATGTTGTGGAGGTGAGTGTTCTGAGAGCGTTGAGTTTTTTGTTGCTTTGGAGCAAATGTTTGATATGTGGGGGGAAAAGGACATGTGTGTGTCTAGGGTGAGGCCAAGGATTGTTGGGGTTTTGTTTAGAGGTAGGGGATGTCCCATGAGGGTGACTCTCGGGTGTGCTTGGGATTCGTGGCAGTCTGAGGTTAGGAGGGTGATGGAGGATTTTTGAGGGGATGCTGACATCCTATTGTTAGTCAGCCAGAGTTCCAGATTGGTAATGTACTGCTGGATCAGGCGTGTGGTGGTGTTACGGTTATGGTGTTGTGCTGTTATGGTCAGGTCATCTGCATAGGAGGAGACGTGGACATGGGGGGAGAGAGGTTGTGGGAGGTCGTGCATGAAAAGGTTGAAGAGGATTGGAGAGAGTATGGACCCCTGTGGGATGCCATTGTATAGTCTGTAGGTTTTGGATGAGTGTTGTTTGTGTATGACTTTGCCAAATCGGCCTGCGATGAGATTAGTAAGCCATTTCTTGTCATTGGTGGGGATGTCGAGATCAATAATCTTTTGTGCAAGAATGTGGCGTGGGACAGTGTCGAAAGCTTTGTTGATGTCGATGGCAACAAGGACTGTGCGGGCAGGGGGGGATTGTTGGTTGAAGCCATCTAAGATTTGTTGGGTTAGGTTTGTAAGAAGCGTTGTGGTGGAGTGGGTGGACCTGAAGCTGTGTTGGGTTTGTGAAAATGTAATGTGTGGTTGTATGCGTCTTAATATCAGTTTTTCGAGGACTTTGGAAATGGTTGAGAGAAGGGAGATTGGCCGGTATGAAGCAGGTAGGTTGGGGGGTTTTATTGGGTTTCAGTATCGGGATGATGTGTGCCAGCTTCCAGGTAGAGGGTATGATATTGTGAAGCCAGGAGTAATTGAATATGTTTGTGAGGGCTGAAAGAGCAATATATATATATATATATCCCCGCAAGGGGGTTCTAAGCTCGTGCTCTTGAGTGCTCTTTGTGCTCGTTTGTACGTGCTTGTTCCTGGAGGTTTCACGTGCGCCCTCCCGGCCCTAGCACCCAAGGATGATGGGGCTCGACCCTGCAGTCCTTGTCATCCTTGGTCTTTTTCCACTTCGACTGTCCCCTCCACCCTTTCTTTTTCCTCTGTCTTTCCTCCCACTTTTTCTTTGTTTTTCCGCTGAGATATGCCCTTTAAATAGAGGCGAATCGGTTCTTCCTAAAAAAAAAAAAAAAAAAAATATATATATATATATATATTCCAAATAGAAAAATAAAAAAAATAAAAATATTCATCTTTCTTTAACCTTTGTGTTAACCTAATGCTGTTTAACTTTCATTATCTGATTCTATTTCCATCGAAGAATCATTATCACTAGATTGATTAGAGCATATAGTTTCAATATCACAGGTACTGCTACTTATTGCAGATTTGGATGTTGACGAAGCCAATGTAGCACCATGTTTTACTTCACTTTCTTGGAATTTTGCATTTTGGGATAGAAATACTAGCTTTGCTGCTGTCTGTGCTTAATCGGTTTCTTTTGGCTGTATGGATATTACTGTATGTGCTAAATGACCTCGGAGATAATGAAAGGGCGAAATAGAGGTGTATGAGTTTGTGTAGGTATATATGTGTGTGCGTATGTATCTGGAATTCTGGATGTATGCGTGTGTATGGGGTATATAATAGATATAAATATGTGTATATAAGTATTTATGTATATATTGGTATATATGTATATGGGTGTATGTTATATATATATATGGATGGTCTCGGGCGGGGGGGGATATGTCATTGTGGGTCTAAAGGATAGTTAAGTGGGAGATTCAAAATCCGAGGCATGGATGGGAGAGTCCTGGAAAGGTTGGACAATGGGCAGTCAGCTCCCAGCCAGTGTTCTCGCAAGTTTAACGGATCTCAAGATACAAGACTCAGTGCAAGAAAGAGGCCAGTTTTTTCTGTAAATAGGCTGAAGAGGACATTCTATACTGGTACCATATGGCCTATTTTATTATTTATTTATTTATTTTTATAATATATATCATTGCAAAAGTATACCTTATAATTAAATTGGCAATATCTATATTAATTATAAAAAAAAACAAAAAAAAAAAACAAAAAAAAAAAACCATTTAACATCACTAAGCCTAATGCGCAGCATAAGAAAACATCAAAGAAGCACTGGTTTAGTCGTCATTAGTCAGATCTACCTTCGTAGTCATAAGTCTTGAAATGTTTGCAAGTAAAGAAGGTAAATATTTTTTCTTTATTATTTTTTTATTCTTTCATAAACAAGCAATATGCTTGTCCAAGAGCTAGGAGCTATTTAATTCTGCTTTAATTAGGTTTTACTCTATCACCGAAAGAGTTCGTGCTACAAGGGGTGTTGTAATACCTCATATGTCCCCAAATGTTAACCACCCATTGATGGGAGGGGGGAGAGTATTTTGCTGGGAATGGGACTGGTTGTTATATATATATTTACCCTACATTATTATGTAAGTGTTACTGTAGTCTATAACAACAAAATTTATGGTTTAGCACATGGCTGTGGAGTCAGTCATGGAGTCGGAGTTGGAAGTGCATAGTTGGATGGAGTCAGAGTTGGTGCAAGTCCTTCAACTATAACCATAGCAGCCTAGGCTTAGGCCTAGCTCAATTTTATGAATAAAATAGATTTAACCTAATGTTTTAATATATAATATAATATATATATAATATAAATATATAAATATAGTTGCTTATAATTAATAAGGATTATAATTAATTAACATAATTAATAAAAGGAAATTTAAAAATTTTGTATTAGCAACCCTAAATCTTTTTCAGATTTTTAGATTTCAATTTGATAAGTAATGATAACCGTAATGTCATATAAAAATATAAATCTGCTGTTTTTGAATATTTTTCACTCACTGCTGATGGAAAATATTATGTATTACGGATGTTTATAATAATACAAAAACATCTTATTAATTTGCTAAACCAATAATAATCTTATTTTGTTTAAGCTTCAATCAGTTTGTATTTTGGGATTTATTGTAATTTTTGAATAAAGAGAAAAAAAGCTATTAAGGCATAGTTACAGCCACTAAGTAACTGATGAGTCATGGGGTGGTGATGAAATGCCTTGTTTATGAATCTCCATTGGCCTAATAAAGCTAATTGTAATCAATTTGGCCTTAACATTCCATCGGAGTCGGAATGTTAAAATTTTTGGAGTCGGAGTTGGAGTCTGCAAATTTTATCACCGACTCCATAGCCCTGGTTTAGCATGTACAATCCAATGTTGGTCTCGATAAGGTGGTTCACATTTGGGGATAAATGGGGGATTTATGACACACCTTGTAGTAAGAAAACCATACGTGATAGGGAAAAACTAACTATATTTTTGAGATCAGCGTGCACAAATTATATAGAATCACGAACTAGTTTGTAAAAATTGATCAAGAAGTTTTCAAATGTGTACTGGTGTAATTAGTGAAGTATAAATAATAAATATATTTGATTTATATTTATTATTTATACTTAAAATAGTATTTTTTTAAGATTTTATATTGAGGTCGGAGTCGGTACATTTTTACTGACTCTGACTCCACCCAAAATTGCTTCTGACTCTGACTCCACAGCCCTGGTATTAGGGATGTACTGATATATCAGTATTGGTATCAGCCAATATTTCAAAATATAATTTTTCCAAAATTATGAATAAAAGACTATTTAGAGGATGAAATTTCAAATATTTTAGTTTATCACTTCACACACACACAATACATATATATATATATATATATATATATTATATATATATATATATATATATATAAATAATATATATACACAAATTATGCTATTATTATGCACATCTTTAAATAGGTCAGGATAGGGACATAGATAGGGACATAGATAGGGACATAGATAGGGACAAGTGTTAAATCCTTTGAGAAATAGATATAAAGCATAGAAAACTAAAAAAACTATCTTGTAGTCATAGCTCATAATTAAGTTCAAGAGTTCTTCTTTCACATTTCTATCGCCAGTTGAGGGTTATCTTTAATATCTGTGGGTTCATCGAGGGCCAAACTGAATGCAACAGAATTCTTCAAATCACTCTGCAATGAGCATGTAATTTCAGCACTGATCTGGGAAATACGTCTCTCTGTAGTGTGGTGGGAAATAGAAATACTTGCTATTTGTTCTCAAAGCTTTGTGTTATCTGGAGTGAGAATTGCAGTAACATCAGCATTATTATTCTTCACAAATTCTCTACTACTGTAGGGAAGTTGAGCATGAACAATATTCCATGCCATAACAAAACTAGCTTCAGTAGTTAAGTCAGCTGTCTTACACAATGATGAAAGTACAGTTTGTTGGGCAACTAGGCTAGATTTCAACATTGTTAACTTAGTCTTCCGCAATTCTGATTTGGGAGGAAATTCCGTAATAAAACTCTTATGGTTAGTTTCATGATGACACTTTTAAGTTACTGGCTTTGAAGTGATTGAGTGTCACATGGCAGATAAGACACACAGGTTTCCCACCCTTAATGGTAAAGGCAAAGCTCTCCTTCCGCTCCTTTTTAAAAACTTTTTTTTTCTTCATATTTCCATTTCTTACACTGTCTGCTCAGTCATTTTAATCAACTATGGGGTTGTTTAACTTTTACTTGTATAGCTGAGAAAAATAGCCACTATTTGATCTAAGAAGCCAATTTTAAAACACTTGCTCATTACTACATGTGGCCCGCAGGGCAGCTTGAGGGGTACTGGACATTGGTGATTGGTGTTAATTATGTAATTATCCCGCTTAGTGACTGTCACACAAAAGAAATTGTCATATGCATGACACATTTCCTGGTTTTTTTTTCATTTTTTTTTTTGTGAAAAAAAATTATTTGTATTATGATTTTTATCTTTTATGATAAATACAATAAAAACCAAAATTGTCTCGCAAGCCACAGTTAACAACCTCGAGAGCCACATGCGGCTCATGAGCTGGGGTTTGGCCATTGTTGTTCTAGACAATAAGAAACTTTACTCTTAAATTAAATGATGGGGTTAATAAGGCTAGTTATGATAATGTGCATAAAGATGATTTATATACAAAACTAGAATTCTAAATAACTTGATCATAAACTTTGGGGAGAGTCTTAACTTTTTAGATTTTGACTATTGTATTCACTGGAATTATTCTTGCTTGTTTATTTCTTAATTTATTTGGATAAAGCAACATGTACAAGCACTTAATGAATTCACACGTAATGGCTTAATTAAAGGTTTATAAGCTAAAGCTGCAAAAAAAGGGTACACACTTGCAATGCTTCAAGCAATTTGGAATCGCATGCACAATACTGGATTGTCTACGTCGAAGGAGTGCTAAGTTCTGGATCCTTAGTGCTAAACTTCAAAAACACCTGGCTTTAATAATGGACTATGATCTCACCTTTTCTTGAGTTCAACAAGGACTATCAGGGCTAAATACTGAACTAGGTTTTAACACTAGCCCAGAGCTGTTTCTTGCAAGATGCCCTATTAAACTGATCTGAGCACTTTTGCATTAATTACAGTATGTGCCTATACTTGACTAGATTGGCTAAATTAACACTCTTAACTAGAGGCTGCAAAAAGATAAGTGGCTGGAATGAGAAAAAATTATGTGAATTTAAAAATAAACTTAAGAAATGAGAATCAACAAAACCCTACATTACTGTTTTTGCTTTTTCTGCCTGTAGATTTCCTGGTAACAGACATAGGATTTAGCAATTGCTCTGTTGACATTGAGCTCTCAATATTAGGGTGAGCCACTAGGGTAGATAGTGACAGTGATAAGAGAAAGCTGATGCAATAGAAGCCAATGCTTGCATCATGGGAATGAATGCCATTGTGTATTTGGTGTCATTATAAGAGGGTGTTGTCAATGAGACCCTTGTGTATGTTTTTAGGCTATTCTGGTTGTCTAAATTTTCCAGTTAGCTGAGGGTACCATTAACCTAGGAAAAACTCAATTTTGGCTATACTGCACTGTACACCAATGTACACCAATTTCAATATGGGACAATTGAAATGAGTAAAATTGTCTTATTTCATTAAAAATGTTAAGGATGTTCTAAATTTTTCTGGATGGCATTGGAAAGCTTCCTGGGTTCTAGATTGGTGAATTGTATTGGCCTTGTATGAAATTTGCTGGTTTCTAAATTTTTCTGGATGTTCCTTAACTAGCAAGTTAAGGAACATAGGGAAAAAAGGGTTTATAGACAAAAAGGGGTAAAATTCCATAGATTAAAAATGCTAAAGTGCGTTTTTCCATGAAATGGTTTCTTTTTGCATAAAATGGTTAAAATAAGTGTTTTTAAGAAGTGCCAATGTTGAATTAGGGGCGTGATGCTGGTAAGTGTCTTGTAAAAGTGCATTTGCGTTACTCATCTACCGGATACTCTGTTAGTGGGGTCATGGCAGCTGCTGCTGGTTGCTGAGGAGAGATTGAGCTGCCAGTGAGGACAACCCAGAGGGCCTTCAATTGAGTAAAAATAAATCCTTTGCCTTCAGTACCACCCGCACTGCTAAGAATGAGAGAAATGAGGTGAGCAAGTTCCCAATTTTAGTGTGGTTGAGATTGTCAGATAGGCGCTCTTACCAATTTGAAACTGGGTTCTCATCTTTAAGATCTCTGAGGCATAGCCACTCTGCCTCTTTTAAAGACTTGCTTCTCGGCTTATGGTGGGAGGATTTAAGAAAAGTAAAATGTCCTTTGCCTAATTTAATCAACAAAACCAAAAAAATAACAAGGTTAACTGCATCAGCAGGCAAGTTTTTACAGGTAACTAAAGAAAATATGAACAATTTTATTGATCATACACCAATGTGTATTCAGAACCAACTAAGCACTTGGGCAAAAAAAAATATTACTACAAACCAAAACAAACATTAGTCCTATACCACGCACAAAAATGTCAACATAAAATAAAACCATTAAATTATTGGCCATCACCAGCCCATTACCACACAAAGGAGACAAGACTTTAAAAAAAACAAAGAACTTTCATAACTACCTAATACAAAAAAAAACAAAGAATATTAGTCACTAGGGCAAGGTCAATGAGTGTTTACCCAAGTTGTACAAACTTGATAAGTCCCAGATGTGTCATTTTAAACTCCACTTCATATCACAATCATTAAAGGTATTCTTGGCTCAATCAGTGCAAACAAAAGCAATGCTTATAACAAAAAAATGTGTGAATACTGGCTTCAGCATTTGTGTAGGTATTGGGGAAGAAAAAGCTTTGTCCAAATTCACTTCAATAAGCAATTGTCCCTGCCAAAAACAAATCCCTGATAAAGAGAGAAAAAAACCAACAAACATTTAGAGATTATCTTCCCAGCATTGTCATCAGTGGACCCACAGGAATCCATGAGTGCAATGATGCCAGAAAAGGGAGCAAAATTAACAATACTGATAATTAAGGTTCTAAAATTTTGGGATATGTATTTGCATTAATATGTTGCTCATAAGGCAGTTAAAGGTACAATTTAGTTCACAGCCTGAGAAAGCTCAAAATCTATTGTGATACATATTGATAACTGAAGTTAGGTTTTTCAACAAGGTCTTTATAAAGGAAATCAGGCATTCAAAAGTGATTGATATTTACATGATAATTTTAAGTGATCCAAATATATGAGACATGATTCTTATAGCTAATGGGTAAGCAATACAAAACACCAATGGTAAAAACAAGACTATAGGATCACCTACCACACCATCAAGGAGGAGTGAGATGCTTTCCTGTCTCTTGAAATGGGCATATGATTGCCTCAAAGTTCTGATTATTCTCTGTACTGAGAGAATTTCAAATCTGTTATAATCAATTAAAAAGAGAAGAAAAATATTTTTAGTAACTCTGAAGGCCTGGCTTTCTAAGAAAGCTCTGGCCCAATGTGGATTACTGAAACCACCTAGGCCCTACTGAGGGGTTTGGGAGCTCTCAGGAATCCTTCCCAATAGTGGAGTTCCCACCAACTTTGGGTGTTAACCACACCATCTCAATGTCACACCTTGAACCAAAATTACCCCATGTTACAGTATATTACAAATAATAGACTTCTGGTATTTATAGTAGGCTTGCAGATCAGGGGTTAAAAAAAAAAAGTGCATATTTACTTCACTAACACAAGTTTACAATTTTATGGAGGTGATATTTACCTCCTGCATTGGCCTGGGAGGAGTTAAAATGGTGAACATTCCTTCTAGATCCCATGAAGAATAGCAAGGGCAGAAAGTATACAGGAAAGTTTGAGTACCACTACCATACAGTAGCATACTAAAACATTCAAGGAGTATCAGTCCCAGTATATGATCTCACTGGACTTGAGTAGAATTGCCCTTCACTATATTAACCCCTTAACTGCGGAAAACTCTCAGCCATATATATGAAAATATATGTATGCCGCTGAAATAGCGCAGTTAAGGGGTTAAAGATGAAATATCAGTCCATCTCACTTCTTCACCCATTCATTACTGGCTATCTACCAACAACTCTAATATTGCAAGGGAATTTTACCTACTTGTATATTCTAGTGAAACTTTCCTATGAATAGCCTCTACAACTAAAGCCTCTTCTGCAAGGAAATGTATTATTTCCAATGTTTTAGTTGTAGAGGCTATTCATAGGAAAGTTTCACTAGAATAGAATATACAAGTAGGTATGGTATAAAAGCTGAGTAAAACTTTCTTCCCAACCAGATATACACCCTTGAATGTGGGGGAATTCTTGGATATTAAAAGTCACTATTTCTGGAGGTTCTGTTATACGAGGGGCAGTCAGAAAATAAATTTACAAGGCATATATTTTGGGTTATTTATTTCCAAGTCTAATAACAGTGTAGATTTAATTGTATAGCTATCCCACAACTTTTTTACATAGTCCTTGCCACAATTGAGGCATTTATCATATTGTGGGATGAGGTTTTTGATTCTCTGTTGATAGAAGTTTGTGTCCTATGTTTGCAGCCATTGTGTCACAGCTGTTTCCACCTCACCATCACTTTGAAATTTGTGGCTGCCAAGATGTTGCTTTAGTGCTGGAAACAGATGGTAATTGCTTGGCACCAGATCAGGGCTGTATGCAGGATGTTTCAAGATGTCCCACTGGAAATGCTGCAAGAGTTGCTGAGTCACTATAGTAGAGTGCAGCCATGTGGTGTTATGCAGAAACAGAACACCTTTACAGAACAGTCCAGGACATTTACGTTTAATGGCCACTCATAAACATTCCAGTGTTGAACAATATGCAGCTGCATTGATTGTGCCTTTTTGCATGAAGTCTGCGAGCAAAATGGCTTTGTGGTCTCAAAACATGGTAACCATCATTTTGCCAGTGGACCTCACAATCTTGAACTACTTTGATTGTGTGGACCCAGGGTTTTTCCATTCCATACTGGCATGTTTTCTTTCCAGAGTATGGTGATGAACCCATGTCTTGTCTCCTGTAACAATGTGTTTGAGAAATTCTTGACCACTGACAGACTCAGAATATCATTGCAGAAATGATAGGGCACAAGCCATTTGTTGTGTCTTGTGGTCTTCTGATAGTGCTTGAGGCACCTAATACCTGCATACACTTTGTGAAACCCTAACTCCTGAGTGATCATGACAACTGTTCCATGTGACAGATTCAAGTCTTGTTGCAGTTCACGCATCATAATCCTTCTGTTATTGCGAATTGCATTTTCCATAAGTGTCTTGTCTGCAATGTTTGCTGTTGTGGACCTGCTGCTGCTTTCACAATCTTCCATACTGACTCTTCTGGCATGAAAGTGCTTGCACCATTTTACTACTCTGCCAAATCATTACTGGTACAGCTTCCCCATAAACCTCCACCAGCTGCCAAATCATTACTGGTACAGCTTCCCCATAAACCTCCACCAGCTGGTGATGAATTTCTGCCACAGACACATTTCTTGCATTAAAAAATTGAATAACTGCATGCACCTCATGCCTGGACCACTGTTCCAGTCAAGCTGCCATGTTCAACTGACTCATATAACCAATGTACAGTAGATGGAAGCTGAATCACTGTGCAGTGTTGCCAAGAATGATTAATGAATTTACCTGATACAAACATAATCAATGTAGGTCCTTTGGTTACAAAATTATATGCCATGTAAACTTATTTTCTGACTGGCCCTTGTAGAATGGAGTATCAGATTGTAGTGATGTACCAAAACCAAAATTTTAGCTAGAGGCATGAATTTACTGTCATTAAATTTAGAATCCAGTCAGTGTGTATCATTGGTTTACTGGAGAAGGCAATGATGGCCTAAATGTTGGAGAGTCAGGCAAAATTCCATCAAATTTTCAATAGGTGGGTGTTGTTTACTCCTTCCAAGGACAAACAAAATTTTTTCAAAGTTGTTTTTTCGTTATCTTATCTATATAGATTTTAATAGAACATTGTTAAATTTTAATGCTCTTTTTATTTTCATACAAATAATTTGTAAAATTATCCCTAATTAATTGAATATTTAAGGTAACTACATTAGTTTCTGAAGTATCCCTAAAAACTAGCATGTTCTAAAATACAGTATAGGCTACCTTTCAGAAAATACATTTCAGAAGTTATTCATACTAGGCCTTCAGTATGACAATAAAAGAACATTTTTGCACAAAATAATAATAATAATGATCCCACATTTTTCTATGCATCAGATATACAAAGTTCTTCATACAACATTGAGTTTCCTGAGAAGAAGACTAACATTGTATGCAACAGAAAATACTTTAGATATTTTACATTTGTGTATCAGTGGAATTTAATTGAATACAGTCGAACCTTGTTTAACATCATGCTCGGTTTACGTCTTTTCATTTAGCGTCAAAGCCTCCATTGGCGTACATGCATTCGTTCTACGTCACTTACTCCATTTACTGGCTGTTAGAATTGTTGTAAAGGCATGGAAAGAGGTAACCACAACCACTATGAACTCTGCGTAGAAGAAACTGTGGCCCTCTGTGATCTATCATTTTGTGGGCTTTGAGGAACAAAGCAATCATGAAGCTGAAATTCTCCACCTTGGGCAGGCAATGGGACTGGAAGTTGATGCTGATGATGTGCAGGAACTTCTTCAAGAGCATGAGAGGGCGTTAAATGCAACAGACCTCCAAGAGATGGCAAAGGAATCTGAATCTGAATCTCTGGAGTGGATTACCTAAAACCCCATTGAACATGTACTTAGTTTAACGTCACTTTCGGTTAATGTCACTTTTTCCCAGAATAAATCAGTGACGTTAAACGAGGGTCGACTGTATTTTAAGAATGCTCCAGTCTTTTGAAGAATTAAACAAAAATGTAAGCGGTGATGAAATGACCATTTCCCTTATACCAGCAGTAAAGACAGTGATGTATTTGACAGTCCTGGAATGACTTGGGAGTCTAGACCATGAAAGAAGTACTAAATTCATTCAATGAATGTTTTAACACTATTAAAGACAGAAAAGCTTATGTTCTACTTACTGCTTTAAATCCACAGTATGAACTAGTACTATTTGATTTAAATTGAAAAATAAAATTTTGGATTAAGGGAAAATTAAAATATTAAATTTACGAGAACTCAAGAATCAGAAAAGTAATAGCATCAAAGATGTCAAAAAGTAAGTGTTCCAGTACAGAACTGAGTAAACTTGGAAATAAACTCCAGCATTCTGGGACTGTTTTGATGAGTTACTCCCTGATGATTTCTAGCTAGATCGTTAGTGGATGAAAATCAATAAAAAAAAAAAACCACTAAGAAAGAAAAAAATGCAAAACAAGAAGCAGCAGCAGCTCTAAAAGAAACAACTAATATGAAGATAAGATTAAAACTGAAATTAATAACTAATTGCTCTAATTATAGGAAAGTTTGATACAGTGAACCTGTTTTCTGTTTTGTTCGTGGAATGAAAACAAATGCATACACCAAACCTTTCAAATTTCAGAAGTGGCAAGTAAATATGTCAGCATCTCCGATAAGTGTTTTCAGTAAAAGGATGTTTATCAAACAGGAAACATTTATACAGAAAGAAAAAAACTGCCTATTACCTGATCTTGTGAACAAATTATTCCTGCCTCACAATTTAGACTCTTTGAATAATAAATAATAAAAATGTAGCAAGAAAATTTAAAGACAAAGGAAAGAAGAAAGGTTGAAAGGAAGGAAAGAAATTTAAAGATAGCGAAAATTTTAAACTAAAGAGGAGGAACATTGAGGAAAACCCTACCACACTTTTATGCACCAACAAATGCTTCCTTCCATTCGGGGTTTAAGGCAAGATAGGTATCTAGTCTCTTTTTAAAGGACTCTAGTAAATTACTTTGAACTGCGGTGGCTGGTAATCCATTGCACAAATGTTATAATGTTTCAGACCAACAAAGACCCTAGGATCCACTCATGGGTGGTCTACCTAACTGTGTGTGTAATTGTGTATGTCCTCCGTGGTGGTGGTGGAGGGGACCTACAATTTTACGTGGGTTCCGAACCACAAGAACATAAGAAATTTATGTAACAACTTCCTGTACACTGTGTACATTGGCAACGACCAATTTAGCAAAACTAATTAATTATCGATTTAAAACTAAAGATAGAATCTCTGGATCCAGAGGATCACGTCATAATAGACTACTATCCACAAATATGTTACACTCTATATCTATTTATAAACGACATGCAAATATATCAGATTCAGAGAATCCAGTCAATTTCATTACCGTATCCATCAATACTAGTACCTTGTCACGAAAAATAAGTTACAGTCCATATCGATTGTGGACCAAGTCAAAATTTACAACCATATACATTACAATATATACATTTAGGAGGAAAAGTGTAGGTGTGGCTGTAAAGACTGTAGAAATGTGTGTGCACCCATCTTGGGTCTCCCATTTAAAGGTGTTTGTGGGGCAAGTGAACTATATTGGGGGTTCTCAACCTTTTGTAGCTCAAGACCAACCTAGGTATGTCTCAAAATGGTCAGGGTCCACCACAAATTATGCAACATTTTTAGTTTAGCTTAATTTAAATGCGCTTTCAAATGTATCTGTTGGTTGATAATACCGGGTGTCCGAGAATTATCTGTACAATTTTTGGCTGTTATTAAGTCAACCATGAAGTGTAGAAATTCCAGTATTGTCCCATTTTACAGAGAAACTCATTAAGTTTTTTCTGATAAGTTTTGGCAAGTTTTTTCTTTACAATACGCGGGTGACACATTGATGATTTAAAAGCAAGAATCACAGCTGCTATTGAGCGAATTGATGTGGATATGCTGCAGCGTACATGGCAACATTTGGATTATCAATTGGATGTTTTGCGAATCACTGATGGTGCACATATCGAATGTTTGTAACAATGTTACTTTAATAAAAGAAACTTTTGAAAGTACAGATTCTAAATAATCTTGTTTAAGAATTTTACGTGTGTTATCAAGAATTTTATTAAAAGATGAAATTGTACAGATAATTTTTGGACACACTGGAATTTCTAAAAAACTTCTCAAAACTTGGTATCAGAAAAAACTTAATGAGATTCTCTGTAAAATGGGACAACACTGGAATTTCTACACTTCGTGGTTGACTTTTAATAACAGCCAAAACTTGTACAGATAATTCTCGGACACCCTGTACATTCTAAATGCTAGAAATGACAGAAAAAGAAAAACATATTAAAGTAGATTAAAAAATTTGCTTTTATATCACAATTTCTATCACAATGCAGTGAGGAATTTTTCCCACATGACCTGCCTTGCAGTCCACTGGTTGAGAAACCCTGAACTATACTTTGAAGAAAGTGTTCAGCTTCATTAGAATTTAAATGTTTACCCACTAATTTAAAACCATTACCATGAGTTCTAGCTGCCTTTCTGAAGGTGAAATATGTTTCTGCATCATTATCAAAACCTTTAATCATTTCAAATACCTGATTAAATCTCCTCAAATAAACGTTTTTACGAGCAAGAATAAATTTAACATTTCTAAATGGTCAGTATATGATTTATTTCTAAGTCTAGCAATCATCTCAGCAGCCTGTTGCTGCGCACTCTCCATTCTTTCTATGTCCTGTTGTAAATATGGGGACCAGAACTGAGAACTATTCCAGGTGGGGGCACACTGAGGAATTATATAAAGTTAGCATTGTTTTCTCTAACTTAAATTCAAATGGTGTACAATAAATTCCAAGATTCTATTTTGTTTACCTCATTGCATTCATAATGGCTTTGCCAACTGTATCTAGTGGTGTAAAACATAAGCTTGTTGCACTGAACATTATGCAGAAGGTGAAAATATTGAAAATGGAGTATCAGTGTGTAGACTGTGTCTAAGAATATAGCGTGGGCAATCAAAATTATACACTGAAAAAAAAAAAGCTAATCTGGAATATTGAGAAATCTGGAAAAGGCTTGGTTCCAAACATTCTGGGTTTTGATGGTCTATCGTATAACTTAGTTTCGAGTTTGAAAATAAAATAAATGGCATTTGATTAATATCCTACAATATCCTTTAGAGAGATATAATAAAATAAATGACATTTGATTAATATCCTACAATATCCTTTAGAGAGATATAGCTGGTCACTTGCCAATGGAAACTCCTGCAGCAGTGATGTTGCTTCTTGCAGGATAAAATTGTAGAGGGCCTTACCCGATGATAGACCTCGTGTATGCTTGACTGGTGCCTTGAAGGAACAGTGGGCTGCTTTCTGGTAGAGGCTGGAGAGTGGGTGGTGTGATGAGTGGTGCTAATGACAGAGGTGCTAAGAGTGAGACACTGCTGTGGTGGCTGAGTAGGCTGTAGTCCCCAGAGTATCAAGAATCTTCAAACAACCCAGTATCCTTTAAGTTTCTGGGTTTGTGACAATAAATTGTCCAGGCAAGGAGGGGCAGTATTCTCTGGTATTTGGCAAGCTCTTCGTGGGTATTAGTTTTTCTTACCCCCAATTTCTTAGTATGATGGACACAGGTATATAATAGGCTCTGGATCTTACACCAACTGTACTTCACCACCAATCGCTTGTAATCTAGTTCTGATCTCTCCACAGGAACAATCCCAATCATTCTGGGTCCAACAAAGGAACCAGAATTCTAAGGCACACCTGACAAAAATAAAGTGACTGATGTTTTATCCCTTTTATTGTGACTGGAATAAATAAAAGTTTTAGTATAAAAGTATAAATGCCCCAAACATTGGCAATATTACAGTTAATCTGGAAAACTCTGGAAAAACATAACAATTAGTGAGGTTTAGCAGAAAAACAAAGGAAAGTAGTGGGAGACAAACGCAGAAAAATGGTTTGTTAAAGTACGTGAACTTTATCCCAGCCGTGTTACACTCTAAACTTGACCCTGTGGCCAGATTTCTCAGTAAAAGGCTAGATACTAGTGTCTGGTTTAGGAGCCTGATTGCAGTGGCAGTCCTGGAGTGGTCATATTTTTTTTTTCCTTGCGGGGGGCCAACAGGATGTATCTGGACTAGTTGAGCTAGCTGGTAGATTTCCTACTGGTCCCAACTGGTTGCCTAGATAACACAAAATTATTAGTTACATCACTTGCAACTGGAAACATGACTTCACCATTAATTGCTGGTAAGAATAGATTGATTATTGAATGAATATAGAATCAAACAACTTTAAAATAATAATAAATATGAATGACATTAACAATCATGACAAACATAATCCCTTATAATTTAAGCAGCCTCTAAGCAATATAAAACAAGGCATGAGCAACAAGCAAATCTCTGGAAAAAGGTGACTGGTATCCTACAGTGATGATGATAATGGGCTCAATAGCTAGTTGCAAGAGTGAATCACAAAAGCGCAGAATTGGGTTAACAGGAATCCAAGGCTCAAGCAAGCACTTCAAACTGGCAATAACTATAGGTCAGGTGTCTAATTCTTAAGCAGGCTAAATATCTAACACATGCCCATACTTATTTACAATTTGAATGCATACCAATCATCATCTAACAATTATCGTAATCATTAACAATACTCTGGGCAATTTTAGTATTTAGTGAACTCTGATAAAGAATCGTAAGACCTGTAACAAATAAAGTACCTTAAAAGGCTTTCTAACAGTAATTTGTTATCTTCGAGAAGTGGAACAGGGTCCAGAGCAAGTAATGTTAAATACTTGATATTTAAACATTTTTAATGTTTAACTAGACTTCTGTAGAGAAAGAGAAAAACTTGAGAATTCTTAGATTTAAACAATATTTGCCTAACAAAACTCCAGAGAACCAGATAAAGCTTGAAAACTGTAGCAATAACTGATCCCTGCTGGATTGGTTAAAAAGAATGAACAGGAAAACAGCCAAATACTGGGAGGGACACAGAAAAAATATGAGGGATTGGCCCAAAACAAATACTAAAATAGGACCAAAGGACAGATGGGCCATTAATAAGGAAACTTGGGCCCTGAGTCGACGCCTGTTGCTTGAATGTGGGGTTTTGGGAAGAATTTCACAACCCCTACAATGTGATTACCAAAATGAGAAAATGGCAAGGAGAGTGCTTTGAGAGAGAACCTGCATTTTTATTGGCCTTGGTGTTCCCTGGTGGGCATTTTGGGAAATACCACAAAATCTCTCTCCTCCATGGGCCTGTTTCATGCCCACATGTATAACTTTTGTTTTGATTCCATGGTATTTGAGAATGGTGACTTGGTGAGGAAAGGAATTTCTGGTTGGTCTCTACAGAGATATTGTTCCAGCTGACTGTCATTATGCCTTCACCATATAAACTGTGAGGTCTATATTATATTTTGTAAATTATAAATAAAAAGTGACTGATGTTGAATAACTTTTTTTTTTTTTTTTCTTAGTCAGAATCAGGCCTTTTGGTAAGAAAAAACAAATGATCTTTAGTATAAAGTGCTAGCATTTAAAATGTAGCAAAAAAAAGCATTTTCCTTTTAGTCTAGTAACCTTAAGTAATACAGTACAAAAAAGTTTTTCCAATAACTTAAGCTAAACTGAAGATAACCATAAAATAGAATTATTAAAACCTTTAAAAGTAGCTGCTGCTTCAAATAATTGGTTTTATTCAATGACAATAGAATCATCATTACGGTTTTGAAGCTAGTCACCAGTTTCTGTTCTGTTTTTGACCCTATTTCCCATGCCTTTAATAGCATGTTTTGAGGCTATAAAGCTAATGGGATTCCCTTCTCACAATCTTATTTCAGATTGTCAGTATGGGTTTTACGAGGGATGCTCTACCTGTGATCATCTTCCATATCTTCTGACTTGGTCATCCTCCTTTTGGGATTTTGGTGAAACCTTTGCTATTGTGCCAGACACTTATCAAAAGCTTTTGATCATTTGGCACAAATCCTTAATTTCCAAACTATGCCTTCCTTTGGTTTCTATCCTTCTACCCATGCCTTCATCTGATTTCCTTTCTGGCTGATCTATAGCAATGGTTGTAGATGGCCACAGTTCTTCTGAAGCTATAAATAGTGATGTTCCTCAGGGTTGTGTCTTGTTACCCACTCTTCCTGTTATTTATTTGTCAATGATCTATTAAGTCACTTTGTCTTATCCATTTGTATGCTGATGATTCCACTCTTCACTTCTCCATCTGCTTCACAAAGCATCCCTCTTAACAGGCACTCAATGCTTTGTGTGGGATGGCTATATGGTACACTTGACCTGATCTTTCTATCTCTGATTGGGGCAGAGAAAACTTTGTAGCTTTGTGCCTCAAAAACTTGGTTTCTCCATCTGTCTACTCATCACCATCTTTTACATGACTATTCACTTCAACGATAAAGAACTGAATCCTTCCTCTTCTCTTAACATTCTTGGCTTTTCCTTTTTCTGTGATGTGTTACTGTACTGGCTCGACAGTTTCTTCACTCACTTTTGATCTCTTGAGGCATAGCCTCTCTGCCTCCTTTAATGACTGACTTACTCCTCTGCTTATGGTGGAAGGATTTAAGAGAAGTACAGCTTCCTTTATTCAATTTATTCAGAAAAGCGCAAAAATGACCCTTACAATGTTAATTATATAGGGCCTAAGTGAGTAACTATTTATGGGTATTGATGATAAAAAAAAATTAACAATTTTATTAATCATACACCAATGTGCATCCAGAACCAACTATGACTTGGACAAAGAAAAATGTTACTGCAAACCAAAAAACAATATTAGCTACACGGGCTACCAAACAAAAATGTTATTAATCCTTTGAGTGCATAATTAAATTTTGGGCTGGTTCCCTTTGTAGTGTCAATTATCCATCAAAAAATAAATTTTCTGATGCTGTTGGGTAAATCCACTTTTTGCACTCAGCAGTAATGAATATTCAGGCAGATATATTTGCTTTTCGCGCTCAAAGGCTTTAAAAAAAAACTTGTGCTGGTAATGCCCAATAATTTTCATCACCAGAAAAATGAAACCAAATTTAGAAAATAAAAAGGATTCAGAGAGGCAAATGCAAAACAAAGAATATTAGTTACAAGGGCAATGTCAATGAGTGATCACCCAAATTATATAAACCTGATAAATCTAGACACAATATCATTTGTATCTAGTGTTGGGGAGTAATGCTGTTACTTTTGAGATGTGATGAAAATGGTAATGGCACTACTTTTTAGAGCAATTTCAATTGTTACTCGCTACTTTCAAACTGATCATTTGACTAATATCGCTTATTGTTAATTATAGCTGTTAGCTCCTCCAAATGAAGAGGCCTATTGGATGGCAATTTTGAAAAACTGGTGTTCCTGAAATCAAATGACATGCACCTAAAAAATCTGCAAGATTAGTTTTTGGATTGGCTTTTTTATTTTTTTTTTATTTGAGTTTTTGATTTTTTTTGTCAGAGTATAATTTGGTATTATTAAGGCTTTTTTACTCGGCTTTTCTTAAAAGTAACTGTAGCAGTAATAGTAATGCATTACTATTTCATAGAAGTAACTGAAGCAGTACCTAATGATACTTTTTTATCACTGTAATGCAGGGTTGGCACAATTGGGTCTGAGTTTTTTTCGAAAAAAGCCCATTCTGAAAAAAAACCTATACAGTTAGGGTTTTTTCAATATTTTGCAAATTCTAATACTTGGAAACCTTTTTTAGTACTTTCAAATCAAGATACAAATATTTTCAGCAACTTAATTGCCAATTATTTTAAAAAATATAATGCTATCTGATAAAGGATAAAAATATAATGAGGAAAGATTAAAATAGTTTTTTTAAATTCATCAATGTAATGCAATTAACTTTCATAATGACTGATATGTTACTCTTGGATATATTAAATAGGTACTGAAAACCCTAAATAACAATGTACCACCCTTAACATTTAAACAGGCCTTAGCCTAACCAAAATAAATAATTTTTCCCGAGATTCAAAAAAAGAAAACTAATATCAAGCAAGAAAAACCTCACATAATTACATAAGCATTGCTATGAAAATGACTAGGAACTGGATGTCCATGATGCCTTGTCTACTATTCTGGTGGCCTGCCCTACCACTCAAAGTCCATACTCTCATCTTGGACCTCTTCTGCAAGAGATGGACTTTTGTGTGCATTTTGCAGGTATTTTTGCACCTTTACCAGTTTTCCTGCCTTCTCAACACCCAGTCTGTTATGAAGTTTTGTCCAGACTATACCAAAAGTAGAGAGAATCCTTTCTATAGCTGCTGAGCTTGGAGGACAGGACAGCTCAAGAGACTATAGAAGAAGGGGCAGAAATCTACTGGTAGTTTTTTAGCTTTTTCTGTTCTCCTGCCCATCAAAGTCCACCACTTTGCAGGATTTTCTTTGTAGGCATCGACAACCTGTGAAGAAAACATCACTTTGGGAAAGTAAGATTCATCCCTAATTTTGAAGGTCATGAACCCAACCGGAAAATCTGGTTTGTTACTTGCAATCCACTCTTCCACACTGTCTTCCTCTTCTTGAGAAAGTCCTGAACCCATTCTGAAAGGATCCATCAAATTAGCAACATAGAAGAATGGTGCCAGTGCTTGTTTTCTTTTGTTGAGAGTGGTTATGTAGAGCTCCAAGTTTTTTTCTTTGCATAAACCATTCCACACCTGCACTGCTGTCGACAGGTTTGCTGAATCACACTGAAGCTATTGATGAAAAAAGAAATGCAGAACACTATTAAAAATGTTATTTATTCATTCAAACTATACTAAGCCATTGTTTTGTAGTTACCTTCATGTAACAATTACTAGCCTATGCATTGAAAATGAATATGCCTGGTACATTGAAATACTGGTAGGTATATGTTTTCAAGTAGTAGCTATATCGTTGCATGTCACTATGTGCATAACCAAACAATTTTTTGGACTAGTCTCCAACTCTTACCTCATTTAGAGCTTTGGAAACCAGGTCCAGTTGTACTTGTAGATGTACAGCTGAGCGATACAGTGAAGCATTGTTTAGAATGGTGTTGATGCTTTCTTCCACCAATTGCTCATTCACTATCTCCATGTACTTGTAGAAGTTCTTTACAAATGTGTCAACACATGCTTGCTGCGAATTCCAACGAGTATCATTGGGAATTGGGGGCAAAAATTCCCCTTTCTCCTTCAGCCAGGCCTAAAAAATTGAATAAAAATACCAAATCATTAATTTACACTCTAATCAGTTATGAACAAGAATCAGAAGTATGTTTTTTTTGTGATGCTGATCACATTTTAAAAATTACGGTATCAAATTCAAAATATTGAATATGAAATTGATAAAATTTATTTTAGTTGAAATTGTTTTTGCCTACCTTTTGGTATCTACATCCCTCAAATATAAAATAAGAAATATGATCTATGATATAAACATTTGGAATGGGTTGCTCAGAAAAACACTGCCAAATACATACATGAGGTTTGTGGTGGTTACGAAAATACTTCTGAACTTGGACAATGTGCTTCAGTACAGTGTTTGGAGACACCACCTTCTCAACAAGATTCGGGTAATGAGTGGAGCATCCATAGGTAAGAACTGAAGGGAATTGTTCAGCTTGGAGTTCCTTCATCCAAACCATCTTGCTTTCATTATCAGTGCATAAAGCAAATACCTAGGAGAAAAGAAAAACAAATTGTGACTGTGTAACATCATTATTTGGGTTTCTGTTCTATTGTATTGGAAAAATGTAATGAAGTACAGTATTGACCATTTAGGCTAATAGAGCAATTTCAATTTAATGTCAATGTGTTGTTGCTTGGGCTACATAGTCATTTTGTAATATTCATCATAGAAGATACAGTATACTCTCAACTATTTGTTTAGTTATTTAAATGTACCTATGTTTAGCAAATTGTTTAATACAAAAGCTTATCAGCTACTTACATCCTTTCCATAGGTGTTTTTTACTTGCTGAATGCTCTTGGCTGCAATTTCACAACAGAACTCCGCTGTTTTCTTTTCAGTACTGCAGTCATGAGTAGTTAGCAGGTAGGAACTTTTTCCAGTGTGAATTGATGATGCAATTATGGGATCATTTTGCACTGATGACCATCCATCCTGAAGGAGTGTGATTCTAGATTCACTCAAGTCATTTTTCATGTTCTCTTCAATTGTTGAATGAACTTCATCCAGCAACTTTCCTGCTAGATCCTTTCTTGATGGAGGGTGATAACCTGGTCTCAAGTTGATCATCATTTCCTTATATTGCTTTGATTCAGCAGCTCTGAAAGCAATGCTGTTAGCATAAAAGAACTTCGCTACTTGCAGGTCAATATGTTTCCCTTGTGATTCTGTGGTCTTGCAGGCATAACCAAAAAAGTTTATTTTGGACCAGTTTAACTTTTTTTGGAGTTGGAGACATGACCTCTAATATCTGATCTTGAAGATGTTCCTTGTGATGCCCGCAAGATGCTTGATATAGATGGTGAGAGAAGTGGAGAATCTACTGGTGAAGCTGTAGACTCTCTACTCTGGTCAGGTGATGTTGATGCATGACTTGAGCCTCCCTTTGATCCATCATCTTCGTGATGATTCCTATTGTCACAGTTGCTGAGATGTGCTCTTATACGTTCTACCTTGGATGTCAGCTCTAATCCATAGTGATTACACTTTACTTTGCTCGAGTTTTCTATTTGGGACACTTCAAGCTTACTTGCGACCACTACCTGGTAAGCTAGGTATTTTAATACAATATTGGATAGACTTCTGTGATTAAATTTCTGTGTGAGGAAAAATATGATAGAAGTGAGCTAGTTACATTGATTTTGAAAACTGCATTGCAAACACAATTTAGTTTTTCTCCAGAAGCAAACACAACCAACACTACCAGTCAGTCAGACACAATAGTGACACTTAGCAACTCTGAGTCTGAGGACTGAGGTAGACAGACTCCAAATGTGCCTATTGCATACAGTATACTCATTACATACAGTATGTGTTCCATATGCATTTGGCTCAAGGTTGTCTAGCAAATTGAGTACTGTACTTGGAAATATTTGCCTCAAATGGGTTGCTAACTTGCTTGCGAAGTTTATTCCTGGTTTGCTTTGTATTTTTGGGAAGGGTAATGGCCTAATGGGTATTCAGACAAGGTAAAACCAGTCATAATTTTTATTTTATCTATTTTGATGGTTGGTAATGGTGATTCTTTGTATTATCCTTTAATTTTAGGCAAAGTGGAAGCAGGAATACAATAAAAGATCGTAAAGATGTATACATTTATAATTTGTCAATATTATTCTGAAAAAAACCATGAAAAACTCCAACTGGGCTGGGTTTTTGCGAAAAACCTGAAAAAAAAATACAGGTTATTTTTTTTTTTCTAAAAAAAACCCCAAAATTTGGCCAACCCTGCTGTAATGGTAACGGTAATGCCATTACTTATAGAAAGGAATGTGCTTACTCTCTTCATATCACTATCTTTAGTTATTTTTGACTCAATCAGTGCAAAGGCAATGTTTATGATGAAAATAATGTTAGTCATTCCTCAGTATTTGCGAGGGTTAGGTTCTTAAAAATTGTCGCGAGTGTTGATCTCATGGATGTTGAACATATAAACTTGTGGAAAAATAGGGTTAAGTTCCCAGCTCCCCTGAAAATCCCTTTTTGCCCCCCTAATTTAGCCATAAATGCCGAAAAAAACACCAATTATGTTAATAATTATATAGATTAATACTAAATAGAATTAAAAGAAAACAACAAAAAAACATTATGAAATAATTTTCTACCACTACTGACAGCGATAAATCCTAGCCTAACACAAACATAGCCTATCAATATTTGTAACACCTGTAATAAAGAAAATTACAGGAAACTTTTCTTTTTCATTGTTGTTTTAATACCCTTTAAGTGAACACAAACAAAAATATTAGCATAATGTTAATGTAATGAAAACTTACCAATGAAGGTGAGATGATTTGCATTGGTGGTTGGGGGAGGATGATGTAGGCTCCCTCCCTCATATCCTTCTCCCCTCATGGGCCCCCATCATCACCAGGGGAGAGGCTGCATGGTGGTTACAGGGAGGATGGAGCAGACTGCCCTGAAGCTGCCTCCTCCTCCTCCTCCTCCCTCCTCCTCCTCCATGACCCTGCTCATTGCTCATAGAAGGCTGCGGTGAAATGTTAAAAGCAGGTAAAGGAGTTCGAGTGGGCTTCAAGAACCGAGTCATGGTAGTCTGATGTGCCTTTCTTCGCAAATCCTTCAACAGTTTGACATAGGGGAGGCTGGCTGCATCAAGAGCTTGCTTAAACTGTATGCTTCTCTCAAGAATAGGATCTGATTCCTGCAGTTCCTTACAAAGGTTATCAAATCCTGATAAGATTAAGGATAGCTTCGATGTGGTTATAGGCTTAAGCCTAGGGAGATCATCAGGGTCAGCTTCATCATCACTATCATGCAATCCCTCTGCAGCCATCGCATCCAATTCTTCATTTGAAGGTTCAACAGCTGATTGCGTCAGTATCTCTCGCATGTCTTCCTCCTGCATGTCATCAAATCCTTCGCCTCCAATCTCTTTAGCCAATCTCAAAATATTTTTGACAGCATTGTCACAAGTAGCGAAACCTTCAAAAATTTGTTAAACAATCGGGCCATAGTTTCTTCCAGCAATTGTTGATTGTCGTCTGTCACCACCTCTCATGCTATTTGAATGAAATTGATGATGTTGCACATCATCACACTTCCAAAAATTCCAGCATTGTCATTTCCAGATTGGCTGCCAAGGATTGGCATGTGGAATGATAGAGAGCTTGCGTATAGTGGCTCTTGAAAGCCTTAATTATGCCTTGGTCTAAGGGCTGAATCAATGATGATGTGTTGGGAGGAATAAACACAACTTTAATATTTGGATGCACATTATCCATAATAAGCAAAACCTTGAATGCAAGATTCTTGGACTGAAGGTATTTCTTAACCTCTGGAACAAAGCAGTTATTAAACCAGTCCCAGAATAATTTGGCTGTCATCCATGCTTTTTGGTTCGATTGCCAATGAACTGGCATCCTATTTTTATTTTTCCATTTCAGTGCCCTGGGATTTTGGGGTGGTACACCATGAGTGGCTTGCATTTAAAGTTACCTTTGGCATTGGTGGCAAGAAGCAGGGTTGCCCAATCCTTGTAGGCTTTAAATCCAGGTGCCTTTGCAACATTCTTTGCAACGTCTGTGCGTGACCCAACTTGCTTATAAAAAAGGCTAGTCTCGTCACAATTAAAAACTTGCTCACTTTTATATTCTTTAATGAGCTTTTGAATGTAAGGCATAAAGGCATTTGTCCCTTCTTGATCAGCAGAACCACCCTCCTCACTGAGTTTAACATTATGTAGGTTATACCAATGCTTGAAACGAGTCAACCATCCAGTACTAGTGGTGGAGGGTTTTGGATTTGGTTCGTCCTTCGTCATGTGTTCATAGATTCGCAACGCTTGCTGCTAAAGAGCGTAACTGTTGACCATACTTTCTCTCATTTACCACTTCATCAATCCAATCCAAATATTTTTTCTAAATACACACACCGCACCACAGAACTTACCTTAGCACTTTGAGGAGTGTCTTCCTTCACACACTTCTGAATTTTGCATTCCTTACTGCGAATTACCCTAACCATCGACTCATTCAAACTGAATTCCCACCCTATGGCCATGGTGGACATTCTACTTTTAAGCCTATCTAACACTTATATTTTCATTAAGGCTCAGTACCACCTTTCTCTTAGGGGTACTTTCAATACCACTAACACTGCGCTTGGAACCCATAGTTAATAAAAAAAATAAGGCAAAATACTGTCAAAATCACGGAAGTAAACACGAAGTTCAGCGCAGAAAATGCATCACTAATGAAGGCAACTCAGTGACTGACTCACTCTCGGCTCTCACTCACATGTGGGAAGAAGCAGCTGCGCGAGGATGGACCCACATTTAGTACACTTTTGTGCATTGGCCAGATGGTGGCCAATTTGAATTGTGAATAGGTGGTCTTTTCCTCGCAGATGCTGATTTAATGGTTACTATTATTCTCTTGCGAATAGGCGGTCTCGCATATGTTGGTCACGGGAATATGGAGGAATGACTGTAACTGTGGGAGAAAAAGCTTTGTCCAAATTCAATTTGGTAAGCAAGCATTTTGGTCAATAACAAATTCGTAATAAAGAAAAAAAAAATGGCAATTAACATTTAATGGTTTTACCCAAACTGACACCAGTGGAACACACAATCCATGATTGCAATGATGCCAGAAAGTGGGGAGAAGTTAATAAAACAATATTGTGGTTCTAAAATTTTGGATGTGTGTGCATTAATATTTTGCTGATAAGGCAGTTAAAAAAAACATTTAGTTCATAGTCTGAGGATGTTCAAAGTCCTTTGTGATATATATTGAAAAACCTACTTTAATAAGGTCTTTATAAAGGAAATTGGGTATTCAAAAGATGATTGATATTTACACTATAACTTCGAGTGATCCAAACAAGTTGGATGTGGCTGTAATAAATGTTGATAAAAAACACCAATAGTAGGAATAAAACTATAGAATCATCTACCACCCTCTCAAGTAGAAGCAATATGTCTTTTCTGTCATTTTGGATGTGTAATGTATATATAATTGCCTCAGAGTGAGATTATTCTCTATTGAAAGAATTTTAAATCTGTTATAATTGAATTAATGAAAGAGAAAAGCATTTAGTAATTCTGAAGGTGTGGCTTTCAAAGAAGGCTGAGGCCCAATTGGATTACTGAGACCTCCCAGTCTCTAGTGAGGGATTTGTGAGCTCTCAGGAATCCTTCCTAACTAAGCAAACTCCTACTGGTACCAAACTCGTGGTTTTATTCATACCATTTCATCCTTGTCTATAATATCCAATCTTTCAAACAGTGTCCAGGCATTTCAAAAAGTACAGTAAAATCTTTGTTATCCTGCAAGCTTGGGGATTAGGCCATTCTGGTTGTCTAAATTTTCCAGTTATCTGAGGGTACCATTAACCTAGGAAAAAAACCAATGGACAATAATAGTAAAACTCAAATTTTGGCTATACTGCACTGTACACCAATGTAAACTGTATTGTAATCAATATAAACACTATGCTAAGTAGGTATATATAGGACAATTGAAACGAGTAAAATTCTTATTTTATTAAAAATGTTAAGGATGTTCTAGATTTTTCTGGATGGCATCGGAAAAGGATGACAAAACAAAAATGCTGTAATGGTAACGATGACGAAACAAAAATGCTGTAATGGTAACAATGACGAAAAATTTCTGATAATGATAAACCTTGTAATGACTCCATGTCTGCTTGGCAGTCATTTTGGCTTGTAGTCCGTGGATTTTTAGGTAACAAGAAAAATGACAACTACGAAGAGCTAGTAGAAAATTTACTCACACTTTCAAAGGTTAGTGTGTAACTTCAAGGACATTCTACAACCTATCTGGACTCATATTTAGAATTCTTCAGACCAAATTTGGGTGACGTAAGTGAAGAACATGATGAACATTTTCACCAAGGTCCAAGATATCCAAACTATGGAGAGGAGATAAGGAAAATTGGATGAAGCGATGATGGGCAACTATATCTGGTGTTTAATAAGAAATAATCCACGGGACTACAAGAGAAGAAGTTGCTCAAATGTACATTTTTAAACATTATGTTTAGATTTGTGAGCATATTTGTGTGCATCTTATATTTGTGTGCATTATATGCACATTATTTATAGTTACATTATATATGCATTATATATACATTATTGGGCTATGTTGTGACCAATGCTGTAACATCACTTCCCAGAGATTAATGAAGTTAAGCAACATTGGGTTTGGGTAGTCCACACCCAGATTATGTAGTGACCCATGGTTAGGATCCCATGTAAAGCTGTAGGTCCCCTCTGTCATATGACCTTGGATGTTGTGAAGGAGGTTAAACAACCCCAATAAAAAAAAATTATACCTACATTATATACATATCTTTAAATATGAAATATATTTTCCTTTCCTTTTCTTTGTGATTTTGCTCTGATAAGCCACTAGGTACAAAAAATAGATTATGGTTTTCAGAAGAAATAGAGTTGTCATGAGAAAACTAATATGATTTTTTAATTCAGTGCACCCAAAAACAAAGAAATGCCAAAAAAATAAGATAAACACAAATTTTCCAAAATTGTTAGTGTTATTTTTCTAACTCTGAATACACTGAGTAGGATAAAGCATTCTAGCAATGAAAACTACCAAAAATTTTCTGACCAGTAAATAAAAATTGAGGGGGTTGGTGAATTCTTCCTGCAAAAGGTGCATCTGCCTATCTGCCAGTGACATTCTTCCTGCAAAAGGTGCATCTGCCTATCTGCCAGTGACATTCATCCCCTCCAGAAGACCACCTCTTGCTACTACTGCACCAACTAAGGGTTTCCCCATGTTTGGACAGTCCCAAACATGTTGCAGCTACCAACTGACAAACATTCACAATGCAGGTGTCACAGATTTCCCACCAGGAGTGGCAGTGAGATGCAGACCCTTACTAAGTCTTACTAGCCACTCACAAATGGCCAGACTCTTGGAATCCAGTGTTCAAGGGATATTCCACCAGACCCAGCAGCTATGCCCAAGACTTTCAGCTGGCAGCTGGGCAGTAAATTTCTCACCTAAGAGCAGTACAGCCAAATGCCAAAGAATGGTTGCAGGGGGTTAGTCAGGCCATAACGCATTAGGAATGGGCTTAGCATACTAGCCACACACCATTAATCACAGCCCTATGCCTGTGACCCCTCCATCCCAGTCTCTCATGACCTATGAACATTAAATGGTGTTATTTATAGAGATTCTAAAATCTCTTCCCATGCATCAGATAGCAGTAGGGTCCTTATAGTGAAAGTAGAGAAGACTTAATACTAAAAAGAATATTTTTTTAAAGCTGAAAAAAAAAAAAAAGCAGTCGGAGGAAAGCATCCTTAACGTAAGGAAAAAGGACAGACTAGGGATAGGATAGGGTCCTAGTAACCCATGGAACAGGATTGTGCAACAGACTTCACCAGGCCCTCCCATAAACTGGATTGGTCCATGGCTTTTCTCTGACACAATGCTATTGCCCCTTATTCACATCAGATTTGTTGGTAACAGGTTTCCATTATCCACCAAGTATGGATGTGATCTGTAGCAGCTCAGTAATGAGGGAGGGGAGTGAGGCGTTCTGTTGGTGTTGGCATTTCTCATTTAGGAAAAATGCCAATTGTTTTTATTGGTAAAGGTGGAAAAATGAGTAAAGACATTGCTGTGAGGTAGGGCCCTGCGAAGCTTTGAGATTTGATTTGATTTTGAATTAAGAGAGGATTTGATTTGATTCATTAGCTTGGGCTCTGATTTGATATTTTTGAATCTCCATTAAGTCTGGTAAACAACATCAGTGATGTTGTTTTGAAGAACACTCATAAATAACACTTCTTTTTACTTAGATTATAATTCAGTCTCTATACTGAGACCAATATCTCGCGCAATAACACTTTTATCATACTTTAATACCATTATTCCTCCTGATGATCGAATATTTAATACATTTTTTTTTAGAAGGATTTACTTGTCCATTATTCTCAAACCTGGTCAGAGAGATGTATACACGCAAGTACATTGGTGGCAGTTGAGCTTGGAATAATTATATTTTAAAAACCTTTGAAATGGTTCATACAAATTATTATGAATGTATATAATTATAAAAATTATATTGCATAAATGCTATATACACTTAAAGCAGATTGATGATTGGAATCATTGTTCTGTTGCTGCAAAAAAAACTTGATGCAAAAACTGAAACTGGAATTTTTGGGATCACCCTCTCGGCTCTTTGCATTCTGTGGGTCTCCATACTGTGACTTATTACATTTTGCTCATTCTATCTAATTTAAAGGCATCATAATGTGCAAAATAATAGGTAAGTTAGACACCCTGTGTACAAATAACCTATCATGATAGTTTTTGCTTTTTTATCCAGCAGGATTTAGCTCACGCACGTGACAACCATAAGCAATACTAATATAGCATTATTGTAGGCCTGGGCCTGGACTAATGTTTACTTTTTGAATGACTGAAGAATTAAGTCATGATTATAGACTGAAGGGAACTTTCCTAAATAAGTGCTTTAATGTAATAAATATATGCCATACATGATTTCACGTGAAAGTTACCAGATTGAGTCTAATTACAAATAAATATTTCCATAAAAAATTGATAATTTAAAGTTAATGAACAATTTTCTTGAAGATGTAAATTTTGGGTTAACTACAAGCCTTAAAATTCATTTTATCTCAACTACTTAAGCCACATTAGGTGTACCATACTCCTGATGGGTTATATTACCACAAGGGCTTTCCAAACAGGAAGCACCATGCGAAATTGACCCAGGAATACCCTTAATTGAATTAAGTTGCAACAATTTTATATTGCTATCAGGTTTTCCTTGGAGATGGTGCATTTGGAAGTGGGTAACCAGTTCATTCAGACTATTCAGTACTAAATAAAATGATTAATTAGGCTATATCATTAGTATATCCTTCATAGCTAATTACCTGACATGGATTGAGAGTTTTTAATTTTACGATAATACAAAATAACCCAGGTGGATCAATATGATCGGCTGCTTATTGTGCTTCGGGATACAGACCATCCTTATAAGTGACCTTATTGTATTAATGCTTTATAATTTGTTGAAGTAAGCCTAGGCCTAACTGATAATTTTTATTTTTGGCTTGTATGTTTTGAATGGGAACAGGAGCCTAGAATGTTGATGCAGGCTCACCAAATATAGATCTACAGGGGTTGGACAAAATAATATGAACACCTTGATAAATGGCAGTTTTTATTCTTAATATGGAGTTGGTCCTCCTTTAGCGGCAATAACAGCTGCAATGCATTGGGGAATTGATTCATACAGCTTTTGGACAGTGGCTAGAGGAATCCTGAGCCATTCTTCGAGCAAACCCTGCTCCAGTTCCTCCAAAGATGCCGGTGGTGGGAATCGGCTTCTGACCTGCTGCTCCAACTGACACCACAGATGCTCGATAATGTTAAGATCCGGGGATTGTGGAGGCCAATCCAAGCGTTCTACTTCACTAACATGCTCTTCAAACCAGTTTTTAACAACCCCAGCGGTGTGGATTGGTGCATTATCATCCTGGAAGATGGCGCCGCCATTGGGAAACAGCGTTTGGACCATGGGATGGACATGGTCAGCCAATATTGACAGATAGACCTGGGCGTTAACCCTACCATGCAGTGCTACAGCTGGGCCAAGAGTATTCCACGATATTGCTGTCCAAACCATCACAGATCCGCCTCCATGCTTAACGGTTGGGGTCATAAGCATCTTTAGGCTCTCTCCAGACATAAACTCGACCGGAACATGGAAATAGCGTAAAGGAGGATTCGTCGGAGTAGACTACATTCTTCCACTGGTCCATTGACCAATTCTTATGGTCATTACACCATTTTCTGCGCCGCTCAATGTTGATGTGCGAAAGGAAGGGTTTGGCAATTGCAGCCCTCCCATGGTATCCAGCTCCATGGAGCTCGTGACGTACAGTTCTGGTTGATACCAGGCTTGCAAGATGCTGGTTAAGCTCTGCAGTCACTTTTGGAGCTGTGGTCTTATGGTTCCTTGTCACAATGCGCTTTAGCACCCACTGGTCTCGATCACACAGCTTCTTCTTGCGTCCACTATTGCATTTGTTGGTGCTTGTCTCTCCATGGTTTTGGTATGCAGACATGACCATAGAGACAGTTCCTCTGGATACATTGAACATCTGAGCGGTTTTCGTCACCGATGCACCAGCCATCCGCGCTCTGACAATTTGCCCTCTTTGGAAGTCTGACAGGTCTTTCATAACTGCTAATTCATAATTCACTCATATCTGTAAAAACAACGTGAGGGTTATAACATGACGTATGCACACTCTGTTACGCATTTAAATAGGTTTGCCAGTCATTTGACCGTTTACTTTGTGTCTGAGCAGTCTGTAAATATAACTGGTGAAATTGGCGGGTGTTCATATTATTTTGTCTAACCCCTGTATGTTGGTTAAGAAAGTTTGGATAATACTGGATCTCGCATACTTTATTACCCAGTGTATCCCAGCTTTTGTAATCAGTGGTACCTAAGATATCATGCTTATTTCGACATTGTGAGAGTTTTCTGTTTCTAGTTTGCTATTTTAAATGTAGAAACTTCTTTGCTTTGAATATGATTTTTACATTCATTTGTCTTAATGAGTTAGGCAAAAAAAAGTCTGTAGGAAATTATACATTTTATTAAGTATATTTTTATAAGAATGACCAGGTTTGATTTTAATTTCTATTCAGTTATGAATTTAGAAGATTTGTTGGTACCACATTTTTTTTCTTTAATATGAAAGAAGTTGCAGTGAGTTGTACAAAGAATGCATAAATGTTGAACGAGTTATGAAAAGCTAAAACAGTAGATGAATTTGTGAAGGAAGTTGAAGGCAGTGTGGAGACGTTATTCTGGCAAGAAGTGAAAAAGTGTGCGCATAGTCTTGTGTAATGATTGGTAATGTGAAAGATAAGAATGGCAATGTGTTAGTGCAAGAGATTTAAAAGGCACTTTTAATGAGTTGAAAGGTGAGGTAGATGAAGAATCAAATCTAAATGCACTTGTTTTGGTGGCATATGTAAAAATATATACCAGGGTGCAGAAGACCTCAAATTAGAGGAAGCTGGAGTACTATACAAGCTGAAAGAAGGAAAGTCGGTAGGAATTGATGTGTTGTGAAATTATTGAAGGTGGAGGTAGAATTATGCTTAAATTGCTGTGAAAGGTGTAAAAAAGTGTGGGAAGGTGGGTATGTTTCAGCTGATTTGACAAAAGCTGTAATTTGTAGCACTATAAAATTAAGGGTGGTGGTACAGTGGTTACCATTGCTGACTACAAATTCATAAACCTGGGTTCAATCTGTCGATGGCTGCCAGCACACAGCTCCCAAGTTGTTAATCCTTCCATTGGTTGGTAGATAAATAGGTGCCTTGTGTGTACATATATATATTTTTTTTTTAATACCCAAATGCACACACTCGCTACAATAAGGTTGTCAGGAACAGTCCTCAATTTTTTTTTTTTTTTTTTATGTAGGAAGGAGGGGCCAAGGGCAAATGCTCACAAAAAGCACTTCTCCCATAGAAGAGGAGGGCCAAAATCAAGGTCTGGTGTTTTTGAGATGCCTAGACACTTCATTTGAAAGCTGGGAGGTCACAGACAGCAGGAAAGATGGATTGAGAAAGATTGTACCAGAGTTGACTGGTTGAGTAGATGAAAGACTGAAAATACCAATTAGTAACCCTTGCATTAGGGAGTTGGACAGAAAAGGAATGAGAAAGTATAAAGTCTGGTATGGTATTGTATGCTCTCCTTAAAGGAGGAGGCATGCGGTAGAGAGTTCAGAAGAGCAATGTCTGTTATAATAGCATGATAGTAAAGAGAGAGTGAGGCAACATTGCAGTGAAGTGAGAGAGATTGAAGACAGTTGATGAGATGAAAAGCCTTTGATTCCACCTGCTCAAGTATGGTATGGCTGTGTGGGTTGAGCCACCCCACACATGAGAAGCATACTCCATACAGGGGTGAACAAGACCCCTGTACAGAGACAGCAACTGAGTGGGGGTGCAGAAACTGTGGAGGTGGTACAGTACACCTAATCTCTTAGAAGCTATTTTAGAAAGAGAGTATGTCATCTTTCCAGGAAAGATCACAAGAAAAGGAAATGCCAAGAATGTTAAGAGAGGAGGAAGGATTGAGTTGTGTGGTGTTGAAGGTAAGGGGATAGTTATGTTGAAGATTGTGATGAGTAGACAGATGGAGGAACTGAGTTTTTGAGGCATTGAAAGCCATAAGGTTTTCTCTGCCCCAATCAGATATAGCAGAAAGGTCAGAGGTCAGGTGTCCCACAGCCATCCTATGTGAATTATGAAGTGATTGCTGTGAGGGACACTTTGGGACAAGTGTGAATTAAAAGATCATTAATAAATAAAAGGAAAAGAGTGGGTGACAAGACAAAACCCTGAGGAACACCATTGTTAATAGCTTTAGAAGAACAACAGCGGCCATCTACAACTGCAGCTATAGACTGGACAGAAAGGAAATTAGAGATGAAGGCATAGATAGAAGGATAGAAATTGAAGGAGGGCAATTTGGAAATTAAAAATTTGTGCTAGACTCTATCAAAAGCTTTTGATATGTTTAGCACAATAGCAAAAGTTTCACTGAAATCCCGAAAGGAGGATGACCAAGAGTTGGAGAGAGATGCAAGATGATTTCCAGTAGAGTATCCCTTGGGGAATCCATACTGATGATCTGAAGAAAGATGTTTAAAAATCTTCCTATTAAGAATAGATTCATAAACTTCAGAAAGGCAAGAAATCAAAGTATTTGGGCAGTAGTTGGAGGGTTGAGAGCTATCGCCATTCTTTGGGACAGGCTGAATGAAAGCAAACTTCCAGCAGGAAGGAAAAGTACGAGATGAAGATGAAAGAGTTTGCCTAGGCAAGGTGTCAGCACAGAAGTACAGCTCTTCAGAACAACGGGAGGAACACTATCAGGACCATATATCTCCCTAGAGTTGAGCCCAGATAGGGCAGTAAAAACATCTTCAGAAGAGATTCTAATTTTGGACATAATTAAGTCAGAGGGAGGGTCCAGGGTTGAATTGTAAGCAAACGTTTGAGTGAAGAGTTCAGCTTCTTCAGGAGAAGAGATGGCAACTGTGCTATTGGAATGGAAAAGAGGAGGGAAAGAAGAGGAAGTAAAGTTGTTGAAGAGGTTCTTAGCTAGATGCCAGAAAGTGAGAAGAATTAGAATTGAATAGGTTTTCATTTTTGTTGGATGAAGGAATGTTTGGCAAGTTGAACAGATTTTGCATGATCCAGGCAGAAATATAAGCTGAGTGATAGTCAGGAGTTGGATGGTGACAGTACCTTCTCAAAGCCACATCTCTGTTGTGGATAGCATCAGAACAAGTGAAGTTAAATCAAGGTTGGCCCCCCCCCCCCCCCCATTAGTAGTAGGAATAGAATATTGAATGTATGCCTCCATGCCTGAGAGAATCACCTCTGTGTGATGCACTCAGCACACCCAGAAAGACCCTGGCCATGGAAGCAGTAATCATTCCATGGGAAATCATGGAAGTACTGCCTAAGGGCCTTGCAATCAGTGGCACTGAAGTGCTAAAGGCACTCTTAGGAGGATCCAAAGGCTGAATTAGAGTAATAGGACAGGAAACAGATATAAGATTGTGGTCAAAGGAGCCCAATGGAGAAGAAAGGTAAGAAGAAGGATGAGAGGCCCAACATTCTCAATTTATTTCTTACCTATCTCCAAGGTGATTGGGGATATGAGTAGGGTGCTGTACAATCTGCAAAGGGCATTGCCTTGCGTACTCCCTGCAGCCACCCTTCAAGTGTGGAGTGGCAGCTTCCACAGATCACATGGGGTGCCCAGGGCTTATCTTGGTCACCCATAGGCATACCAAAATAGAGCTGATACGTGATCCAGAACTTGGTGCCTTTCACAATCTTGTGCGATATTTGCTTGGGGCCTATGTAATACCCACAAATGTAGCAGAATATATCTGGCGAGTGTTTACAAGCTCTAGTTGCCATTCTCTTTACCAAACTGTACTACATTAATCATAACCTGCAGATATAGAGAGGAGTTATTAAATCTGCTACAGATTCCAGAAAAAAGATGTATTCACAACACTGAAATAATGTTCGCAATAAAAAAGGATCGATAACACTCAAATCATCAGCACAGAAACACAGTACCTCAGTGCTGGTAACCATCAGACAAACAACCTGCTTTCTTTGTGTGCTCACACTTACTGACTTCTCAGACTCTGCGCTCTTCTTTATATAGCACAGTGGAAGTTTCGGGCAATTTCTAGAGCAAGAAACTGTCAATGAACATCTGGATTGTTCTCAACAATTCCTGATTATTCTGATATTGCTGTGCCCATAGTAACATTATACTGGTAAAACATGAAAAATGGATTATATCTGAAACCATTGATGATGCACACAAACCAAGGCCAGATTTGGACTCAGCACCCACAAATACATATAAAAACAAAAAATTATATATAAACAGAATCAGTGTTACACAGTGTAATCTGACGGAGAGAGGTCTGGAGACCTTGGTGGCCATTGAGTGGGACCACCATGGCCGATCCATCAACCAGGGAAAGTTTGATTTAGGTATTGCATCACTAGATGGGTAGAATGTGGAGGAGCTCTGTCATGCTGAAAGCACATACCAGCGCATGTAGCCAAAGGAACATCCTCTAATAGTCCATCCTAGCAATTCATTTTGCAGAAATTCTAGGTAACTTTGGCCCTGTTACTTTAGAGAATCATCTTACAGAACAATCAGCTGATCATCGATGATACTGCACCACACATTGGCAGAGAAGTGATGTTGAAAATTTGTTTTCACAGTGGCATTTGGATTTTTGTCGGACTACCGATGAGAGTTACGAGTGTTGTTGATACTGTCATGGGTGAAAGTAGCTTCATTGGTGAATGGTAATTGAAGCACTCAGTGATTAGCATTTACTCAATGACAAAATTCTAGTTGCATGGCAGTGTCTCCTGGTTGAAGGTGTTGTACACGCTGTACATGATATGGATGCAAGCCTTCCTCACGTAATGTTCGCCATACTCTTGTGTGTGGTACACTGAGATGTGTAGAAATTCTTCATGAGCTAGTAGTAGGACTACACTCTACCAACTGAAGAATGTTTTCCACTTCATCCACATCTTGTTGGCCTTCACGTTCAGATGAAACATGAGTGCTGGGAAGTGTACCAATCTCACGCAATGTGTTGAAAACCCTGATAAATACACTGATCTGGAATTCTGCGGTTCAGAAACCATAGACAGTATTCTGCAACAGCAGCTGTTGCACTTCCATTGCAAAAACCATAGACATACACCATGTCTGCGTATTTGGCATGTGTGAAGGTGTGTGGCATTTTTAACACTGCTTCAAACAGTGTCACTCACAACAGTCAGCAAAGGTTGATTAGCTTGTGTTACGTACTTACATTACAGCTTACATGGTTCAAGGTTATAGGGAAGGAGGAGGAAGAGCTGCGCGTGCATTAGATTCAAACAGCCCTATCTCCGTAACCATTCAGAATTAGACACATGTTCATATGAACTTTTTTCTCACAATGACCGATACTATCACTTCCCGAAGTATTGACTTTTACTCCTGAAACACCCTGTATATTATAATAATAAAATTGTCTTAATGTCACAGGAAAAGTATGTGGAAGTGTTGAGTGAAAAAGATTAGAGCCATTGGGTGCAAGGCAGCTTCAGAGAAAGAGGATGTGATGAGCGGTGGGTGACTGTTTGCAGCGAGACAGCTGATTGAGAAACTAAGTTGTAAGAAAGGTGGATATGGAATTTATGGTTTGGAGAAAGCATATGATAAAATGAATAGATTTACCTTCTGGCAAGTACTTAGTATGTATGATACATGAATTGTTTTAAATGCAATAAAATAATAACTTAATATGTTTTTCCCATTTCCATAATATGTTTGATGGTGGTAAATTAAGTGTAGTAGTATTTTTTTTGTGGATAGTAGTGCTCGCAGAAGAGTTAAGGCAGAGTTGTGACTGGTCTGCTGTTAGTTTGACTGTGACAGGGCTATATGGATTGGGTAATGTGTGAACTGTAAGCAAGAATGCTAAATATAGATGATTAAACCTGAATTTGAAAGTAAATGAGTGGTAGCTGTCACATCTGATGTATGCTGATGACTGTGTTTGTTGGTGAATCAGAGCATCAACATTTATGGAGAAGCAGTGACAAGTTTTGATATGCATGAAAGATTATTATTGAAATGATGTAATTAAAGTAGGTACTCGTCATTCATAGCTAGGAGGATAGTCAGTGTGCAATATTGTGGCGAATGGAGAAGTTTTTTGAGTTTGTGAAGGAATTTAAATATTTCCAACAGTTTATATAGGCACTCATAATCTTTGGTAGTTTTGACCCACTAATGAATTGCAAAATTCCTAAATGAATACCCTAAAATAAAGTTTGCTTACCCTTGTATTAAGCTGCATACTACTATCAATTGTTATTGTAAAGAAATAATATGGTCTGTATAGCTCCCAGTATTGTTGGCTGTATGGTTTGTAACCTTGTTTACACTTATTTGTCAAGTGTTGGCCCCATGCTATTTTAGCTAAGGTGCGGGCAACTACTGTACTTAAAATTAATAACATTTCAACTCTGCCACTATTTTGTCATTAAAATTTTTTTTTTTTTTTTTTAAAGCAATTATTGATAGTTTATGTAGTAGCTGCTGTTATAGTAATTTGCCATATCAGGTTTTCATATTTATATACATAGATAATTTCAGAAAATATCATATTTTTAATGTAATTTTTTTTACTTTAAAGGTGTTTTTGGCATGATTTGGTGCGAGATCAGAGCCTATGGCGGAGCGCGGTGAGGGGACTGGAACTTTAGGGGGGTCCCACTCTCGCACCACCACCACCACTACCCCCACACTGTCAACAACCATAAGAACTAAGTAAGCATAACCCTTTAAGGATGATTCCCACAGCATATGCGATTACTGTCCCCAAAAAGTATAGGTTTTATTGATTCAAAACTAAATGTTTTAGTAACTAGTCACTGAAATGATATGCATTTTGGGTTCCTTTCCTGACAACTAAATGTCACTTGTATAAACATGTAGAAATGGTTATAGAAATGAGGCACTGTAGTACAATTTATATTATTTCTGATTGGACTCCAAAGTACCATCCATCATGAAAGGGTTAAATATTATTTTCTACTACTTTGTGAAATAGGCAAGTCTCGCATGATAAATATTTGTTGTACTGATAATTAGAAACTTATCATAAGGTATAACCTCTGGATTATTCCATGTCAAATCAATCAAATTGGGAAATATATGTAACATCTTTTGATTTTCATGAAACTTTGCACACAACACAACTTACGTAGATGAAATATGAATGTACCAAGTTTAACTCTGACCTCTAGCTAGCCAAAGTGGTCATTAATTATTGACTTGACCTGGACCACCAGACTCCCTTTTCAAGGTCATCTTGCTAATTAACCTAGAAAGATGTTTTTTGTATCATTATGAAGCCCTTTAGTAGGGCATAAATGTTTTGGAAAACAAAAAAAAATTGGTCACACTATTACTCATAAATCCTAAAAATTTCATGATAGGATCTTTCGTAGTTCCTCATGCATGATAATGTAAAGTAAGGTTGATTGATCCATTGTCAGGCATACTTGAGAGTGCTTGTTACCATACATCATGTGAATGATTAGGAATGAAGTAAAGAAACAAAGTTTTTAGCTGCACTTAAAGAATCTGTAATTCATATTTTTGCGGAAATTATTTGTGCTTCAAAATTGTCTTAATTTTTGCATGTGAGTAATGTAGTTCAAATACATTGAAAAATGGCAATTTACTAATAAACAGTTGCTACTAAGATCTATAATTTCACTGAGCAACAGGAAAAAAATGAAGTGAAAGTGTGAATACTAACAGTTTTGCAAAAGTTCTGGTCAGTTCATGCAGTAGCAGAATCATTAGAGCAATTTATCACTTGGTTCATACTGTTAGACAGCTCCAGGAAGGAAGTTTTTATTGTAGATACAAACCCCAAAGCTGGTAAAATCTTGGTGAGGTGATGCTGCTGCTTATGGGTCAAGGGGAGGGGGAGACTGTCCCTAGAGTCATTCCAGCTCAACTGGTACAGATTTCAGAAAGTTGGTCGGGTGACCATCTCTGATTTTCTTCAAATTTTCAGGGTTGATTCATACACCATTCAATAGCTTAAATCTAAAATTTTAGCTTCCTCAGTCAAAAACGTTTAATTTTATGGTCGCTTAAATGGCCCCCACCTTTGACAAAAAATGCCCATGTTGGGCTTGATCGGCCAACGCCTTCATTTTGAGAGGCCTTGAAAAGTGTCTTCTAATAGGAGTAGAAGCTTCAAATTTGTCATGCCAATACAACTTCTGGTGGGCTTTTCAAGTTTGCAAGCTAAAAGGCTGTGGAACAAATAGTTTCTGAGTTACAAGGGCTTAAACATGGCTCCACTTTGAAGCTTGCATCAATTCCTCCCACTTTTACGACTCTGCCATTTTCAAAAGTTTTAGTTCTACATCAATCACAGCTGTTTTAATACTCCTAATAGTCTCTATGGGTTGTAAATTTATGAGTGAAATAAAAAAATAACCAAAAAAGGATTTTTATTTTTAAAAATTTCCAAAAGTTGATATTTTCACAAAATTTGCAAAATTAACATCAACTTTGGGGCTTAATATAAAGGTGTCTGAAATTAGTCAGGGAGTTGATACTTCTAGTAAAGAAAGATACATATGTGTACAAAAACATATATTAAGGAATAGATCTCAACTCGACTCTTCCATATAGTTTTGGCTATTCAAAGAAAAGTACTTTTTGTGAAAAATTCTGAATTTTTTTGAAATGTTTAAATTTCTTTTTACAACATTGAATTGTAATTTTACTTCCATTTTATTACTTGGTAAGTTAATTCACAAATGTTAAATTATCTAAATAAGTTTTACTCATAAAAAAGAGATAATATATACACCTAGATTATTACTACATTTGCAGTTAACACAACAGATGGACCAGCTTGTAGGCTCAATACTTGGATCTACCTAAGTAAATCATGTAGAACCGTGTTCTACTGCTCTTTAAGCACTTCCTAGTAATTTAAATTATGCAGTTAGTACAGATAAACTAGCAGTAACCACCATTTTCAGTACAAAACCTTAAATTTAAGTAGCTTTGTTGTATTACTTCCCTTAATACAAGTGTACAGTACTTAGCTATATACAATAATGAATTCCTGAGTTTTTAAGCATGTGAATTATTGGCTATAAGTTCATATTCTTTTTTTAATGCGTGTTGTTTTATGTAAATTTGTATGTAAACTTATATATAGCTAATAACTCTTATGTTTAGACACTGACTCAGGAATTTATCATTGTACTCAGGCTTTAAGTCTGATTGTCTTCAACACTCCATGGCCTCACAGCCATAAATTGGCAATTTATTATTCAGCTTGATACAGGTCTGTAGTTACTTAGGCTTTTTTTTAAATACTCCTCAATTTCAGATAAACAATCATTTGATAACTTGTACTGTCTCCCCATTTTCCCAGTAACTGTAGGTGGTTCAATTGAACACAAAACATGTTGGAATGGAATCCAGCAAATGTCCTCTTGTTCAGGCCATTTAAAAGGATTCTTTTTCATGAAATTTACTAATAGATCCTTCTCAGTATCACACACTTCAACTATGTTTCCAACAAACCAGTCACCTTCATAGAAACAGGCCACATATGTACCAGGTTTATATTGGTAAGCCCACATTTTCTTGTGTAGCATTGAGGAAGGAAAGTTGTACGTTAAAGAAATTTTCATCACTAGAAATTTTGTAAGTTTAATGCCTGTTGATGAAGGTCTAAAGCAGTGATATGAACGGGTTCCTGGGATTGTCTTAATTAAGGAATACCTTTTTTCTAACTCAAATAAATTAGCATTTTCCTCAATTTTAGCTGAATCAATGTACAGAAATTGTATACCATTAATATTAGATTTGCACCAATCGAACATCTCTTTTGGATTGGTGATGTGACCTTTACTTGTAGACTTGCCCGGGCAACTAACCTTTTGACGGTGCCACCAACACCATCACAGGGGCTCTTTCCGTGAGAGGTGGCAAAAAAGTTCCATTCACATGTTAGTTGGAAATCTTTTTCATGTAACACTGAATTAATGATGTTTTTATAGTTTTTATATTGACTTGCTGCACCATCACTAAAGTAACAAATATGTTTTAGTTTAGGATTCTGACTTTTAAATAATTTCAAGGCTTCACATAAAAAAGAATGAACTGCAGTTGTGTTGTATGTAAGTGAATCTGATATTACACAAAAATTTGTAACCTTTAGTTCACCATCAACTTTTTGATAGCAGACTACTGGATGCAAGGTAGCCTGGGTATTGTCCCAGTGATGCCCTTGTATGGCATCCTGAATTATAAAACTATAGTTTTCAGAGAAGTCAACAAGCACTAATGCTGTATAATCATTGAGGTTTTCTTTACAGTCGGACAAATATTTTGATTGGGCTTTTGCTATGAAATGGTGTACTTTCAACTTTTTTGCACTTTCACATGGGTCTTTTACTACATTCGAAACACTTTTTGTCATTGTGACCAGTTGGGTATGGTCTGTATGAAGCCACTGCTTAAAGGAAACATCATCATCCATGTCATAATCATTGTTTTCAAAAATGGTAAGAAACCAATCCTGTAATTCATTTAAACCAGGACATGTTTTGCAGTTATTAATCATGCAGTTTCTGGTTTCAGTGTTGCAGACTATTTTCTCTAGTAACACTCTTAATTCTACTTTGACGGGGAGTGATTCACATAAAAGTTTAAAGTTCTGGTGTATTTCATAAAGCATACATTGTGTGATCCTTTACTCCCCACACCCATACACCATTTTGGTCTCAGTTCAAAAAACTTTGATTTGGAGATTGTCATTTGGATATTTATTTTTGTAAAGCGTATATAATTCTCTGATATTTGTCAACAACAGTATTTTCTGCTTGTGAACCTTCCCTTGTGGTGGTTTTATTGATTTGTAGTCTTTTTTACCAGGGCATTCTCTAGTATATTCATTGTTTTGGAAAAATTCTATCACTCTTTCCTTTATTTCATCGCTTATACCCTTGCTACTCTTTTTATTTCTCATTATAGGAAGGATACCTTCTTTTCTCTTTAAGGCCCTCACAGCATTAACCATTCTGGCTGACACTTCAAATTCTTTCATAATTCTTTCTCTGGCCCATGTTTTACCAATTGGAAGGAGTGTTAGAATTTGTATCTTTTCTTGTCTGGTACTAGTTTTACACTTTTCTTTCAGTTCCTCTATCATATGCTAACACTTTTCTTCCTCACACTCTATAGGTTTCTCTGCTTCCTCATCCAAAATGCTAGGCTTCATATGAAGTACTTTTGACAGCTTTGATTTTGTTGATGTTTCAATTTGCTTTAGTTTCCTTTTCGCGTAAAACTTTTGATCTCTTGCTCTTACATACTTAATGGGTGAGCATTCTAGTGAACCTAAGTTTCGTCAAATGTCTCCTTAACTATTTCTTCTGGAACATATTCAATTTAGGCCGGGCTAAAACTCAAGATAGAATTAATCAGAGTCATTAACAGTTGGCTTTTGATATAAAAATAAGATTCCTGAAAAAAATAATTGGTGGCCACCAACGTGTGTCTGGCCACCCCCATTTTTGTAAAAACATCTAATGCCGCACTAGCAAAATCAGGAAAATGGCAATATATCTTCTTCTGAACAGCTAGAGAGATGGTTTGCATACCAAAAGATGCAGAATTTGATTTAGAACAAATTATTAAGAGTGGTATTTTTTCATAAAACCTTTAGTTTTTGAGTTATTTTAGAAAAACTAATTTTTGGAGCCTATAGACCCCCTTTTGACGGACCTTAGTGACAAAAGAAATTCTAAAATAAGCATGATTTGGCTTTTTGATTACTAACATTGCCCTAAAAGGATGTTGACATGGACATAGTGATCACATGATATGACTTTTCCTTGTTATCTTGCATCCATTATGCTTGATTAAAGAATAGAGGGTGGGGCTGCTTCATGAACTTTTTTTAAACGTAATAAATTGAAAACTTTTTTTTTTTTTCAGGTGCCTTTGTTATAAGTTTCCAACTGCAATTTGTCATTGAATTCAACATTTGCAATATAAAGTATGACTTCTACAAGGAAAACAGTTGCTAAAGTACTTGGTGATGTATGTTTTATGCCAGCAGAACAGTTTCCTTTAGGGAAATTGCCTACGTTGAAGCAAGTTATTGAAAGGTGTTTGTGTTTCGGAGACTATAAAACAGATGCTGTACTGAGAGCATTGACATTGCTCATGGCATTTATAAGATCATTAAAGGGACAGAACTTGAGGCCAAATTAAACTTAGTTAAAGCAGATGGGACAAATACTAACACAGGACATATGCATGGGTCAATCAGATATTTGGAAATGTTTTTAGGGCAACCTCTTCAGTGGGATATTTGTCTTCTGCATCTAAATGAATTGCCACTGAGACACATCTTCATAACTTTAGATGGGACAACAAAAAGTCCAGACATTTTCTGGCCCTATTGGTTCTCAGCTCAATGGGGATGTGTCAGAATGGAATGTTGTGGACTTCAAATCTATACCTTATCCTGCATTTGTGCTTCTACCAAATGAGGTGGTCAATAATTTATCAACAGACCAATATTATGGATACTGCATCTGCTGGGCAATTATTACTGGTGAAGTGGATGAAGACCTTGCACTCTTAGAAGTTGGCCTGCTAAATCACTCTCGATGGCTCACCTCAGCCTGTAGAATTCTTTGCTTTTATGTTTCACAAAAAAGACCCAGTAAGAACCTCAAAATCATAGTAGAATTCATCATCAAAGTATACTTTCACAGTTGGTTCAATATCAAGGCTAATAAGAGGCTAAGTGATGGGTCAAGAAACCTAGGCCCTATTCAATATGATCCAGAGTAAATAAATTCCCTGACAGGAAAATTAGAGAAATTTATGACGTATTAAACAATAACGGCTATTTTGCTCATGGTGAAAATATTTTAGTTGGAATGCTGGCTGATGAAGAGGTGAGGAGGTGTGCTGTCAATAAAGTTCTGTGTCTGAGGGGAGTTATAGAGGATTTTGATGATGAATCTGGTGGTAGCAATGATTTTGCAGGTGGAATAATTGAAAGTGATGATGAGAATGAAGAGGATCATGAAGGTGGTACTGATGAATATCCTGCTATAGATGAGAATGTTAGGGTCTTTAGAAAGCCAATCATCAATTTCAAAGCTTCTGCATACCACAAGCTGTCTGCTATGTCCCAATGGGAAACTGTTCCACCTGTATTAAAAGAATTCAGTAATGATGAACTGCGTGATATCATTAATACCGCATTGAAACTGGATCATGAGTGCCACAGTCAGAATGTTGAAAGGCACATCAAGCTTGTCACTGAAGCATCCTTGGCTGTTGTAGGTCATGAGTGTAGAGATGGTCTTATTAGAAACAAAATTAGATCATGTAAATTAATGAAAGATTTTGTCTAAAAAATATTTTAAGTTCTCAATTATTATTTATCATGCTAAAATATGACAAAATGACAATTTGTTAATTGTATAATTTAATGTTTGGCGTTTGGAATGTCAAAAAGTATTTTCAATGAATTTAAAATGGCTGATTTTGATTGATTTTGATTGCTGATTGAAGACCACTAATACATGTCAATTTGCAGCTTGAGAATGTTTTATTGTGTTGACATTCAGTTGAAAGGGGGTCTATGGGCCCCAAAAATTAGTTTTTCTAAAATAACTCCAAAACTAAAGGTTTTATGAAAAAATATCACACTTAATAATTTGTTCTAAATCAAATTCTGCATCTTTTGGTATGCAAACCATCTCTCTAGCATGTTCAGAAGAAGAGATATTGCCATTTTCCTGATTTTGTTAGTGCGGCATTAGATATTTTTACAAAAACGGGGGTGGCTGGACACACGTTGGTGGCCACCAATTATTTTTTTCAGGAATCTTATTTTTATATCAAAAGCCAACTGTTAGTCACTCTGATAAATTAAAATCAAACAAAAATTATAGTTTCAGCCCGGCCTAAATTATTCATCACTACCCGAGTCTTTTTCATCTTCAATCGTCTTGGCTCTAGAGAAGCATGTTGAGCAAAGTTTCTGTCCTGGTATCAGATTCAGTCTAGTTGCTATGTCTTTGTCAATAATTTGTAGTGATTCTGCAAATAAAGTAGGGTAATGTAAACTCTAAACACATTGGAAAATAATTTTAAAACCTCAACATTTGATTATAGGCTATTCGTATAAAATATTCAAAAATATGCATTCAGTAGCACAGTATATAGCCTACCCTATTAAAATTAAATAGCTAATTTAGGTTATAATTTACAATATAAACTTCTTTATGAAATATAAATATATTAGTACCTTTATTTACTTACTTATCTTCTTTTGATGATTTCTCCATGGATCTTGGCAGCTACGTTGCATTTGTTGGTAATGCATTCCAAACATTTTTTCATGGTGGTAGCATACAATAGCACTATTTGGGTTGATTACAGTTGCTTTTGTTCTCCACAATAGCAGTTTCCTTGTTTCATCTGTCAGCTCATGTAAGGTATACATACCCACCTTCCTGGTGAGTCTGTGTTCATGACATGGATCATCCAAGTACATACCAAAGCTGCACTTTGATTCTTGATTAGAATAAGCCATTATTACAGGCAGTAAAATTAAGTTAATTGCTCTAGTTAAATTTTCTGAAAATAAAAGATCATGATCTATAAAATAGGCCTGGACATTAATGATTAACCATCATGTTTTACATTTATAAGAATATACAAAGCGAAATGAGCTACCCAGAGCCCTTCGAGTCGCTGGTTGTTTTGACAGACATATTAAATTTCTTGTATGTTTTAGACTTATTTACATATTATTACAATTGTAAATCAACTTAATAAGTAATAAAATGGAAGTAAAATTACAATTCAATGTCATAAATAGAAATTTAAAAATTTACAAATTTTGCAAAAATTTGAGATTTTTCACAAAAAGTACTTTTCTTTGAATCACCAAAACTATGTGGAGGAATTGAGTTGAGATCTATTCCTTAATATATGTTTTTTACACATGTGTATCTTTCTTTACTAGAAGTATCAATTCCGACTAATTTCGGACACCTTTATATTAAGCCCCAAAGTTGATGTTAATTTTGCAAATTTTGTGAAAATATCAACTTTTGGAAATTTTTAAAAATAGAAATAAATTCTTCTTTGGTTATTTTTTTATTTCACTCATAAATTTACAACCCATAGAGACTATTAGGAGTATTAAAACAGCTGTGATTGATGTAGAACTAAAACTTTTGAAAATGGTAGTCGTAAAAGTGGGAGGAATTGATGCAAGCTTCAAAATGGAGCCATATTTAAGCCCTTGTAACTTAGAAACTATTTGTTCCACAGCCTTTTTGCTTACAAAATTGAAAAGGCCACCAGAAGTTGTATTGGCATGACAAATTTGAAGCTTCTACTCCTATTAGAAGACACTTTTCAAGGCCTCTCAAAATGAAGGTGTTGGCCGATCAAGCCCAACATGGGCATTTTTTGTCGAAGGTGGGGGCCATTTAAGTGACTGTAAAATTAAAATTTTTTGACTGAGGAAGCTAAAATTTTAGATTTATAAGCTATTGAATGGTGTATGAATCAACCCTGAAAATTTGAAGAAAATTGGAGATGGTCACCCGACCACCCCTGTACCAATTGAGCTGGAATGACCCTTTAGTAATAATGAGCTCACCATCTTTTTTTAATTGTAAGAGGCTATTGCGAAAACTTAAGAAAGTTTTCTTTGTAAGTGCTATTTGCAGCACTATAGTAAATGCCTTTAACTATGTTAACCAAAGACTGAGGAAGATTACACTGTTTTTCAAAACAAGCAAGACTATAACATTTGTAAAGCGGAAGGTTTTTGAAGAAAGGTTTGAAACACTTTTTTGAGCTTGCTGCTTTACTTCACTTCACTGACTGTTTCAAATGAGACTTTCAATTTTGCCATCCAAAATGTTACAAAGTGCAGAAGTTCTTCTATGCAACTAGTTGTAAATTTTATCAAACAAACATTGGATCCATGGTTGGGGGATAATGGTCACAAAATTACGTTTAGGAGACCACTCATTTTGTCTGGTGACTTCAATGTGTTTGTGTAAAATTAACATGTTGAAGCTGTTGAACAGATGGTCATCAATTTGTCTGAGGCAAATTGGAAGAAGGGACTTGGGAAGGACCTGTTCTTCTAGACATTTACACTTTTACAGTAGTAAGAAACTTTCATCGGATATGAATTGCATGCCCCTTCATTAATGTAGAAAACATGGACACAGAGACAAGAGAGGGAACAGCAAGCTGAAGGAACCTGTGGTGGTCATTATATGAAAATTGTTTCATGAAAGTAACACTTCAATAATAATTATGATGAAAATAATCACAAAGGAAACATAGACTGGTGCCCCAGCACTTTTGTCTAATGACATTGTCAGGAACACTGAAATAAATAACAAGTTCAAGACTATATGACGCGTTCGGTGGAGAAGGGGCGAATGCAACATTTTCGAATTATGCCACAAAATGCAGTTAAAATTTGTAAACTTTAAACCTTTGTATTTTTCCAGTTTATTGAAATGTTGTATGAATTTGAACACACATTTGAGTAAAATATTGTTGTGTAATATGTCGATATAATAAAATGCCAAGAAATTTTACAATATTATTTATTGATAGCTTCTGATGTTAACTGGTGTAATCCATTATTTGGTCCTCTTCGTCGAATGTTATATTACCTGCTTCAACTGTTTCGGTTTCTTCCAGTTCCTTTAACAATCTTGTATAATAGTTCACTGCAGTTGCAGGCATTAGGTCTGATAATTCTTTGAGATTTTTTATTTTTTCCTTAGTTATTGGCAGCAATTGGGAATACTTTGGTTGCAGTGTCTGCTGGGCTAGATTGAATAAACTGACACTGTAGGATTTTTTCCCTTTCTGCAGTCTGATGGGATGGCTATTATCTGGGGTTGTGTGGTATGCAGTAGATATTACGTAGCCTTCTTTGTGTTGAAAGTCAAATATTAACTTTCTTGCATCTGTAAATTTAGTAGTTGTTGATTTCCTAATGACAATGCACGTTTTTAGGATGTCAAAATCGAGAAAATCAGCCTGTTTCATTTCTACAACTAGGAAGCGCTGCGAAATGGCTGTAGTTATGGCTGTAACATAATCTTTTTTGGTGTAAATAATATTGCTGTAATTTATTTTTTATATTTTGTTCAATTTGGCCAAATTGAGCATCACAGGGCATTGTTGAGTGACCAGAAAGTAGATAGATGTGTTCAATGTGAAGCAATGATGCAGAGTTAATTTCTCTGAGATACATTAAAACCTAAATTTTACCGTGAAAGAGTGCAGACTAACATCTAATTTTTTGCATAGGTAAAGCAAAGGTTTTAAAGGATAATTATACGACAAAAAACTCATTTTTCGAATTTTGTGGCGTTCGCCCCTTCTCCACCGAACGCGTCGTATAGGTCACAAGAAAAGAAATAAAAAAATAAAAATTGTAGGAGGAGCATACAAATTTATAAGGAAAAGCTACCAGAGTTTTAGCACTTTGGGGTCATTCTCTGTCAGATCAACCAGTGCCTAACACCCTCATCTCTCAGATTTTGCTGAAATTTGGTTTATAGGGAGTTTGTGGGCCCTCAATCCATTTCTGAAATTATAAGGTCAATCCAACCAACGGTTCAAGAGATATGACCTCGGGAAATTTGAGGTCACTAACATTTGGCGACCCATAACTTGGGTAATAATGGTCACAATTATATAAAAGTATATATATTTAGAATCAGAAAACGACAAGGAATCCAAATATGCAAGTTTTAGAACTCTAGGTTGAAAAATAAAAAAGTTACACTGTAACCAAAATTTGAGGTCACGATTTGACCTCTGGGGTATCAAATGAGAATTTTTTTTTAAATGTAAAAAATGAAGGCATAAGCATTGGCTATTAGAATCAGCAAAAAAAAGGTTGTTTATGTTAGTATTTTTCATGTAACTAACATATAAGTGAACACCATATTCATAAGTTGTGCGTCAATTCTACCTATTTTTTCACACTTAAGCTCATAATTTGACCTATAGAAATTAAAATTACATTTTTTTATAGATATAAAAACAAAGGCAAAAAATGTAAAATTGTATTTCACTGCTAATCTACACTGGCAATAATAGTTATAATAGTGAAAGGGGAAGACCTACTTAGAGGATTCATGTGCTAGCCTAATACAATTTTTGCATGCTCGATGCTCTCATCAATTTCTTTTTGTGGAAAAATGTATTGAATTCTGCTGCCTCCTCTTAGGGTAGGACAACTCATTACAGTTAATATATGATGTCCTGGCACTGCACATGAATCCTTGTTTGATGGATAATAATATGCACTTGATCCTGATGACCCAGAGGGATGTAGAAAGTTCACAGTGAAATCATCAAACTCTTCACAATATTCCTCCACAATTCCATACCAAACTTGCATGTCATAAATGCAGCCAACATACTCTCCTGGTTTGACACATTTTAGGTTACCAAGCATTGCAGGTTCATTAGTAAAATGACTTTTCCTTATTCTTTTCTTTTCTCCAATGCCACTTGAAATGGGATACACCATCAGTTCTTCCTTGTTTAGGGGAACAAATCTATGATATTTCTGAGTTCCAGGAATAGCCCTACTATCCTTGAATCGATGTTCCAACCGTTCTTCTGCATCTTTCAAATCAGCTGTAGTTACAAAGAAAAAATTTATCTTCTTGCTCAAGTTTTCTTCACAAAACTGAAACATGTGTTCTGGTGTAAGAATTTGCCTCTCTGTAGTTCTCTGCAAACTGGCACGAGCAGTAGCTCTTTTCACTGTTCCTCCAATCCCATCACATGCATTTTTGCCATGGGATGTAGCAAAGAAGTGCCATTCACAAGACAGACCAAAATCCTCTTCATGGTAACAGAGATTTGTGAAGTTGTATCTGTTCTTATATTGGCCAGCACATCCATCTGAGAAATAGTGCACCTTCTTCAATTGTGGGCATCTGAATTTAACATATGTCATAAGCTTCAATATGAATGAGTAAACCATTATAGTGTTGTGTTTTAGTGATGCAGATAAGAAACAGACACTAAAATGGCTAAGTTCCTGGTCTGCAGATGATCTATAATAGATGACAAAAGGGTGAACTGTACACTGTGAATTGTCCCAGTGAAACCCTTGGCAGCATCCTGGACAATGAAAGAATAATTCTCAGAGAAATCACCTACTATAACTACCTCGCTCTGAGGTGGTAGTGTTTCTTTCAACTGCTTGAAGTACTGTGATTGTTGCTGAGCAACAAAGTGATGACGAACCATGCAGGATATTTTCATGCTTAGGGATGATAAGTATTCATGAAGTGGCTCCACCTTATCAACCATTGTACAACGGTCAACAGTCACCCATTGCTTGTAAGATATTTCATTTGGAGCTGATTTCACACTGTCAAGTAACTCAAGAAAATCCAGGACACCCTCTTCTCTTGGGCAATCATTGCAAAGTTGCATCATGCAAGTCTCTCTTTCTGTACTGCAGACACTGTAATCTATAAGATCCTTGTATGAAAGACCTCTTTCTCCCATTGCAGCCAGCTGCAATTTTGGATTGTGATGGTATGTGCAGACACAGACAGAATGAGGTCCCACCACTACCAGCAAGCACACGATATGATGGCCGTAATTTTGCAAATGTGGAAAATCCTATTTTGGGATTCTTTTCATCATTTTTATATAGTTCAAACATCTCTTAAATTCCCGAGGACCAATCGTTTTTGCACCTCATTGCACCTTCAGCACTGATAACTTTCACGCAATCCTTTTGGCCAGGACACATACGACTAACCTCTTCTGACTCATAGAATCTTCTAACTATATCTTTGTGTTCTTCAGATATCACTTTTCCTTTGCTCATTAGTGGAATCTTCGGAAGGATTCCATGTTCTGATTTAAGTGAACGGCTTCTTTTCACCATGTATGTTGTAGTTTGAAAGAAACTAGCTGTTTTTTCAATTGTGTATGGTGAGAGTGTCAATATTTGTAGTTTGTGATGGTGACATTTGCTCTCCAGGAATGACTGTTTCAATTCATTCATTAATTTGTCTAGATGTTTTTCAGATTTAGTTTCAGGTTTTGAAGTATCACTTACCTCCTCGGTAATTTGAACACCATAACTGAGTTCTAGCCTCTCCTTCAGGTGTTTCTGAGCAGATGATAGCTTACCACGAGCCTTGCGCTTTTTCTGGCTTAATGACAGCCCTTCTGAAAAGAACAGAAAAAAAGGTTTCACACACCTGAATATTAGTAATTAAATATTAATTATAGTACCTTAAATGCTATATAATTGGCTATATAGTAGATCAAACAGACCTTGTAGTAAAGTATAAGTTATTATATTAATTTATTACTTACTTTTTTTAACTGGTGTTTGGTCCAGAAATGCTAGAACTGGTTCAACTGAAGTTGAAGGATTTTCCTTTATCAAGCAATCACTGTCATTGTCCAGATCTTGAATTGAAGAGATGTTACTCAAGCCACTGATAGTAGATGATTCATTTGAATCCTGCTCAGACTCGTTGTTTTCAGTGGTACTAAGTATAGTGGGGTTTTTCATTATCAGTGTCCAGCAGTTCACACACAACAAAGAGTCTTTTTTCACTCTTCCAGCACATTTTTCAACAAGTACATCAGTCACTTTTCTAAGATTGATTGTTATGCGTTTCTTGTGTTTTTGAATAGGGTCCTGGCAGTATTTCAAGTGCCGAACCATTGTATTTTGATCTGTAAAGATATAGGATTTACAATTAGGTAATATATATTTTTTAGAAAATATATAGCTATACACACTTAATATTTTAGGCCTTGATAGTCTCTGAGGCTCATTAAAACACCATACCCACCAGCCACCCACAGTGCTGGCTGGAACTGTACTAACCTGTAGACAAAGAATTTTGCAACTATCTGTGTTGATTCTGCACTTAGACAAGTAGCAACATGTTTCAACAGGTTTGTTTAGGCTACATGTGAGCTTAGTCTTCCCCTTCCACTATTATAACTATTATTGCCAGTGTAGATTAGCAGTGAAATACAATTTTTATTAAATTCTTGGAGCTTGAGGTCAAATTGATAGCTAAGATATAAAAATTCCTTGAAATGACAAGCAATTTATAAATATGGTGTTCACTTATAAGTTAGTTACATGAAAAGTACCAACATAAACAAACTTTTTATGATTGTTTCTATTAGTCAAGAACTCTGACTTTGTTTTTTATATCTATAAAAAATGTAATTTTAATTTCTATAGGTCAAATTATGAGCTTGTGTGAAAAAATAGAATTGACGCACAACTTATGAATATGGTGTTCACTTATATGTTAGTTACATGAAAAATACTAACATAAACAAACTTTTTTTTGCTGATTCTAATAGCCAATGCCTATGCCTTCATTTTTTACATTTAAAAAAAAAATTCTCATTTGATACCCCAGAGGTCAAATTGTGACCTCAAATTTTGGTTACAGTGTAACGTTTTTATTTTTCAACCTAGAGTTCTAAAACTTGCATATTTGGATTCCTTGTCGTTTTCTGATTCTAAATATATATACTTTTATATTTTTTTTTTTTTTTAAGTTCGGGAAGAACCGATTCGCCTCTATTTAAAAGGGCATATCTCAGCGGAAAAACAAAGAAAAAGTGAGAGGAAAGACAGAGGAAAAAGAAAGGGTGGAGGGGACAGTCGAAGTGGAAAAAGACCAAGGATGAGAAAGACTGCAGGGTCGAGCCCCATCATCCTTGGGTGCTAGGGCCGGGAGGGCGCACGTGAAACCTCCAGGAACAAGCACGTACAAACGAGCACAAAGAGCACTCAAAAGCACGAGCTTAGAACCCCCTTGCGGGTATATACTTTTATATAATTATGACAATTATTACCCAAGTTATGGCTCACCAAATGTTAGTAACCTCGCGAGTGACCTCAAATTGCCCGAGGTCATATCTCTTGAACCGTTGGTCGGATTGACCTTATAATTTCAGAAATGGATTCAGGGCTCACAAACTCCCTATAAACCAAATTTCAGCAAAATATGAGAGATGAGGGTGTTAATTTCATTTTTTTTTGGTTGATCTGACAGAGAATGACCCTTTGTCACTCTTGTCTAAATGAATTCAAAACAACAGGATCAAGGGGAATACATTAGAAAGATGAATGAGCTTTTCCAGGACCCTGCCACATGGAGAAAATTAGGAACAATCTGCAGGATGTCATCATCAAATCATTCAATAGTGGCTTGAAATGCATTCTCAAAAATTATAAGGACTTAATTCTCATTTTCACATCCACTTTGCCTTCTCTTCCCTACCTTTACAGTCTTATTAAAACCCACAAACCTGGCAACCCTATGTGCCTTATTATTAGCTCTGTGGGTTCTATTACCTATAAACTCTCCAAATGGCTTGTCAAAGTCTTGTCCCTGATTCTTGGCATTATCTCTGATTCAAGTGTAAAATATCCCATGAACCTTACTGAGAAACTGAATGATATATGTACTGAAACCAACAATAGATTAATCAGTTTCAACATTTGTTCATCATTTACAAAAGTGCTGATTGATGATATGCTTGACTTTCTCTCCTGAGAATTACATAAATATGACCTGCCACTATACTATGTACCTGCACACATCATTTTGGAACTCTCTTAAACTTTGCATCAAAGACTAAATTCACTTTCAGTAGTGAATATTATTAATAGGTTTTTGGGATGGCCATGAGTTATTGCCTGCTGCCCCTCTCCAATATTTATATGGAGTTTTTTGAAATCTCTTGCATTCTGAGAATCCTGGGGGTTGGCATCCCATGGTTATGGTATGGTACATTGACAATATTTTGTGTGTCTGGCCCATGAAGCGTGTGACCTGGATGACTTCCTCTTTCAGTTAAATAAAAAAGTTCCTTCCATTAAGTTTACTTTAGAAGTGGAACAAAACAACTCTCCCAGTTTTGGATGTGTATGTACATAGGGAAAGCCCAGGTTTTAAGTTTAGTATTTATTGGAAAAAAAACAAACAATTTGTCCTACGTACACTTTTACTCTGGACATGACACCCCCCTCAAGAAAACAATATTTTCTTCACTGTTTCTCCATGCTCTTAGGATCGCCACTCCGGAATACATGGATGCCAAATTAGAAAAAAAACAATATTGGAAGTGATTTGTGTTACCCACCTGCTTTTTTGGAATTTTGTCTTAAGACAAAATAAACTTTCTATCATGTGAATAATAACCCTCACACTACATTGAAGAATATTTTAGTACTTCCATTTTTTTCCAGGCTTTTTAGGCATTGCTAATGTACTTAAAGTTTGAGTATTAATGTAGTATTTTCATATGACAATATTGTGAAAAAAATAGTAAAAAAATAGTCTTATGATAATTAAGTCATTATCTATAAAATTGGTTGTAAACACTGTGATTCCTTTTACATTGGACAGATGGGAAAGGTTTTGCACACATGCGTGTAAAACAGCATCATTATTGCATTAGAACAGGACAGTCATCCAGTGTCCTTTTCATCCATTTGTCAGAGTTATCCCACTGTATTAATTGGAATAATGCTTCAATTTTGTTTCACTCAAGCAACAATAGAAATATTCTTGAGTCTGCTATTATTTAACTTTCAAATAATTTCAATATTAGCCAGGACTTTTTTTCGCTTGATCCTGTGTTTTGAATTCATTCGGAACAGATTTAGACAAGAGGGGCAAAGTGCTAAAACTATGGTAGCTTTTCCTTATAGATTTGTACGCTCCTCCTACAATTTTTTTTTTTTTTTTGTGACCTATCCTCAGTGTTCCTGAGGATGTCATTAGACAAAAGAGCTGGAGCACCAGTCTGTGTTTCCCTTTTCCTTCATGGTTATTTTCATCATAAATATAATTTATGCATTATTTTTTGTTCGTGATGAATTGGAACTGAGAAAAACATCAAGAAATTTTGAACAAGAAGACCCATTTTCAATGTAAAATGGCTAATTGGTTCCAAAAGCTCAAGGATGGCAGTGTAAAATATCCTTAAAATGCCCAAAAAAACTTTTTTGGCGTTTTAAGGATATTTTACACTGCCATCCTTGAGCTTTTGGAACCAATTAGCCATTTTACATTGAAAATGGATCTTGTTCACAATTTCATGGTTTTTCTCAGTCCCAATTCATCATGAACAAAGAGGTGTATGTGTGAACACAGAATATACTAAAACAGTACGTATTATTAAATAATGATTCGCCTCAAACACTAATAAAAACCAATAATGTTACTGTAATATTACATAAACAATGATATTTTATGTAAATAAAACTTTTTACTGTATGTAATATAAAGCAATATTATTACATAAGCAATTATGTAAAGCAATAATATCTTATAAATAACTAAATACACTAAATATAGTACACTGGCAATGAAGAGCATGAAATGACACCTCACTCAGTGAAAGACAGTGTGATTGAGCCTGCATCAACCTGTGTGGGCAGCATTGCAGATGCCACGTGACAAAATCATGAATTTGCAGAGTCAGTCACGAATTTACCGAAACATGGTAGTAAAATGGGTCAATGGGTCATCATGAATTTGAGAAATTGTGAACAGCGAGCCTCATGAACAATGAGGGCTCACTATATATAATATATATATATATATATATATATATATATATATATATATATATATGGTATATACAGGGTGAGTCAAAAGTAGCGCCCGATTTCTGTCAGTTGATTGTTTGTTTGCCATTTGTATTAGTGTACAAGGTAGAAATAAATGAATGACATGTTTATCTAACCATTTATTCGGGGGAAAATTATTACGGAACTGTACCAAGCTGTTTTACTTGCAATTTTCAAAGTGCCCTCCCTCGTGATCGATGCACAATTGCAGCCGAAAAAACAGAAATCAGGCGCTACTTTTGACTCACCCTGTGTGTATATATATATAATATATATATATATATATATATATATATATATATATATATATAATATACTGTACATATATATATATATACCATCAACTGGGGGAAAAGTAAACAGAATGACTTTTTTTTACCTTTATTATAGCAAATCTGAAAATTAAACAGTTTCATTATGAAATATATATCTATAAAAGAATATGGTCCTTCTCTGACTTAGTTACATACGTGAAGTGCCTGGTCCCACCGACTCACCCGCAAATAATAATAATGCAACCTGGACCGAACATAAAAAAAAATGGGGGTAAAAGTGAACATACTGGGGTAAAAGTAATCACAGTTATTTATACACAATAAATGCAGCCCACCAAAATATATACATACTAAGGCCACTTTAGATATATTAGTCACCACTACCTTGCTCAACAAACAAGTAGTGAAGCAAATGTGGATGTTTTAATTGCCACCTCTGCCCCTGAATGTGTCGTGCAAATGGAGTTTTTTCACAATGGCATCCTCGGACACCATGGCTGTGTTGTCGTTGTCTGGCAATTTGAAAACAGTTGTGTTTATGTTGGCCATAGCCGACTCAGTGTGCTGCCAGAACTCCAGAACTGCACCTCCCACTCCCCACTGCCCTGCTCATTCATCAGCCTTCCCATGTAGTGATGGGGTGTCTTCCTGCTGTTGGCAAAGCGAACAAGAACGTAATCATTCTGTCTCAGATTGGTCGGAGAGTCATCTACGACCTCTTCGTCTTCCTCCTCAGTGGCAGGACCCGAATCATCTGACTCAGTCTCAGCTCGTTGCTTTCTTGGTGGTTTTGATGCACCGGCACGTGAAGCGCTGGCCCCAGTTGCACAGGCTCCTGATGCTGAGAGCCCGAGGTCTGCCACACTCACAGTGGCCCCGGGCAACACATTAACTCGCTTGCTCCAAGGTTTTTGCTGTTGCCGGACACTTGACTCCCGTGTCTCCTTCAAGTATTCCAGCAATTCAGCACTCACGTTACCCTGATCTTCATCTGCCGGTGTGCTGTGCTTCATTTTGTTTGACACGGTTGGCGTTGAGAGGGCAAATTCTGCATGCACGGAATGCACTCTTGCAGAGCCTGTCCCACTTCTCTTCCATTTCTGACTCCAGCTGGAGCAGAAGTCGGGGGAAACACCACTTTGGGATGGTCATCATGTGCCTCCCCTCTCCCAGCTTCCAGGTTGTGAGGATCTTCCTCCAGGCTGTCTTCAAAGGTGCAAACACACCCACATCCAATGGCTGCAGGAGGTGCGTTGAATTCGGGGGGAGGAAGGCCATCTGAATGTTGTTGGTATTGCAGAGTTGGATGACCTCGAAGGACATGTGACTGGCAAGGTTGTCGCCAATCACAACCTTTGGTTCATCACGGGGAAGGGCTTTGACAAAGGCGATGAGGACGCTTTTGAACCACTCGATGAAAATCTCGGAGTCGAACCAACTCGATGCTGACATGTTGTATTTGGTGCTGAGTGGTCCACCAGTCACCCATGAGAGTTGGATGTGCTGCCCCTTGTAGACCACATAACTTGGCAGGTTGTCTCCCGCAGCCATAACAGCGTACATGATGGAGGTCGAGCTCTTGGTAGTATTCATTATCCACTCAGCATGTTTGATGCCTCTGTGGAACACCATCCGTTTAGTTTTGGGGTCGTCATTGAGGTTGGTTTCATCGTAGTTTATGATGATCTTCGGTGGCACATTGTCGAGTGTTCTCTCCAGTTGCTGAAAATACTGGCGCACTGTAGTCTCAGAAAGGGCCGCCCTCCTCTTTATTATATTCTGACAGTGCCTTGCTGACAGAATGTCAGAGTGGTGCCGCATGAATGCTCTGGCCCAATCAACCCCTGGCAGATTGTCTTTGAACTGAGGGATGTGGCGGTTGCATTTTGTGAGGTGAATTTGTACAAATTTACGCATTTCGTCGATGTCAAACACTAATCCGAAGTCCCCAAGTGCTGCTAAATTCTGTGCAATAGCCCTCTTCATTCCTTAGGAGGGCTGGGGAACGCCCGGACTGGCCTGGTTCTGCAACCAGGCCATGCCGACGCTTATGCAGCGTGGCGGCAGGAATATTGTACTTTGCACTGGTTGCACGGGTAGTTTTCCCCTCAGCCAAGTCAACTAAAGCCTTCGCCACATCCTCTTAGGTATACTGTAACCTGCCAGTGTTCGTCTTCTTGACAAGTCCGCCCCATCCTGCGGGACAGACATACAGGACACATTAGAATGACTGTGTTGCAAAATTGAGTCTGGTTACTTTTACCCCATCAAAAAATGGTCTATATCTGCTGTACTAGCCTACATCCGTGACCGGATGGTGGTGTATAACGTACCTTGAGATGTCTGAATATGCACTGTATACAACAAAAATTGTAACTGAAATGTATATGGTCGCCAACTATCTTAGCATATACCGGCATATAAAATTTTTAGTCGCTGGGAAGAAAAGAAAAGCAAAGTTAATTACTATGGTACATTCATTGATTACCATTTTAAACATAGATGGATCCCAAAACATCTTTATGCTATATATAAGCTCTAAACCACCTTAATTTTTAACGTACCCTGATATAACAATTTTTTACGTATACTTTTTTACTGTTTACTTTTCCCCCAGGTGATCACTTTTCCCCCACATGACGATATATATATATATATGTATATGGTGTTATATAGGCATGGGGTGAAACTCATTTAAAAGTATTTAAATACAAATACTTTAAATTTTGTGAAATAATAGTACTTTCACAAATACAAATACCAGTCATTGTTCAAGTAAGAACTGACTAAATTTCACAAAGCAACCTAAATGTAAACTCTGTTCCAGGGTAACCAACAATTATGTACTGTATAATATATTGGTAAGGGTCTTGGAGATAACCTACAAAGCTATAATATCTATCAATATTTTTATTTTTAAATGTTCAACAATGAAAGCTAGGACAAAATGTTATAAGAATTCGTATAACTATTTGCAAAAGTATTTAAAGTATTTCATAAGTATTTGGAAATTTTATACTTCAAAATATTTCAAATACAAATAATTTTGATTGGAAATCTCAAAATATAAATACTTCACAAAGGTATTTAAAATACCTTCAAATACAAGAGTATTTGACCCATTCCCTAGTGTTATAAAATTTTCATAAATTAGCATACATATTCAGGATATCAAAGTGAACAAAAAAGTTTGTATGAACATAAATTTGCAATAAATTTGTTCTGAGATTCATTTTAATTCAGTCATATTTGTCAAAAAAGCAATGCAAGTCGTTAAAGTTTATCAAAGTTTATTTACAGCAAGTAAATAAATTATTTTACCAGTTTTTTCTACACTTTCTCATTCCTTTTCTGTCAAACACGCTAACGCAAGGGTTAATTGGTATTTTCAATCTTTCATTTAGTCAACTGGTCAACTCTGGAACAATCTTCCTCAATCCATCTTTCCTCTTGTCTATGATCTCCCATCTTTCAAATGTGGAGTGTCTAGGCATCTCAAAAATCCCAGACCTTGATTTTGGCTCTCTTCTTTTTCAATGGTAGAGGGGGGGGGGGAGCTTTTGTGGGCATTTGCCCTTGGTCCTCAAAATGGTTTCCCCTGCACCGGAGTACATGCTTCAACACGGTTCAAAATTTTGCTGCATACGTTCAAAAATGCCTCCATGATTGCATTTTGTTTCTGAACAATCTTGAACACATTGCCCTAATTAATCTGTGTTATTAACTTCTCTCGCTTAAACAGGACTTTTTAAATAACCCCACAAGAAAAAGTTGGTTACATTTAGGTTGAATGTATGTAGCAAAATTTTCAGTGAGCAGTTGAAGCATCTACTCTGATGCAGAGAAACCATTTTGAACACTTCCTGTAAATAATCTTAGATAAATTGCAAACAAGCAATGTATCTTGGAAACTCAAATGAAGCAATTGTGGATTTATGTTCATAGGGACATTTTTGTTCCCTTTGACATCCTGAATATGTATACTCATTCATGAAGCCACTCTCACACTCACTTTACAATTAAAAGTATTAACATATTCACTTAAATTCTGAAAAACAAATTTATCCAAAACGTTTCTCATTATAATCCTAATTCGTAGTTTCTTTTTTCTTTCACAGGCTTAAGAAATGAGGAAAAGTACAATTTCTGATGAAATTAGATATAAAATAATACATTTGCATCATGAGGGACTGAGTCAAAAAAAAAAAAATGAATCTACAGGTGCTTCCAAAGCTTCCAAGATGTCCAATACTTGTGTTCCAAAGCATATTTTCTTTTTATTTCCATTCATTAAAAGTGGCTTTTTACTGTAACATCATCTTTAAGACGTACTGAGTCAAGCTTCCTTCATACAGTAGAGGGATCAACTGAGACATCTGTTTTTTTGAGATCTGCTGCGAGTGAAGCGCTGGATTTGCATCTGTCTCAAAGGGAAGTAATTTTTAGATATTGTGGATCAGATGGAGAAAGCTTAGAGGTTCTCCCTGATCTAGGATGATCAGCTGGGGTCCCAGTTGATCTGTGATAAGCCAAGATTTTTTTACATGAATTTAGAAATGCCTATAAATTAACTTACTTTTCTTTGACTCAGTCCCTCACCATGCACAATTTAGGCTGGGCTGAAACTATAATTTTTGTTTGATTTTAATTTATCAGAGTGACTAACAGTTGGCTTTTGATATAAAAATAAGATTCCTGAAAAAAATAATTGGTGGCCACCAATGTTCCCTCTAAGGTGTGCGCGTGTGCATGCACACACGCATTGTGAAACCCGCGCACACAGCTAAATAAAATGCGCACAGGCTCAAGCGTATCATGAGTCACGACAGTAAATGAAGTAATTTAAAAAATTTCAGTTTAATGAATTCTATAAAGAACAAATTAAGAAACAGCTTGAAAGAAAATCATTTGGACATGCTCGTGCGAATTAAAAGTTACCTGAATGATGACGGATGTATTAATTTTCATAGAGTTTATTTGGAATGGGCAAATGCTAAAGATCGTAGGGAGAAATCATAATCATACTTAAATGAAAGGCACTTTCTTTTGATGTTATTTTGATTCTATTTTATTTTATTGAATTTTATTATTTTTTATTTTATTCCTATTTTGTGAATGGATAAAATCATGTATTAATCTTGATAGTCTATTTTAAATTGCTAAATGCTAAAAACTGTTTTGAGAAATGATAACTAAAATAGTCATTTTCAATTAGTTATTTTTATTTTATTTCTTTATTTTGTTGAATTTTATTTTACTATTTTTTATTTTATTCATATTTTTACAATGGATAAAATGTTTTCTTTTTTAAGAATATATAATATCGTAAACAGTTTTTTAATACCCATTTAATCGTACTGTAATAATCAAGCTATCACCTTATGGAAATAATATTTATTAAGTATTTAATATTTATATATATTTCATTTTGAAGATAATAGCGCTCAGAAAAGTTTGCACAATTTTTCACCATGAATCTAAATGTACGCACAACAAAAATTTCTTGCGCACACGGACTAAAAAAAATTAGAGGGAACATTGGTGGCCACCAACGTGTGTCTGGCCACCCCCGTTTTTGTAAAAACATCTAATGCCGCACTAGCAAAATCAGGAAAATGGCAATATCTCTTCTTCTGAACATACTAGAGATGGTTTGCATACCAAAAGATGCAGAATTTGATTTAGAACAAATTATTAAGAGTAGTATCTTTTCATAAAACCTTTTAATTTTTGAGTTATTTTAGAAAAACTAAGTTTTTGGGCCCATAGACCCCCTTTCAACTGAATGTCAACACAATAAAACATTCTCAAGCTGCAAATTGACATGTATTAGTGGTTTTCAATCAGCAATCAAAATCAATCAAAATCAGCCATTTTAAATTCATTGAAAATGCTTTTTGACATTCCAAATGCCAAACATTAAATTATACAATTAACAAATTGTCATTTTGTCATATTTTAGCATGATAAATAATAATCTAGAACTTAAAATATTTTTTAGACAAAATCTTTCATTAATTTACGTGATCTAATTTTGTTTCTAATAAGACCATCTCTACACTCATGACCTACAACAGCCAAGGATGCTTCAGTGACAAGCTTGATGTGCCTTTCAACATTCTGACTGTGGCACTCGTGATCCAGTTTCAATGCGGTATTAATGATATCACGCAGTTCATCATTACTGAATTCTTTTAATACAGGTGGAACAGTTTCCCATTGGGACATAGCAGACAGCTTGTGGTATGCAGAAGCTTTGAAATTGATGATTGGCTTTCTAAAGACCCTAACATTCTCATCTATAGCAGGATATTCATCAGTACCACCTTCATGATCCTCTTCATTCTCATCACTTTCAATTATTCCACCTGCAAAATCATTGCTACTACCAGATTCATCATCAAAATCCTCTATAACTCCCCTCAGACACAGAACTTTATTGACAGCACACCACCTCACCTCTTCATCTTCATCAGCCAGCATTCCAACTAAAATATTTTCACCATGAGCAAAATAGCTATTATTGTTTAATACGTCATAACAAATTTCTCTAATTTTCCTGTCAGGGAATTTATTTACTCTTTGGATCATATTGAATAGGTTTCTTGACCCATCACTTAGCCTCTTATTAGCCTTGATATTGAACCAACTGTGAAATTATACTTTGATGATGAATTCTACTATGATTTTGAGGTTCTTACTGGGTCTTTTTTGTGAAACATAAAAGCAAAGAATTCTACAGGCTGAGGTGAGCCATCGAGAGTGATTTAGCAGGCCAACTTCTAAGAGTGCAAGGTCTTCATCCACTTCACCAGTAATAATTGCCCAGCAGATGCAGTATCCATAATATTGGTCTGTTGATAAATTATTGACCACCTCATTTGGTAGAAGCACAAATGCAGGATAAGGTATAGATTTGAAGTCCACAACATTCCATTCTGACACATCCCCATTGAGCTGAGAACCAATAGGGCCAGAAAATTTGTCTGGACTTTTTGTTGTCCCATCTAAAGTTATGTAGAATGGGGCAAAAGTGGCCAAGAAATTGTGAATTTTGGGATTGAAAGTGAAATAACAAGAAGTAGAGCAAGTAAGGCACTTTATTAATTTGTGAATTAAAAAAAGAACAGGCTTTTACCTATTAAATGCTATAAGCAGAATCATTTTCAGTTACTTAGAAAAATGGACAAATGTACTATAGAAAAGTTAATTTTGAGAAAATGAAATGGGGCAAAAGTAGCCATGACTAAATGGGGCAAAAGTGGCCATACATGAATGAACAAAAAACTATATATATATATTTTATTTATTTTTTTATTTTTATTTATTTACTATATATTTATTTTAAAAAAGAGAGGGAGAGAATGGAAAGCCCACCAGGGCCCACCCCTGTCCAATCTAGCAAACCATAGCAAGCGTTGGTTGTGAGACCCCTGCATTTGCTTTCCATTTTCTCCCCCCCCTCTTCCTTTTTTTTCAGTGGATTTTTTATAATAAGAGTACAAAAGTATAATATATATTAATATGGCAGTAAAAAACTAGAACAAACAGAGGAGAAACTAGAACAGAGAACAACTAGAACAAACTTTAGAAGAAACAGAGTGGGTAGGATGTACTACCGCACAACCAAGTCTTTAAAGTGCTTGAACTTGAACATGATTGTCATTTTGTATATGTCTGCAAGCGGCAAGGTCTTGACAATTTGTTCCTCTGTTGCTTCTCCCTCATCTGGTATTCGAGGTTGCCTGAAGGGCACCAAGGCAATTGCAGCCTTCTGCAACTCGCCTCGCCTATAGTAAACGACTCTCCAGTTGAAGCCCTTCTTCTCCTTCACTTGGGTGACGTAGTGATATGCCCCCTTACTGCTCGCATCCAAAAGTTTCACCAAAACATAACAATTACGAGCTAAACTAAGCACGGTCTCAGCCTCTTCCCCTTCCTCTTCACAACCCGTATTGTCCTCAGTCTCTTCTACGTTGTCCTCCTCATCTGAGTCGATGTCTTCGTCCCATTGTAGCCGGCGCCTGCGTTTCTGCTTGGTGGCAACAGGTGGAGTTGTTGACGTTGATGCTGCTGCTAGGTCTGCCAGGCTGATGCTATGTCCAGGTTTGACATTCAGTTTCTTTCTTCTTGGCCTCTGCTGCTGCACACTGCTCTGCCGCTGTTCCTTGAGGTATGCCAGTAAGTTTGGGCTGACATGGTCATGGGCTTGGTACACTGCAGGATCATCGCATCGCATCTTTACCAGCACAGCCTCTGAATTGCAGGGATGGATCCCGCATGTCCGAAAGGCTGCTGCGCAGAGCATTGGCCACTTTGGTTCCATTGCCTGCAGTAGCTTCAGCAACAGTCCAGGCAGGCACCACTTGGGAAGAGTTCCCACGTGTTTTCCATCTCCCTCTCTCCATGCCATGATGATTTTTCGCCATGCTGACTTCAAGGAGCTGAACACTCCTACATCAAGTGGCTGCAGCATGTGGGTGGAGTGGGGAGGCAGGAAAACCATCCTGATGTTGTTCTCACACATCTCAACAACCTCATAGGATACATGGCTGGCAAGGTTGTCTCCGATGACAACCTTGGGCTCATCTCCAGGCAAGGTACGGGTGTAGGGGATCAGGATCCTCTTGAACCAGTCAATGAAGATATCTGAATCAAACCATCCTGACTTTGACGTGTTATACTTGGCATGTAGTGGCCCACCTGCAATCCAAGTATCTTGCAGCTGCTGCCCTCTGTACACCACATACGGTGGCAGAACTTTGCCTGTAGGGGTAACTGCAAACATTATTGAGGTTGAACTCTTGCTGGTATCCATGATATTCTCTGCTTGTTTGAGCCCTTTCCTGAATAGCATGAGCTTGGACTTGGGATCGTCGGTCAAGTAAGTTTGTTTCATCATAATTAATGATGTTCTCTGCTGGTACACCAGCCAAAGTTACCTCCAGGTGATTGAAATAGGATTTCACATCATCCTGAAAGATGGCAGCTCGGTTTCGCTTGATGTTCTGGCAGTGTTGTTGGGTGAGGAGGTCATTATGGCATTTCAGAAAACCATAAGCCCAATCTTTTCCTGGCAAATTATCTTTAAACTGCGGGATGGTTCGGGCATTTCTGTTGAGGTGGTGGCGTACAAAGTTTCGTAGTGACGTAATGTCAAATGCAAACCCGTAATCCCCCAGTGCTGCAACATTCTGAGCTAACGCTAGCTCTTCAGCTCTCAGAAGTGCCGTATGACAGCTGGACTGACCAGGGTTCTTGACGGCCCCATGATAGCGTTTCTGGAGCATTGCTCTGGGGATTTTATACGTTTGACTGACTTCTCTTGTCAGTTTTTCCAGCTGCAAGATCAGTCAGCGCCCTTGCCATGTCATCCTGGCTGTACTGCAGTCTCCCAGTATTTGCCTTCTTTGTGTATGTTCACACCATCCTGCAATATATATATATAATATACATTATATAATATATAATATCACAAAATAATAACTCATAAAGGTACATGGGATAACTTGGCCACTTTTGCCCCAATGTAAATAAATGCCAATAGCTACTACTAGCAGTTACCTTAGCGATCTAATATTTTTGTTACGTGCTTACCTTGAAGTATGTAAATAACTGCTGTGAACTATCTTCAATTTCCTTTTAAAATGTTTGCGCTATTAACCTTAGCGTTTACTTATTCATTAATTGGCTGTAACAACAAAAAAGAAAATTAGGACCATTTGTTCATGAAATTAGATATTTTATCAATTTTTTTACCTCAGCTCTAATAGAGGATGGTTAATAAAGGTACTGGTAGCAAATTATCAATTATAATGTTCACCAATTGCCCCATTGTACGTATGTCTAAGTGGCAATTCATTTAGATGCAGAAGACAAATATCCCACTGAAGAGGTTGCCCTAAAAACATTTCCAAATATCTGATTGACCCATGCATATGTCCTGTGTTAGTATTTGTCCCATCTGCTTTAACTAAGTTTAATTTGGCCTCAAGTTCTGTCCCTTTAATGATCTTATAAATGCCATGAGCAATGTCAATGCCTTTGCCACTCTCCGGGGTAAAATGGTCGAGGTAGAAATCATCTGAAAATAAATTTAATTAATTTTATAATTAAATGAAAAAGGAAGGAATAAAGTTAACTGGACAGTTGTCACTTAAAAAGAAAATTTTTTAAGTAATTGAAATATTACTTATAGTACAGTAATATAACAGCATAATGCCTATAACTGTATGACGATCATTTCCATTTACCCTCTATTATTTAATCAAGCATAATGGATGCAAGATAACAAGGAAAAGTCATATCATGTGATCACTACTGTATGTCCATGTCAACATCCTTTTAGGGCAATGTTAGTAATCAAAAAGCCAAATCATGCTTATTTTAGAATTTCTTTTGTCACTAAGGTCCATCAAAAGGGGGTCTATGGGCCCCAAAAATTAGTTTTTCTAAAATAACTCAAAAATTAAAGGTTTTATGAAAAAATACCGCTCTTAATAATTTGTTCTAAATCAAATTCTGCATCTTTTGGTATGCAAACCATCTCTCTAGCATGTTCAGAAGAAGAGATATTGCCATTTTCCTGATTTTGCTAGTGTGGAATTAGATGTTTTTACAAAAATGGGGGTGGCCGGACACACGTTGGTGGCCACCAATTATTTTTTCAGGAATCTTATTTTTATATCAAAAGCCAACTGTTAATGACTGATTAATTCTCTCTTGAGTTTCAGCCCGGCCTAAATTGCGCATGTATTACCATATTTTATATCTAATCTCATCAGAAATTGTACATTTTGCCATTTCTTAAGTCTGTGAAGGAAAAAAAATATGAATTAGGATTATAATGAGAAATGTTTTGGATAAATTTGTTTTTCAGAATTTAAGTGAATATGTTAATAATTTTAATTGTAAATAGTGATATAACAATAGCTTAGGAGCATTTACTACATATCTATCATTAATAGTTCACTAGATCTTTAAACACATGCGTTATAAGTAATATAATGAATCAACCCTCAAATTCAATTTATGCAGACTAGAGGGTCATCCAGCTTATACAACTTTATATACCTAAGTAATAACTTAGTTACCATAACATGGGGCTATTGTGCCCACTTTTTTTTAGTTTTTTATGGTTAATGAAAAATATGAAGCATATTTTTTGGATTTTATTTCATGACCAAGTAGGGCATTGTCAAGGCTGTGCCTGTATAAAAAAAATAGAAATATATATTAAACTTTTCTATTAAGACAATATCTAAGACTATGGCACATTTGCCCCATGGAATTGGGCAAATGTGCCCAGTCACCTTCTTTTAAAAAAAAAAAATCAGATACCACAAAGCCGATAAAGCAAAAAATGATTTATTACTTTAGTACAATAATTACAGATGTATTGTCTGCCTAATGTAGAGAGATGTTGCCAAACACATTGCGACAAAACAACTTTTTTTTTATTGAATATTGGCTCTGAAGTTTTTGAATAATGTTAACAGCTTCAGTTTCAAAGAGGTCTCGATTGTTGGGTGGTGCAAATACAATAAATTCATTGTTAGATAGTTCATAGTTATGCTTGAAATGAAATATTCAATGTTCCAAATCTCAGGAGGAAACACGTTCCAGAAGTTTGCCAACATAGTAGAAAATTGTTTTCTTTGATGTAAATCTAAGTAGGACATAGTCTCCTTCTTGAAGCTGGGATTCTGGCTCTTCCACGCCACATTCCGGTTCAACCTCGTGAATTGGTGAAATGTCACTCAGGGCATCATCATCATCATCATCATCATCATCACTTGCGTGAGGATATTGATAGGTTAGAAAGGGTTCAGCGTCGTGCCACAAAACTTATTCCGTCATTGCGCAATAAGCCTTATGAAGATAGGATTAAAGTGTTAGACTTGTATTCACTCGAAACTAGGAGATTAAGGGGGGAGCTTATTGAAGTTTTCAAAATCGTTAATAACATCGATAACGTAAATTTTGACATTGTTCACTTTCGATAATAGTAATACTCGCAATAACGGATTCAAGTTGTGTGGCAGACGTTTCATTACTAATATCGCTAAAAACTTCTTTACATTTAAAGTAATTGATAAATGGAATAATCTTCCCGCGTCAGTCGTTCATTCTACCAGCGTTAATGTGTTTAAGAACCGTCTTGACAGACATTTTAAAAATATTAACGTTGTTTAAAATTAAAAAAGAAAGTTAACAACAGGAGCTCTGGTGGTGGTGCTCGAGGATGAGTCTGTTGACGATGAATGCCAGCTTGTGACATGCCAGCGTGTGATGCCAGCAATAAAATTATTAAAAAAAAAAAAAAAAAATTAGACTAACACGAATGTAGATGTAGCTCATAACGTAAACTAACCCACTTTTTGTTTAACTTTACCTACTTTTTTTTTTTTTTCCTTACTTTGCATGTGTCTAACTCTTTTCTTGCATGTTTGTAGTTTGCATGGTATGACAGTGAGTTAAGACTGTGTGTGCATGGTTTGTAAGCGTTCTTATTTTACTTCTTTTCATCTTTCACCCCTCTCCTATTCTCTCCGACTATCTTTCTGACTTGTCGGCAGTGGCCGGTGGATGATGATGGTGAGACACTTTTGATCTTTTTCTGAATGAATGTTAACCCATGAGTGATAGGTGTTGCTCTTACTTAACCCCTTATTCTCTTCTCTTCTCTTAACCCGCTACTCTTTCTTTTCTCTCGGGCTAACCTTAGAGTGGATCTTAGGGTCTTTGTTAGCCTTAGCTTCTGTAGATCTGTAGATCATCATCAGAGGATGAAGATGATGGTACTTGGGTGAATGATTTCCTCTTTGTTATTCAAGATGTTGATACATGCTGGTTGATATCGTTGAGGGTCACACTTTTTCCAGCACTACAAGCGAACATCACAGACACTAATGTTTTAGATGTGTTCATCACTCGTTCAGCATGTTTGATGCCTTTTCTGTACAACATAGTTTTAGACTGGATCATCTGAAAAATTAGTTTCATCACACTCATAGTTCACTATATTTTCAGAAGGCACTGCATTTACACCACTAGTTGCAAGATTAAAAAAAAAAAAAAATGTTTAATAGTTTCAGTACTTATAGCAGCTCGTTTACGAGAAATGTTTTGGCACATGCGCTTTGTGAGTAGTTGTGAATGGCGTTTCACAAAACTTCTCCCCCATTCAACACCTGGCAAATTGTCTTTGAATTGGGGTACACATCAGCCAGATTTGTCAAAAAATACGGAGCTCTAGGTCATCAAATGCATAGCCATAATCACCTAGAATGGAAGCGTGCTGTGCTATGCTTCGCTCTTCTTCTAGCAAGAGTGCAGTCGGTCTACCAGCCATGGTGTGTTTCCGAGCACCACTAAAATGATCACGTCGAGTTCTCTTGGTATCTGCATCTGAGTGGATACGCTTCGAATGCTCTGACCTACTTGGATGAGCTGCAATGCTTCCTGAAGGTCATGGTCACTGTAGGTTTTGGGCTTCTTTGCCCCTCCCACAGGTTTATAGTTCCGGACCATCTCAACAATTACTTAGATATTGACCTGGAAAATAAATATGGACTTTTAGGAAAACAATATAAAGACTTTGTTTGCATAACAACACAAAATGTCACTAAACCAAGAAAGCACACAAACATATGGAAATGCTGTAGAAAGAAATAATATAACTGGGCACATTTACCCCAGACAAAGTGGGTGCAATTGCCCCAAGGGTAATAATTCCTGCTTCATATGGTATACAGAACTGAAACTTTAATCAAATCTACCTAACATATTTATAGTTCATATGCAAAAAATTGGCTATTTTTTATTTTCCTTCATAGTTTGGCAATGTATAATGTTTCTGGTTAAATGCTTAGTTCATTTTGGGAGAAAAATTATTATACCAATTAAATAATCTTTAAAAATTAGACAGCTGATTTGCCTTTCATATGTAAATTAGACATTAATGAAGAAGTGCTACCTCCAAACAAAACTTTAATTAGGAATTCAATTTCTAATACTACTTTATATAGATTTAAACATATGTGGGCGCAATTACCCCATGACTGGCGTGATTACTCCACTTTACGGTATACAATAATATTAACCAGAGGTTCTAGTTAGTTAGGTATGTATTTTAGTATCAAAACCAATTTTCACACAACAGATTATCTAATAGTTATCAGATTGACTTTTGCACAGTACTGTATATTAGGGCATTCTGTGGCTATAGGGGTGATGTACAAAGTTTGGAATTCAATACCACACACATGTTTAATCAAGTCCATTTATTAACTGAACAACACAAACAAAATTTTATTCAATTTGAGTAATATTTACTGGTCCCCCAAGAGCCTCCTTCAAGTCTTATTGGGGAGATTATGGAATTAGCTCAACAAAAAATGTACATCCGTAACTTTACATCCAAAACAGTTAACAGAAACCTTAGTCTTTTCAACACATTAAGAAAACGCTGAAAAATTTACCAACATATCCATAGGGATCATATGTAATGGGACTTCTTTGCACTGGGCATGGTCTTCCGATGATGCTTGATCACTTGGAATGCCAATTCTTTCTCGTCTTCGCGCTGGGTGATCGAGCTGTTGAAGTCAGTTGCGAGCTTCACCACTCGCTCAGCGCAGTCATTGATGACCCGAATGGCCCTAACACACACCTTCATCGGCACCAGGTCCTCCAGGTAGTGGGGAACTTTGAGTCCCATGCATTTGAAGAAGTTAGCAGTCCGTTTAGTCATGAAGTCTGGGGGAGTGAGCAGATACGGCGATTTCATGCACTTTGACTCAAATTTTCTTAGCCCCTTCTTGCGCGCAGGGACCTCATGGAGATTTTTAAGCATATGCTTCTTTTCCAAATTGTCTACCTTATCCGAGAAAAAGGCAAGACCAACAAGGTCTTCACTGAGGTACCAGAGGTGGTTCTGAGCCTTGGCTATCGCAATGGTTGCAACTGCCTCGTCTTTGGTCTTGTATCCTTCAAGCTGTCGGAGGAGCTCGATGTCGTTTCAAGAAGCATCGACGCCACTGGGTGCCTCAAACCACGCTCGAAGGTAAATCATAGTGGACAATACGTTGATGCGTCGCAGCGCCTTCTCTTCCGATGGCGTTAGGGGAAACTGCCTCCGAAACAAGATCATCTTGAGGGAATAAATTCCTTTTGCCATCCACCTAGCTCGGTGGAATGCTCTGGGATAGCGGAAGAGACTCTTCTGCTTTCTTGGAGGGATGGTTGCCCCCAAGAAGAGAAGCGCCAGCTCCATGTATTCTTGGTAATCATCCCGGTCCTGCTTCTGACTAAGTCTGGCACTGATGAATTCAACAACACTGTTCCGGTTATCAGAGACAAAAGTCTGCAAGGGGTCAGGGTCTTGCGGGTCATCTTCAAAGGGATGGTAGCTGCCCTGGTCAATGAAGCTCCAGTAATTCCTGAAGCGAGCAAACAAAGGAATGTTTGGGCCAGAGGAAGAAAAGAACTTGTTGAAGACTGCAGTGACCACCAACTCGTGAGTATGGTGGTGGCAAGCGAAGAAGACGAGTGGACGCTGCAAGCTGCCTTCAATTGTGACACATGCTCCTGTGTGGAGACCTGTATTTGCCACTGTTGTGTCGCAACATATTCCTGCAATGAATGGTTTCACCTTCGGCCAATTGTCCAGCACGGTGAGTATGGCATCTCCCATTGCTCTTCCGGTTCCTGATGCAATTTTTGGAATGGCCAGCAGCTTTTCAAAGCCTTCTCCTGATACAACGATGGGTAAGCAATCCGACTTACCACCTCGTTCGTCGGGAAGGATCTTCCCATTGAAGTGGAGAATGCACAGCTTCTGGGGGTCAAAGTTGGTCTTAATGTCCTTGGCAATTCTGTCATGTTTTGGTTCTGGCACCGTGAATGGAGGTCGCTGAGAGCGTCAATTCTTGCACATTCACCCCAGCTGCTGACAGGGCAGGAGCGACGATGTGTATGGCTTTTTGCATGCTTGTATTTGTCTGGTCAAGGGCCACGATGAACTGGGGGTCATCGATAACCCAGCGAGGGTCCATTATCATGGCTTTTGGCTGAGAGCCACATTGGCGGAGGCGGTGGCTGACCTGAGTGAATTCCTCTCCCGAAGATTCGGTGGAGCTGGACGAGCTGCCAGTCAATTCTGCATCTGCCTCTGCATGCTCCAGCTCCCATATTCATTTCATTTTCTCCTTAGACTTGTGTCGTCGTCGCTCCTCGTTCTCCTGCTTCATTGCCTTGGCCTTGGATGCTTTGGCAAATGCAACATCTTCTGGGCCAATGACCATCTTTCTCATTGTCCATTGGTCTTTAAGGAAGTCGCAGTCCTCTTTATTTGTCTTCAAAGATCCAGCTTCAGAGTGAGCAACATCAAACAAGGTCTCCATGTCCAACAAGAACTGTTGTTCATGAGCTCGCTGTGTTTCCGTTCATCGATCCTTGTGATTAGACAACTTCACGTACCTCTCGTGAAGCTTTTTGAGCTTGGCAACAATGTATGGCTTGTGGGATGTCTTCAATGATGCTTTTGTCCACATCCATGAGTTCGGCCACATCACTACATGCTCTTGGAAGGCTTTGCTTTGTGACTCGGATGAAAAACAGACGCTTTCCAACTTCACCCATGGTGGGAAGCTGTCTCATGGAAGAGAAATCCTCCTCCCTGAGGTGCCCGAGAAGCCACAAACTCACTTGCTTGTGTGTTGTTGCCATCTGTGAAACAAATAACTCATTAGTAGTGGTACGACACATCAGACTGATAACACAGTTTGTAGGCAGGCAGCAGATGCCCACCTAGTGGGGATGGGTTGATGAACGGAAAGTGGTTGTGTGTGTGTTTGGGGATGAGTAGTGCTAGTCGTGTGCTCGTGTCAATACATTCGCTGTTTCAACGCTCTACAAGTTGACCCAAACCTACAAGGGGCTTGGGGGAGTGGAAGGAATGAGACTATCAAGACCATTTTTTGTGGTTTCTTTTTAGTACAAATGGATCCAGTTTAGCGTGTGTGTGTTGCTGGATTTCGAACTTCGTATTTTTGGAATGCCCTACTGTATATATATATATATATTTATTGGAGCCAAGTACCCGTACCAAATACCAGAAAACACCACATTTTTATACTAGTACTGGTGAAATGGTGTGATATACCAGTAATTTTTTCTTAATGACTGGCCAGGCCAGCTTATACATCTACCACATATTGTTAGTGGGGTTACAGTGGCTGGTTGTAGTTGCTGAGAAGGGAGAGCTACCAGTGAGTACCATTCAGGGAGCCCTTTTGTTCATGAAAATACCAGCATCCTACACTGCTAAGAATAGAATGAATCAGGGTGAGCAAGTTCACAATTTTGCTTGGCTGGAATTGTCACTTGTTTTGCTCCTAATAATTTAATTCATGATCTCTGGGAGCATAATTTGTCTGCCTTTTTTAATGACTGTCTGCATATGGTGAGAGGATTTAAAAAGTACAATTTTAGAGAAGTACAGCCTTTTCTACTAGATTTATTCAGAAAACAAAAATAACCCTCAATGTTAATTACATAAAGGACCAAGTACCTATTTACAGGTAACCAAAGCATGAAAGTTTTTGATCACTTGCCTCATAAACACCTCAATGTGGGACAGTCTTGAATTCACCATAGTGGCAACAATGGTGATCACCCACAAAACTTTCATTCTTCATAAGGTACAAGCAGGGCTGTGGAGTCGGTGATAAAATTTTCCGACTCCGACTCCGACTCCAAACATTTTAACACTCCGACTCCAGAAATCTGACTTCTATAATTACGACTCTGACTCCGATGGAATGTTAAGGCCAAATTGATTATGATTAGCTTTATTAGGCCAATGGAGATTCATAAACAAGGCATTTTGTCACCACCACATGACTCATCAGGTTACTTAGTGGCTGTAACTATGCCTTAATGGCTTTTTTTCTCTTCAAAAATTACAATAAAACCCAAAATACAAACTGATTGAAACTTAAACAAAATAAGATTATTATTGGTTTAGCAAATTAATAAGATGTTTTTGTATTATTATAAACATCCGTAACAAAATGTACTAACCTAAACTGAATTTGTTCTTAAAAAAAGGATCGCTTCCATTAAATCTTCTTTCAGTGATGCTTATCAAAATTATCAAATTGAAATCTAAAAATCTGAAAAAGATTTAGGGTTGCTAGCACAAAATTTTTAAATTTCCTTATTATTAATTATGTTAATTAATTATAATCCTTATTAATTATAAGTGACTATATTTATATATTATTTATATTTGTTATATATTATATATTATTTATATATTATATTATATATTAAAACATTAAGTTAAATCTATTTTTTTCATAAAATTGAGCTAGGCCTAGGCCTAGGCTGCTATGGTTATAATTGAAGGATTTGCACCGACTCCGACTCCATCCAACTATGCACTTCCGACTCCACTCAAAATTGACCGACTCCATGACTCTCCGACTCCACAGCCCTGGGTACAAGTAGGGCCTACACAGGGATAGATACAAGGACCCTGCGTTGATATTCTTTGCCAGAGATAGATTTCCTCTGCTCTCATGGTGGCACACCATGAAGCATGAACAACCCAATACAGTATATCACTTACAACATAAACACCTTTCACAGTGGGAGACCCAAGTTGAAACTTACATTTGAAGAGTTAGTAGCAGGGTTGTGGAGTCGGTCCAAAATTTTCCGACTCCGACTCCGACTCCACACATTGTAAAAAATCTAAAAATCTGACTCCGACTCCTCACATTTTAAATATACGACTCCGACTCCTCTAGTGTTTTGCTCTATAATTATCATAATAATAAGACATTTCATCACCACCACACTAAGTGTGAAATTTTAGATTTTATATTTAAATAAATATTAATTGTATATTCTGAAAATGTAAAAAAAAAATATTAAAAAAACTTAATCTAGGGGCTATCAATGAATAAGGTTTATTGACCAAAAAAACTAAATAACCTAAATGTTAGTATTTAGGATTTAGAAATTAAGGGTGACACAGGACACAGAAATTGGAGTCGGAGTCGGAAGTTTTTTACCGACTCTGACTCCGCCCTGAAATGTGCGACTCCACGACTCCGACTCCACAACCCTGGTTAGTACACACACACACATAACATGCATCCAATTACAGAAAACATGCTCAGGCACTCATCTACCTTGTTAATAAACTAGATAAGTGTTTTATAGAAATCTATTTAATATGTAGGTAATTCCTATGCAAAGGACACATTATGGAATAAATCTTTGGTACAGTGGCTTTGCCAGGCTACAGAGAAATGATGCAATGAAGAAATGATGACTTTTATGTAATAAAAATTCATGGCATAGGATAGATTAGTAGTTTAGGTATTCATGCCATCTTTTATTTTCTGCTTCTAATGAGTAACTGAGAATGCATGAGTGAATGTGAGTGAACTGAAGCTACTGTTTTTTATTATTTTTTCCTATAATTATTCTTTCACTACTATTTTCTGTCAGCAGTGGCTGGCAGAGGAGAGAGAGAGCCTTGTCTGTTCTATACTTCATTACTATACTATTCCTGTGTGAAAGCTTTACATGTCTAAGTGATGCAACTTATCTATAACTTGTACATGGTATAAGTTTGTGTTCATTTCTCATTGCTATTTCTAACTTTTCTACTTCGTTCTTGGGCTAGCCTAGAGTGGATATTGGGGTTTTTGTTAGCCTGTAACTATATACAGTACTTGGCTAAAAAAAAAAAAAAAAAAAAAAAATCAATATAAAAAAAAACCCCATAATTATTGACCATCACCAGCTCATCAGACAAAGGGGAAAAAATTATAAAATAAAGAAAATATATAGAAAAAGGAAGAATATTAGTTACAAGGGCAATGTTAGTGATCACTGATCACTAGGGTGGGCCAAAAATATAAATCAAATGTTTATTTCCACGAGTTTCTCCTTGTTACATACGAAAAACTAAGGAAGCATGCCAAACATTATGCATATTGGAGAATATCTAAAGATTGCTCACTTTTGCTATATATTTGGTGCTTGAAACAAAACTAAAAAATTAACTTTTACTTTTTCATAATACCTTAAGTTATTTGTATAATAACAATGAAATGAAAAACAATAACACTACTACTTGTATCACATTGGATAATACAGAGGAACTTCAATCTCGTTCATGAGATGTAAAACATTTCAAACAACCTGTTTCTTGTTGTTCAGTACTCCCTTTGTTGAAACTGGTAAGGTTTTGCAGTGACTGCTGATGAGCTGCAACAAGTATTGTTTCTGAGTCTTGTCTTTCATCACTGTGGCATTGTATGATGTGGTAAGAGAAACAGCATGTTCAGAACTATCATTGAGGAGTTTGACTTTGGCCTTCAATGCCTGATACATTGGTCTCTTGGCCAGAGAGCTGGTGGCTTTGACAAGAATGCTGTAGCCTCTGCTTGGCCCTTCATGCAGAGAAGGTTGAACAATTTCAACAAATGGCTTGTGATGTATGCTTTAAAGGAGTGTGATGGTCAAACTCCTTCCCATCCACCTGCTTGGGAGCTTAAGGGTTTGGAGGAAGTGAGAAGTTGCTGACCATGGCTGCTTTAGTCTTCTCTTTGAGGTGAGAAACTATTCCCTGCAAAGAGGGTGAGGGATGGGAGGTGTTTAGAAAAGTACCACAAGTGGTGGCAGAATCCCTTGACCATCGTGTCCTTGATGGAACACACACACTACTCATGCAGGAAGGTGAGTATAGGTTAATGTCATTGAAGGGTGCTTTTTCTGGGACTGGAACCTCATGCCAGTTGTGGGTGTAGATGAGAGAGAGAGAGAAAAAGACAAATGCTTGTTATGCCAGCTCTCTTGTGTGCTGTTAGCTTTGTCTGGTCCTTGAATAGGATGATCTTCAGTGAGTAGATGGCCTTGGCCACCCATCGCGTGTGATGCATCATGCCGGGTGCAAGGAAGCATGGTCTGTTGGAGGATCCCCTGAGGAAAATGTGAGAGCTGAAGTAGCTCATATATATATATATATATATATATATATATAATAAATATATATATATATATACATTCAACTGCAAAGAACACGCAGTATAAATAACGTAAAGAACGACGCTTGTATAGGAGATATTCCGCGCAAGACGAGAGAGAGAAAATGGAACAAATGAAAAAATGAAGTAACCACCTGGGAATCGAACCCGGGATCTTCCGATTGCCGGTCAGACGCGATACCATTACACCATGGACTTCACTCTTCCAAATGCCGTAATTCTTCTACATACTCGCAGAAACCAATGCCCCAAGGGGGCACCTCCCGCATGCCGTAGCCCCCTTGGGGCATTGGTTTCTGCGAGTATGTAGAAGAATTACGGCATTTGGAAGAGTGAAGTCCATGGTGTAATGGTATCGCGTCTGACCGGCAATCGGAAGATCCCGGGTTCGATTCCCAGGTGGTTACTTCATTTTTTCATTTGTTCCGTTTTCTCTCTCTCGTCTTGCGCGGAATATCTCCTATACAAGCGTCGTTCTTTACGTTATTTATACTGCGTGTTCTTTGCAGTTGAATGTATATAATGTTATGGCATGCGGGAGGTGCCCCCTTGGGGCATTGGTTTCTGCGAGTATGTAGAAGAATTACGGCATTTGGAAGAGTGAAGTCCATGGTGTAATGGTATCGCGTCTGACCGGCAATCGGAAGATCCCGGGTTCGATTCCCAGGTGGTTACTTCATTTTTCATTTGTTCCGTTTTCTCTCTCTCGTCTTGCGCGGAATATCTCCTATACAAGCGTCGTTCTTTACGATATATATATATATATATAGTCATGCGGTTTGCTTCTACAAAGCTTCAATTTAATATTTAGGAGAAATCCAATGACAAGGAGGAATGTAAATGCCATGAAAAGTCTTCTTTAATGCGCAACATTTCGAGCAATACGCTCATCATCAGGCTAGATAATAACAATATGAAATTAGAATCAATAAATAAATGTGAACAAGACAAAATAATTTCTATAAAACCTATTCATTAAAAGCAAATTTTAAAAAGACTAAAAGAAGAGGGTTAAATTCAGTTATAAAAATTTACATATAAAATTACAAGAAATTTAAAAAGCTATTTTTAAATTACATATAGTAAATTTGAAATTAGTACACTGGAATAATTAATACTAATACAATGGAATAATTAACACTACGAACCTTTCAATGCTGGTTTCCGAGGCACGAGTAATTTAAAACAAAACAAAACAGGAAACAAGCTATGGGTTGGGCGGTTGGAGAGTTATAAGTTAGGGGAGGGGGGATTATAAAAAATTTAGAGGGACAGCTGAGGAATCCATGTTTAGAGAAGGGGTCAATGTTTTAATATAAAGAGATTCCAAAATTCTAAGTGAGTTAGGACAAGAATTACAACCGAGAATTTTAAAATTATCTAAAGTGACGTCAGTTTTACATTTTATACTATGTTCCCGAATACTAGAGGCTTCTTTTTTATTTAAAATTTTACCTGTTCGGCAACTTATTCCCATATGCGAATATTGGCAGCACCATGCGTGCCCTCAGGGCTAGATTTTATTCGCATATGCGAATAAGTTGCCGAACAGGTAAAATTTTAAATAAAAAAGAAGCCTCTAGTATTCAGGAACATAGTATAAAATGTAAAATTGATGTCACTTTAGATAATTTTAAAATTCTCGGTTGTAATTCTTGTCCTAACTCACTTAGAATTTTGGAATCTCTTTATATTAAAACATTGACCCCTTCTCTAAACGTGGATTCCTCAGCTGTCCCTCTAAATTTTTTATAATCCCCCCTCCCCTAACTTATAACTCTCCAACCGCCCAACCCATAGCTTGTTTCCTGTTTTGTTTTGTTTTAAATTACTCGTGCCTCGGAACCAGCATTGAAAGGTTCGTAGTGTTAATTATTCCATTGTATTAGTGTTAATTATTCCAGTGTACTAATTTCAAATTTACTATATGTAATTTAAAAATAGCTTTTTAAATTTCTTGTAATTTTATATGTAAATTTTTATAACTGAATTTAACCCTCTTCTTTTAGTCTTTTTAAAATTTGCTTTTAATGAATAGGTTTTATAGAAATTATTTTGTCTTGTTCACATTTATTTATTGATTCTAATTTCATATTGTTATTATCTAGCCTGATGATGAGCGTATTGCTCGAAACATTGCGCATTAAAGAAGACTTTTCATGGCATTTACATTCCTCCTTGTCATTGGATTTCTCCTAAATATATATATGAACTAAAAATTCTCTCTGCATTCAATAAACTTATTTCTTTCAAGAAAATTACATAGTACAATAAGAAACTAAATAGTTATTTTTACATCATCTCTATTTAATGACGATGTGATTAGGAATGATAAGCACACCGGACAAAAAATTAGTCACCCCTCTCAGAATGTACCTAATAACGTGTGACGGCGCCTCTGGCCTTGATAACCGCACGAATCTGGCAAGGCAGAGACTCTACGAGGTTGTGCATGTACTGAACATCAATTTGCTGCCACTCGTTCATCAGCTGGTCCCGAAGTTCCGCCAGAGTCCGTGGGTGTCTATTCCTGCGCTTCACTTTCTGTCCCCCCCATTTAAGGGTATTAGCCACTCAGGGGCGGGGGTCTCATGGGTGCTGACGCCACTCATTGTCGCCCGGTTTGCAGCGTGGCCTTCCGAGTGTCTGGGAATTTCTTCCGGTGCTCTGCAACACCCAGGAGCATGTACTGCAGCTGGTCCTCCTTCTTCGTGTGGCTCCTGTTGTATTCTTGTGCCAATGCCACAGCCCGCTTGACATGGTCGTTGGTCTCAGACAGGTTCCGGACCACCTCGGCAGCCGCTTGGAATTGCTCGCTGTCCGGCCATTTCAACACATCCCGTTCCAGGAATCCACGTCGCAATTGGAGTTGGTCGAAGAACTGGCGAGTCCTCCCCGTCACGAATGTCTCTAATGACAGGGAAGAGCACGCCAGGACCGACGCTCTCTTGGCTTGGGCGGGTCATCCTCCTCCGTTGGCTCCTCCAACATCGCAGCAGTCATCGCCTTCTTCGTTTCCGGAGGAACATCGTCGTCGAAGAGAGCCAGGGCCACCAACTCCTCGGACAAGTACCACAGGTGGTTGGCGAATTTCGACTTGGCTGCTTTCGCCACCTCCTTGTCTTCGTATTTTTCCAGAGCCTGGAGGAGCCAGAGATCTCTCAGGGGGGCCTTCGCCGCGTTCGGGGCCTCCGTCCACGCATTTGTGTAGAACTTCATGGCGAACACGCTCAGGCGCCGAACTCCGGCCTCTTCCTTGGCTGTGAGCCGTAACTGCCACTGGAACATCCATACCTTCAGGGCGTACAACACCTTCGACATCCAGCGGGCCTGGTGCATCGCACCAGGCGCTCGGAACCGAATCCCACGGGGGGGCACTCCGCCGAGGAAGATGATGGTGAGTTCCAAGAGCTCCAAATAATCATCCCCGGGTGACCTTTCTGCAAGGCCTTCTTGCAGAACTCGATGATGGAGTCTGCATCCTCCTCGACGATTTGACGAGCGTTGGCATCACTCATGATGTGGTCGTAATCTTCTTGGTTCACAAACTCCCATTGCGCCTTGAATCGCTGAACCTCGGGTGCCAACGACGGTCCAAGGACTTTCGTGAAAACTGCACTGACAAGAAGCTCCAGGACATGGTGACGACATGCCAGATAGAGGAGGCTTCTCCCAAGTTCCTGCTCGATCAGCATGCATGCACCTGTGTTCTTTCCCGTGTTTGAAGCCGTAGTGTCGAATGAGAGGACACCAACTTTGTCATCCAATCCCCAGTCTCGCAGAGCTTCCACCACAGCTTTGGCACAGTTTGCACCAGTACCGGAACCGAGCTTGGCGACCTGGAGGAGCTGCACCTCGCCGCCACAAGGGACCAGGATCGGGAGTCGATCAACCTGTTCCTTGGACATCAGATCCGTCATCAGCTTCCCATCCCAGTGAACAACGAGCGCAGCTTCTTGATGGAAGGGCTCCTTGAGCTGAGCGGCAACTTGTTGGCGTTGCGCCATCCTCTGGCGCCCTATGGACGACGGGTTGATGTTCAACTCATCAATGTTGTGGCCAAGGGACCGAGCCATCTCACCGAGCACGTAAACGGCATCGCGGTCGGTCAGCTTCGTGCGGTCTAAGCTAGCCGCCAGTGCTGGTGAAATGATATTCGCCGGCCGACTGCGCTTGGGTGGGCTGCAACCTCCGACAGCGCCACGGGTGGGAGAGTCGCTGGGGGGTGAAGAGCTCGAGCTGGAAGAGGCCAATTCTGCTGTTTGAGAAGTAGTGCCATTTCTTCAGTCGCACGGCGCCGACGGCGTTGTTCAGCCTCCCTCCGCTGCGCAACATTGCACTCTGTGCGAGCCAGGACCACATCAGCTCCTCCCATGGTCCCCCTGTGGCCGGGTTCTCGTTTGGCGATCAGGAAGGCCTTGTCCTCGATGTTCATCATGTTCAGTGCGTCAGCGTGGGTGACATCGAAGAGGTTGCAGAACATCTGCTGGAAGGAGGCTTCCTGTGCAATCTGGGCATCTGAGCGTCGATTCTTGTTCTTCTTGAGAAGCTTGTATTCGCCATACAACTTCTCTAGCTTCTCAGTGATGTGGTCTCGTCTCGTCGTTGGAATCCGCGCTTTCGTCCACAAGATAAGCACTTCATCAGCAACGGCCGTGACAGCCTCCCTCGTCGTCGTTGCCGCCTTCGTGCTCAGCTTGTGCAGAGTCAGGCCGAGGACGTCGCCGATGGACGGTAGCTTGCTCCCCGTGAGTGCAGAGACTGGCGTCACAAGGAAGTCTTTTGAACGTGTACTGGCCATTTCACCAAAATAACACCTGGGGAAGATACATTGGAAACGTTTAATACCAATTCTAAAGGCAAGCCAAAAAAAAACACTAATCTGTCAACGGTGAGAGCAACACCACACACAATCCGACCCTCTCAGCAAGGCGTGTCAATGGCCCACATAGGGGCATAACTTCAACCTTCTTGAGCACAGGGTAAATAATAATATTTCTCAATGACATTTTAACCACAGTGTTTTTATGCATAACCTCACAGATTGAGACCCTGGGAGCAAGAGAAATATATGTTTGAAAATCCCCCCCTATGCTTGAGGACCACCCTAATATATATATATATTATATATATATATATATATATATATATATATATATATGCAGGGCTATTCAAAATGATTCACCTGATTTCAAATGAGAATATTTTTTAATGTTACAAATACTGTGTGATTTGTGATACATCAACCAAAAGAAGAACTGTCCAAATTTTTTGTCTCACCTCATAAATGCTCTATGTGACTTCCCCTAGTTACACGAGCAACGTCGACACGATAGTCGAATTCCTCCCATACTCGCTCCAGCATGTCCGTTGTCACTGACTCTGTGGCAGTAACAATGCGAGTTCAGAGCTCATCCAAAGATGTGGGCAATGGTGGCATGTACACAGTATCCTTAATGTACTCCCAAAGGAAGAAGTCGCACAGTGTAAGATCCGGCGACCTAGGGGGCCAGCTGTGGAGCACCAAGTCATGGGACCCACTGTGACCAATCCAACGCCTTCTGCTGTGCAGATGCCATTTTCACACTGACTGTTTGTTGCTAGGCTAGGCCATGGCATGACTTTGGAGCCCTCTCACGGTGATCTTGTAAAACTGAGATTTCCTCTTTCATGTGGTGTATGCCCAGTTGATGCACGGGTGATAGGTATGGAAGTATTCTCAGTTGAAATCAGATGAATCATTTTGAATACCCCTGTATATATTTGTTTTATATATATATATATGAAAATTATTTCACGAAAGTAACACGTGAAAAATATTTATGATGAATAAAACCACGAAGGAAAGGAAACACAAAATGGTGCTTATTCATTATATATATATATATATATAATATATATTATATATTATATATTATATATTATATATTATATATAGGGTCATTCCACGTAACTGTCATCCTGAGGCCAAAATGTTAAAATTTGCCAAAAAGCAACATATTATACATCATTGGAACTGGGAAAGTGTCTAGTTTTCAAACCTTTTTACAGATTTGATCCATCTTTATTGGTTTTGGAGATCTGATGTTTTATGCGAAGACATGTTATATGCAGTAAGCGTTAAGTGCTAAAATTTAAACCTTTAAGTTCCCCAAATTAGTAGAAACCAAAACATGCTGACTAAATTTTGTTATGGGATTATATAGGTATATACATGTAGTGTGTTATGCACTATCACTATTGTCTTCATGTACCCAGTGAAAATATTTATAGGTAGGCTTCCCAAAATATTATACCATACCATTATGTTACGAGCGACACTTTTTTGGTTGTTTTTCTTCTCAGGTCATCTGATTTGTAGGAATAAATGAAACCTATTACAATTCCTCTTTTAGTTAGTTGCCAGGTATGTGTGACTGGCAGCACTTCAGAAAACATGTTCTATTTATTTAGGTTTGACCACATTTACAGTGCGGTTACGAGCGACACATTTGGTGTTGCTCATAACTATCGTAGATCATGTTACAAGTGACACCACAATTGTGGTGCCATTGTATGCAAGTGTACATAATTATAACAGATGTTTTGTCTATTTGCAGAGTTTGTGATTCAAGAATTGACTAATTACTAATTGTTAAATCAGAAATGGCACCCAAAACCCAAAGAATGCATGTACGTTTTGGTACACTGTATAGAATACGTAACCTTGATTATGTAGGCTAAATGTTAGGCATGAATAAACATCGAGTGATTGATGCAGCTAAATAATAATGGAAATGAGTGACATGCATTTTTGGATAGGCCCAATGATAGTTGAGAGAAATATAATGAAAATTACACGCATATCATTTACATAAAGACAATTATATGACACCAAGTGATTACGTATAAATGAGACATAGCAACCAGATGCTGTGGTTTAATGATTACTGAGAGAAAATACAATGTTGGTACACCGTAAATGAATTAGGCCTTCAATATAGAATACTTAGTTATTACATAAATAACGGATGTAAAGTATTTATGGGACACAAATAGCAGATGTTGCGCAGAAATATGGTACTAGAATGACACTTGAATTAGGAAATAGGCTTACTGCGTTTTAATGAGTCGGTTGGAATGCTTAATTACACTTGGTGTATAGTCTACCGTTCGGCAGTAGGCTGATGTAGGCTTCATGAAAGTTACTTAGGAGAGATGTACTTAGCTTACCAGTAAGAGATAGATACTTGTTGATGCGTTGCTCAGATGGTGGCTTGTTGAACTAAGTAGGCTTGAAGTGTTGACCGTTCTATTTGAGTGAGCACTGGTTGCTCTGTTGATTAGGCCTCTTGAGATGGAGAAGATGCTTGAATGATCTTGCAGACTTAGTCCTGGATGATGTTGCCTCTTGCTTGAGATGCAAGATGGCCAAAAGGGATTCTCACTGACTAGGCCTGGGAAGCTGAATATCAAATTCCACAGTTACAAATTCCACATAACTGAGTGGAAACTCGCTTATATAACCTCTGTGATGCGGAAAAAGGTTTCACGCCAAATCTTGAGACACGTTGTCCGCGAGTCCTTCAGTTGAAACTTGCTTTGGTGGGCTGTTTTAGGGCACAAAGATGCTTTCCTTGTTTCAGGTTCCTTGACCACATGTCTCTTTCAGGAATGTTTGCTGATGGTGTGGAAAGAAGAATTTGTCTGTCTACTTGTTGGTCTATTTCTTGTCGGTCCGCTATATATATATATATATATATATACACTGTATATATAATATATATATATATATATAGTATATATATATATATATATATTTATTGTAGTGATCGGCTTTATTAATTAACTTCTCTTCATTGTTTATTCTTCTTTCTACTTTACTATATCTCTATTTATTCTCTATTGGCTCTTTCTTTCATTTATCACTTTGTTTCTCTACACTCTTTTTTCCGTATCGTATAAATATCATGGTAGCGATGCCGAGACCTGACTCAAAGTTCATTACAAAACAAAGGGGGAAGAGGGTATATTAATACTCTTTATTAACACTTATGAACGTTTTATTGATTCCGAAAATGGTTTAGTTAAGTTAGGGGTATGCGAGTATGAAAGAGTATGAAATTCTATTATAATAATTTAGGTCGGAGAGGGGCACAACCACTTAATTAAATTTTACGTTACATTTTGTCAACCTTCACGTAACGCGTTGCCTAGAAGACTGGCTCCCTTATGGGTAGGCCGGCTCCTTTGGGCTCCATTCAGTACTGCCAACTGTACCCATTTTAAACAATTTCACAATTTTTCGTAAATAATTTATATTAAACATTTTCTTATTTAATTAAACAGAAATTAATATTCTTAACTAAGCATTACTACAATATATAATATTTCAATAATATTTGTGTATTGTGTCCACTATGCTATTCATTATTTATGTATGAGTACATTTAATGTGCAAATATTGTATTCTGGGTCCACAGAATTGCACAGTTACGAGCAACACTACACATTTCCCCCCTGTGGGGAGGGAACCTAAAATTGTAGAGCTAATTGCTAGGTCTCAACTTGCGGTAAATTTTCTTCTTTCGACGAGGAATAATACATTTTTCCTGTAGATGTCCACAATTCACAGGAATTCAGACAAATGTAAGTATGAGTGTAAGTGCCAGCTGCATTTCAGTTACGAGCGACACCGTAACTTTGGATGTTTGCTGTAAACAATGTATTTGCCTGATTTAGCTGAAACACACATCATTGTGTTCATTGACCATCCCTCAATACCCAATAGTAAGAAAAGTTCAATTGCTCTATAACACTGCCCAACACCAATTTTGCTGATTTAATTCTAACACCTGTTTTTAGGTAACTTTGGTGTGCTGATTTAAAAAATCACCTTAGTTTTTGCTTATCACGTCAGGTTTTCGAGCAATCAAATATGGATATTTTGGAGATATCGCATTTTGGCAGGGTTATGCCCAATTTTTTTTCTTTTCAAAAAATAAGTTTTTACATACTCGGAATCAGCATGGAAAAGTAAACAATTGTGCAGGGAGTGAACTTTAATATACAATGGTAATATTGACACACAAAGTGATTAAAAGTGTTTAAATAAGCAAAAAATGAATCCATGATCATGATGTCACGCTCACACCTGGGGAAATCACAGATACCCAAGATTTTAATATGTTGTACATGACCTTTAGATTTAATGCACAGATTTGCGTATTCCACAGATAAAATTTTAACAGCAAAACAGCTGTTAACAGGTCTCAAAAATCATCAGTTTTGATAAGCACCCTTCATGGATCACCCAAAATAGGCATATTGTGTTGCACATTGCACAAAAACCTGATGTGATGAACAAAATCTAAGGTGATTTTTGAAATCAGCACATCAATATTATCCAGAAACAGGTCTTAGAATTAAATCAGCAGCAAAAAATTTTTTTGTTGGGCAGTGTAATTAATAGAAATATGGTGAGAAACATAACAATAAGTTGCGCCGAAATGTTACGAGTGACACTATGGAATGACCCTATATACAGATACTCCCCGAGTTACGACCACCCGACTTATGTCCATCTGGACTTACGACGAAGACTGTCGTATTAAATAAATAAAATAAAGACTACAAAAAATTTGAATTCTGATCAGTTTATTTACTACAACTATTTACTATTATTTGTATAATTTGTGTTTTGTTATTTTACTTTGATTGAACTACGTATATGTTAACGCACATCACTACCGTTGTGGTTATTTTTGACTTACGACAGGTTTGTTGGAACGTAACCCCGTCGTAAGTCGGGGAGTACCTGTGGCTCCGTAGTGTAGTGGTTAGCACGTCTGACCGGCAATTGGAAGATCCTGGGTTCGATTCCCGGGTGGGTGCCTTATTTTTCATTTGTTGGTTATTTCTCTTCCTCGTGTGCAGAACACTCCTCTTTACTTACGGCGTTTCTATACATTAATATACTGCGTGGTCATTGCAGTTAAATGTACATATTTGCGAGGGTGCTCTCTCAAGGCATTGGTTTCTGCCCTATGTAGGAGAATTACAACTTCTGTTTATTGTGGCTCTGTAGTGTAGTGGTTAGCACGTCTGACCGGCAATTGGAAGATCCTGGGTTTGATTCCCGGGCGGGTGCCTTATTTTTCATTTGTTGGTTATTTCTCTTCCTCGTGTGCAGAACACTCCTCTTTACTTACGTCGTTTCTATATATATATATATATATATATATATATATATATATATATATATAATATACCTTACCTTACAAAGGTTCCACGTGATGATTTCTCATTTCGCGAAGGTCAAGCGTGTCGCCTCTCCTCTCGAGTTGGCCTGGTGAAGTAGTGAGTTGGATTCTTGCGCGCTCCACCTCACATAGCCAGGTACGCCTGGCTCATCGGGGATTGTTCTGAGCCAGGCGTCAAGTCTTCTTTTGAAGATTTCCACTGCAACTCCCTTCGTGTTTCTTAGGTCTTTGGGCAACTGATTAAATAGTTTTGGTCCTCTCACTACAAAACTATTTTCTTTCAGGGTTAAGGATGTTCCCTGTCTCGCCTTCAATTTGGGAATACGACACAGTCTACCGCTTCTACTTTCCACCGTTGTTTGGGGAGTTATGGGATTCAGAGTAAGATTAGGGACTAGTTTCTCCATTATTTTCCAAGTGTAAATAATGGTGTATCTCTCTCTCCTCCTTTCCAGTGAATATAGGTCTAGTTCTCGTAACCTTTCCCAGTAATTTACTTCTTTGAATCCCCTCCAGCTGTCTAATGTCTTTTTTATATGGGGATGTTAGGACCGAGCAGTATTCCAGTTTGGGTATTATCAGGGTTTTCAGTAGAGGGATCATTACATTCCTATCCCTTCGTTTAAAAGTTCTCAATATCTATATATATATATTAGGGTGGTTCTTAGCTACATAAGGGCAAACAAAATTTTTAATTGTTTTACTTCTAACCTTTAATTTTTTTGGTATTGAGGTAAAACTTCTGCATGTGAAATATTTTTTGAATACATCAAGTTTTAGGGGTTGCACAGTGACCTTAAAGCTTTGATAAATATCGCAATTCAGGATACTTTCATAATAAACAGGAGAACTTCTGGTGGCCTAAAAACGCAAGCACTCACATCCCCCTCCCTAAAAAGGGAGTATTAGCCACTCAAAGGCGGGGGTATCATGGTTGCCAGCCACTCATTGTTGCCTGATAAGCATTGATTTCCTGGAATTGGAAAACCTCCTGCGATGTTCTGTCACAACTTAAAGCAGATACTGGGTTTGCTGTTCATCCTGTCAGGAGATGATTGTACTCTTCAATGAGAGCAACTCCATGCTCTGCATGATCATTTGTAACAGTGAGGCTGTTGACAACCTTGAGAGCCTCCCTATAATCCTCTCTAGCTGGCCAAGTGTCTGGATCCTAGTCTAGGAAATCAGTGGACAGATGAAGCTTTTCAAAGAAGGATAGAGACCCTCTAGTCACAAGATCAGAGAGCTGAAGCTGCTCAATAGCTGTTGATTGACTGTGTATCGCTTAGGAGCATCTTCTGTTCCTTCACATTCCCTTGTTGCCCTTGCCATAAGCTTCTTTGTAGAAGAGGACACAGATGGATCAAAAAGGCAAGGGCCACCAGCTCCTCTGACAGGTACCAGAGGTGTGATGAGAACTTGGCTAGAACAGCTTTTGATACAGCAGTGTTGACAGTGGCATAGGCAGGGAGAGCCTTCAGAAGATTCAGGTCATTGTTTGGTGCTGATGCAGACAGAGGAGCTTCAATCCATGCCTTGAGGTAGATCTTAACTGCAAAGAGAGAGACCTGCTGAAGACCATTCTTCTCCCTGTCTGTCATTTTAAACTGATGATGAAAAAGCCAGATCTTGAGTGAGTATATTACCTTGGACATCCACCTAGTACGGTGCATGGGACCAGGTGCCATGAAGTGAATGCCCTGTGGAGGAGTGACTCCCATGAAGATCAATGAGAGCTCTATGAATTCCCGGTAGTCATCACGAAGGTCCTTTTGCTATGTCAGTGACTTTTCAGCCCAAGCCACTAGCTCTGGGTCATTGATGAGATCAGCTATCTCCTTGTCATCAGCTGCAGTTGCATATGAATTTCTGTCAATAAACTCCCGCTGATCTTGAAACCTCTTAAAAATCAAAACATCTGGTCCTTTGGTAGTACTCATGAGTGTGGTAAAAGCTGTCTCAGCAAGAAGCTCCAAGATATGGTGGTGGCATGCCAGATACAAAAGATCCTTCTGCAGCTCCTGTTCTATGAGAACACATGCACCTAACTTTCGCCCAGTATTAGCAGCTGTAGGTGTCAAATGACAATCCTATAACCACCACCTTCAAACCCCACTCATTAAGCGCTGCTATTACAGCCTTGGCTTGTTCTGATTGTGTCCCATTTGCTAACTTGGCAACTTCCAGCAGCTGGGAGACCCCCTTGCCAGTAACAATAATTGGTAGGCAGTCAATATGTTCCTTGGTTGTCAAGTCCCTGAGAAGTTTTCCATCCCAGTGGACAATCAAAGGCACATCAGCTTGAAACTCAGCCTTCAGGGTTTCTGTGAGCAATTTTCAGTGATTCTGATTCAGGTGTTGGATGGAGGAGTGGTTGATGTTGAATTCTTCAAGATTTTTACCAATTGAGCATACTGTTTCTGTTAGAACATAAGTAGCAGCCCTGTCTGACAGCTTTGTCCTGTCAAGATCCATAGACAGTGATGGAGATATGTTCTTTTTGGTTCTGAGACATTTTGAAAGGCTGGCTCCTTCAACAGTAACAGCAGAACCTTCCTCTTCATTTCCAGATTCATCTGTGCTGCTGGTGGAAGATGACTCCAATTGTACTGTTTGAGGATGCTGCATCTTCCTTCTCCCATTATCTTCCTCTTTAGAGATTGGTTCTCTTTTGCAGCTTGCTTGGCATCAATTGGTCCCATTGTTCCTCTATGGCCTGGTTCCCATTGAGCAATTAGGAATTGTCGGTCTTCTTGATTTGTCATTATTGTGAGGGCATCAGAGGTGGCTATGTCAAACAAGTTGGACATTTCTGCCTCAAAGCCATTCTCCTTCTGTATCTGTGAGGCTGATCTTCTGTTTTTCCCTTTCTTCAAACTGATAAACTGTGTACAGCTTCTCTACTTTAGTAATTGCATTATCTTTGCAGATCACTAGAATTCTTGCTTTCTCCCAGAATTCTGTTACACGCATGATCAATGTTGTGGCACTTTCCTTAATTGTCTTCCCCTCCTTAATGTGAAGGTGCAGAAAGAATGAAGGAACTTGTCCTTTAGAAGGACGTTTTGTTCCTTCAATCCCATCATCTGGTTTGCAAAGGTAATCCTTAGAACGAGTTGTCATGATCAATCACTGATAGGTATCAATAATTCTGAAAAAAATATACATGAAATTTATTAGAATTTAATAAAAAAAATTACAGTAAATAATAACTAAATGATAATACTAATTAAATAAATAAATAGATTAATCAATCAATGTAAGAGCTGGAGTATAATTGATTTCTTCCTGCTGTTAATATGGTCAGAGTTCAACTGATTGTTGGTGGCTTTGTGGCAGAGAACAGGTTTGTGTATGACTCATTGTCTCCCACTGGTCTGCATACACCAGAGTACAGCTGTACTGTACACAATTAACTTAAAAACAACTTCAAAATGTGCAGTACACAGCAAGGTCAACTGGAATGGTCAAAATCACAAGTATAGTAGGGTGCCACTTATTTGGGGTGTTTTTCATTTTTTGGGAATTTCTATCAGGACGGGCGCATTTCTGGTGTCATTCCGTCTAAAAACATTGTGTGTAAAATATTTTTGAAATAAAATAATAATTAGAACTGCCTCAACGAGGTCAAAGTTTATACTTTTTGTCGAAAAGTACTCATGGCGTTCTGTTATCATGTCAGTTTTCGTTTCGATAGCTGCTGTAGTTTCTGAGTTGAAAAATGATACAGACAGACAGACAGACGGACGGTCAGAGTCGTTGGTTTAGTCTTCCGCACTGGTGTACAGAAGACTAAAATGAGGTATTATACAGGGTGTAACACGAGTTTATCCAAATATTGATACAGGCGAAAGAACATGTTATTCTAAGTAGAAAATGGGTTGGGACGAGTTTTGCCAACACTAACAGTGTTTCATTCTCTTTTTCAGTGAGTTCTGAAACGACGTGATGGCTTCGGCAACAAGATCTAAAACAGCAGTCTATCTCCTGGGGACCGTGGACCACAGCATCACAGGAAGCATGCTGCCTACGGGAAAGCAGGCGCTTCAGTACTTTTTCCACCTTCACCTTGATGTCAAGAAGCCGATCAAGGAAGCAGCCGCTGAGACAGTGACTGCAGTCAAGGAATTCTGGGAGCGGTCCCGTATTCCTACGCAGAAAGACCAACGCGCAAGGGACAAGGTTCTCCGAATGTACGAGAAGTGGCGGGCTCTGAACAAGAACTCGAAACGGCGCACTGTGACCCAAATCAGGAACGAGGCCGAGTTCCTCTCATCCCTTGACCGCCTCTTCGACATCGCACACGAACAGGCGATGTCGATGATCACAATCGAAGAGGACAGGGAGTTCCTGACGGGACAAAGGGCCGAGGTGCGGCGCGGCCGCATCTCCTCCACACGTGACATGACGCTGCACACTGAGGAGGAGCGTGCGAGGAGTCAGGAAGCGGAAAGGAGCCGCCGGCAAGATGATGAAAGGGCGAACAGAGAGAGCCGAGAAGAACTCGTCGAACTGGCATCGAGCTCCAGCTCAGGTGCAAGCAGCCCGACTCGGTCCGACACGGCGTCGTCGCCGAGAAGAAGAGGAAGAGCTCTCTCTCCCGGGCCCGTCCACGTCGAATGCAGAAGCATCTACGACCCCTTTACCACCCAAGCGATTCCGCGTGTCAAAAAAGATGATCACCCCTGATCTCTCCGCAGCGATGGATCGACGAAACTTACCGACCGAGAAGGTGTTTTTTTGCTGTCGGCGGCTGCGAGGAGCTTGGGCCACGACCCTGAGGAGCTGGTCTTGAACCGCGAATCCTCCCGCCGCGACCGAGCAAAGTTCCGTGCTATGGCAGCAGCGGAAATGAAGGCAGCCTTCCATCCTACTGTGCCGCTGACCATTCACTGGGACGGGAAAATCGTACCAGCGGCTGACGGAGGCCCTGCTGAAGATCGCCTTCCAGTTCTGGGGAGAACGTCGACAAGCTTCTGGCTGTGCCCAGCCTCCCCGACGGCACCGGCCGCGCCATGGCGGAAGCCGTCCTCTCTGCCCTCGAGGATTGGGACATCAAGGGACGGATCTGTGCCCTCTCTTTTGACACCACCGCCTCAAACACAGGACTCTCAGGAGGAGCTTGCTATATCATTGAGCAGAAACTCGAGAAGACAGTGCTTCATTTGGCTTGCCGCCACCACATCCACGAACTGGTGTGCGAGAAGGCATTCACGGCGTGCCTCGGTCCCTCTACTGGTCCTGACATCCTCCTGTTCAAACGATTCGCCGCCCAGTGGGACTTCATCGATCAAACCAAAGCGAAGCCCTTCGAGGATGGAACCATGCCGCAGCACCTGAAGGACGCCCGCGACGACCTGCTGATCGAATTCAGCCGCCTCCTCGACGGTCAACATCCACGTGATGACTACAGGGAACTTCTGGAGCTCTCTGTAATTGTGCTGGGCGGTCCAAACAAGCTGGGTGCCCGGTTCGCTCGTCCCGGCGCCTTCCATCGCGCGCGCTGGATGGCAAAAGTCATCTATGCCATCAAACTGTTCCTGTTCCGGGAACAGTTTCAGATGTCGTCAGGCGAAGTGGCTGGAATCCGGCGATTCACCATCTTCGCCGTGTCCATCTACGTGACGGCCTGGTACAAAGCGCCGCTCCCGGCAACGGCCCCAGCCGCGGACCTCGCGCTGCTCAAGGCCCTCGTCTATTATCCGGACTCAGCGGTGGCCAAGGCGACGGCGACAGTCTTCGCCAGGCACCTATGGTACTTGAGCGAGCGCCTCGTCACCCTGGCCATCTTCGACGAGGGTATCGACTTGGCGACAAAGCGGGAGATGATTAAAGCGATGGAAGAAGAGGAAGGATCGGAGGATCCCCCGCGGCGTATCAATGTGGACCTGTCCACCGCCTCAATCGCCAACAATACATTGGCCAAGTTCACAATGACTACATCAAAGGAGTTCTTCAAGGTTCTGGACATCAGCACCGCCTTCCTGCTCAAGGATCTGGAGGAGTGGCGGACGGACCCAGCCTTCATCGCCGCATCCCGCCGAGTCCAGGCCCTTCAAGTTGTCAATGACTTCGCGCGGAGCGCGGGGTGGCGTTGATGCAGTCTTTCAACCTGGCCCTTACCAAGAGTGAAGACCAAAGGCAGTTCCTCTTACAAGTGGTCGAGAAGCACCGCTGTGACTTCCCAACCGCCCGCAAGTCCACCGTGACCTCTGCAAAGTAGGCAACAATGAGAGGGAGATGGGCGCCCATGATACCCCCCCCCTTGAGGGGCTAATACTCGAGTTGAGGGGGACCTAGAGTTGAAAGTATGAAGTCCAGTTATATGTTTTAGGTCAAGATTAGTAGCTTGAACAAACTAGAAGTGATATTTTATTTGCTAGAGGCATAGAACATCATGATCTAAAATTTCTACTTTTCGAGAAAATATACAAACTTTGACCGTATTGAGGCAGTTCTAAATATTGTTTTATTTCAAAAATATTTTACACATGATATTTTTTGACAAAATGGAACCAGAAACGCGCCCGTCCCGCTAAAAATTCAAACTTTCGAAAATAAGTGTCACCCTAAAGTATAGCAGTGGAGAATAAATAATCAACTCCAAACATTTATGCGAGTCACATATGTGAAATTACAAACTCTGTGTGCAACCCCTAAATTTAGTCCAAATGACTTAAATAATTTCACCACAAGGGTTTTTTCATACATACAAACATTTTAAGGGTTAGGAGCATGACTTCTAATTTTCATTTTGAAGAACCACCCTAATAAATATTATATATATATATATGGAATGAACTCAATGGTTCCCTGAGGTTTTTTATGATACACACAGACCGTGCATGGAACAAGGAACTCTTCTAGGATAATTAAATCCACTGAAGTCCGAATAAGTAATGGTAAATGACAAATACTATAGTTTTTCTTTTTCATGATGGCAATGGGTTACTCGCAAAGAAGTCCGAGTTCACTCTCTGCGAGTGACCTGTTGCCTGCATCGGGCTAGCATCATGAAAAAGAAAAAACTATAGTATTTGTCATTTACCAATTACTTATTCAGACTTCAGTGGATTTAATTATCCTAGAAGAGTTCCTTGTTCCATGCACGGTCTATATATATATATATACTGTACAGGGTGGGCGGAAAGTAGCTCCCTATTTTGGATTGGTAAAAAAATATGTATATTATCCATTTATTTCAGAAGAAATAATATGAAAAGGTAGGCATACATGGTAGGTTTTCTCTAAAATTCAATGTGGGCTCCAACTCTTTCCACCAGCTTCTGGAGCCGCCCAGGAATGGCATCCACTGACTTTAGCAGGAACTCCGGCGGGATGGAGGACATGACTTCCCGAATTCGGTCCTCCAGTTCTTCCAATGTCCTCGGTTTGGTGCGGTAGACTTCTTCCTTTACCCACCCCCAAAGAAAGAAGTCGCACGGTGTCAAGTCGGGCTCCTGGCTGGCCATTGATGTGGACCACGACGACCCATCCAACGCCCAGGGAAGTGGGCATCCAGCCACTCACGGACAACAAGAGCGAAGTGCGGAGGGGCGCCATCTTGCATAAATATCAGATCGTCGATGTTCTCCCATGTGCTGACAACCGGCCAGACCTCGTTTCGCAACATAGCAAGGTACCGCTCAGCATTCATGGTGTTGCGCAGAAGGAACGGGCCCACAACCTGATCTGAGGTCATACCACACCACACGTTACACTGAACCGATTCTGCCATTTTTCAGCGGTAACCATGGGATCCTCTCCTGCCCAGTAGTGGCAATTGTGGCGGTTGACAAAGCCTCCGACGTGGAACACCGCCTCGTCGCTCCAGAGGATGTTGCGGAAGAGATGGGGCCAGTCTTCATGCCAAGCCAGCATGATTTCCCCGAACTCCATGCGAATGTCGCAGTCCTCATCCGAGAGAGATTGGCAGTAATGCGGCTTCCACGCACGCCAGTTCAGCTTCTTCTTCAGCACAGTTCGCACTGAGTAGCGGGAGAGTCCACTTTCCCGAGCTGCCTGGTGAGTTGACTTTCGTGGACTCCGTGCGAACATTTCCTGAACTGCCTGCACCGTCTCCTGGGCCCTGGATGTCGAAGGGCGACCACATCTTCGAACATCTGCCACAGACCCCGTGGTCATGAGCTTCGAGTGGCAGTTCTTGATTGTTTTCGGGTCCACTTGGGCACGTGGTCCGTGAATGGCCTGCCACCATCTTTGAACTCGAACGACAGATTGCCAAACTTCGTACCGTGCCGCCAACTGGGCACGCTCCTGCAGTGTTAAACGCTCAGCGATGTTACCCTTCAATCTGAAATGAAAAAAAAAAATGAATGTTACAATTGTACCACTTTAGAGAACACAAAGAGAACACTTTAGAGAAAAAAAGATTACCGTTACAATTGTACCACTTTAGAGAACACACCATAACAATATAACAATACAATCACAATTTATACATAATTTATATGTAATTTAAATTAGGGAGCTACTTTCTGCCCACCCTGTATATATATATCTATATATATATATGTATGTATGTATAATGTAAAGAATGATGCTTGTATAGAAGAACGTTCCACACAAGATGAGGAGGGAGAATGAACAAATGAAAAATGAGGTAACCACCCAGGAATCGAACCCGGGATCTTCCGATCATTTGTTCATTCTCCCTCCTCATCTTGTGTGGAACGTTCTTCTATACAAGCGTCGTTCTTTACATTAATTATACTGTGTGTTGTTTGCAGTTAAAATGTATATATGTGTGGCATGCAGGAGGTGCCCCCTCAAGGCATTGGTTTCTGCTCGTATGTAGCATGGCTGTGGAGTCGGCACATAAAAAACTGACTGACTCCTCAATTTTTTGTCTATCCAACTCCGACTCTGAAGGTATATTAATTCTAAATCTGCTATGATGATAATTACACAAGAGGCATTTCATCACCACCACGTGAATCATCAGGCTAATTTTTAAACCCATAACCTGCAAAGTTTGAGTCTAATGGTTGTAGCGATGCCATTATGGCTTTTTTATTTTTTATTTATGAAAAAACAAAATTTATTGAGCATAAAACAAAAAAAAAAAATAATAAAAAATTAAATTTAAGACTGACAAAATAAAAATTTCATTAAATGTAATAAAAAATATAAAAGTATTCCTGCAAAATTTATTAAACTAAGGCCAAGGGTGAAAATCTAAAATTTACGAATAACTTGTTCTTAGGAACAGAATTGCTTCTACCAGATCCTCTTTCATTGAAGCCCTTAAATCTGATTTAATTATTTTCAGTGCGGAAAACAGTCTCTCCACACTGACCTGAGTGGGTGGCATGGCTGTTACTATCATAGCTGTATCTCTTAAAATCTCTGGATATGCGGGGATGACTTCTTGTATTGTCAGTTTAGATGAGCGATCATATTTTTCCACTTCTTTTAGGCCATCAAAAAAATCTTGCTTAAATTTCATTAGTTTAACATCAAAAGGTTGCCTATGCACGTTTAAGCGGCGATGCTTTGCTTTTGAGCATTCAATTTTATCTAAATATTTTTTAAAGTCTAATTCTTCATCATTTGAAGAGGATGAGAGGGACTTACTACTCATATCTTCATCCTGTGGTTCAGGATTTTCAGGTAATAGCCCTTTTATGTGAATTGCAACCTCGCAGAGGGCCTCTTAAAATTGCTTTAGCAATTTGTTCTTCAGTCAACAAAATTTGGTTCATTGGATCTATGTAGACAGCAGCTAATAAGATCTCATTTTCCAGTAGCAGACCCTCTCTTTTCTTCATTGAGGATACAATTCCATCAGCAATTAATCCTCCAGTTTGGGATAGATGAAATAATAAATTTTTCCATTCCCATAGGAATGTACCAGGAGTTAAATCCTCTGCTTGCAACTTTTTGGTGACAGTATAAGGGTGAGCAAGCAGAGCTTCTAATTGTGTAACCTCCCTCCATTGAATTTCAGTTAGTGAAACATTGGGATTATCAATGTCTTGTAGGAAGGGTTTTAGATCAAGTAAATGCTTAAGCATCATATATGTGCTCCCCCAGCATGTTGCTTGGTCCAAAATAGCTCCCTTTCCTCCACATCTCTGGATAATAGCATCAATTTTAGAGGTCCTGGCTGCAGTGGCTACTTGCCTCAACTTGCCTATCAGAGTAGCTGCATGGTGATCTTTCAATCCATCTCTTATTGCTAGCTGCAATGTATGTACAACACAACGCATATGTTGGATTAGAAAGAGCTTAGATGCTTCTTCAACAATATCATCTAAAATTTCATCGCTCTGTTCTGTTTGTGCCGTTTGAGAATCAGTTTCAGGAATGTCATCTTCATTAGCCACTTTTTCTTCTTCAACTTTATTCAGCTTTTCTATCGTGCTTAGCATGTTTGAAGCATTATCTGTGACAATACATAGAATCTGCTCTTTCTTAATTACAAAGTCTTGTAAAACTTCCTCCACTAACTTCTGAAGATAGTCGCTGTCATGATGCGCCTCTGTGTCCTTTACTCCCAATGTCCGAGTTACCATTTTATTGTTTTCATCAACAAATTTTGCATTGATGGCAAAATAGTTAACTCTATGATGTGTGGCTGCATCCATTTTAATAAACATGAAGTGTCCCTTAAGAGTTCTTTGAAGTTCTTCCTTTTTATTTGTGGCTTCTTCAACTATAATTTTTCTGATACTTTGTCTTTCCAGAGAAACTCCAAGTTTCTTGGCCATTTCTCCCAGAGGTGGGGAGTCGGGAGTCGGTAAAAATGACTGACTCCCGACTCTTTGATTCAATTTCTATATGCCAACAATTTACCAGAATACTACTATGCCCTAAATAAATATCTTCCTGAACTAATAGTAGTAGAAAATCAGCAGTCTTTCAATATTTTAAGCTAAATGAGGATGAAAGTATTTTTGTCAAGTAGAAAAGGATGGTAAAGAGTGTAATGCAAAAATTAGTGCTTACACTGGGAAACATGCTAATGCTCCAACTAGAGCCTCAAACTTGAAACGCCATCTACGAAACAAACATCCCAATATTTATAAGGTTGTAGATCAGCATGATAAGGAAAGAGTCGGGAGTCGGAGTCGGTTTTTAAAAATACCGACTCGGGAGTCGGTTGTTTTTGGCCGACTCCCCATCCCTGATTTCTCCATTTAGGCCTAGAAAGGCTGGTTGTGAAAATAAAGATAAGGCTACACCATTTCTTACCACCAGTTCAATGATGTGCTTCTTGAACTTTTCTGTGGTCATTGTTACGGTAACTTTGTCTGTAGTAAAGAATCTTGTAAGTGGTGCTTGTCATTCAGTAGATTTCTAACCTTTTGTTAACTTTGAAGTAGTTGGAAGGTTTTTATTACTATCTTTCTCAATGACAACTTCTAAAATTTTGGGATGGAAATGCTGCAAATGTGTCTTCAAATTTGATGCTCTGGTTGGTACATTTTTATCAGAGCCAGTAAAACCACTGATTTTTGCTTTACATAATTTTTCACCATCATCATCTATCATACACTGACACACGAAATGTTTCCCATCTGTGGTTATTAAAAATATTCAAAAACTGCAGACTTTGTTGGAAGTGTCTTTACCATTGTGAAAGGGGTTTTAGACTTGAAAGTTAAAAACTTATGAAATTTAGAAAGAACTCTAAATTAAATAAGCATTAAAAATAAAAAATATTATCTGAAAAGAAAAAATGAATTAATGGCATTTGTGTCTGAAATGGAAAACAGTGTGTTTATTATTTAAGTGGTTTAACCACCATAGCTGCCAGTGATATCACACACAAAAACATATTTTATTAAAATTTATATTGAGGTTGGAGTCGGAGTCAGTACATTTTTACTGACTCCGACTCCAGCAACACCAAAATTGCTTCTGACTCTGACTCCACGACTCCGACTCCACAGCCCTGGTATGTAGGAGAATTACGACTTCTGATCAATCGAGGCCCATGGTGTAGTGGATAGCATATCTGACCAGCAATCAGAAGATCCCAGGTTTGATTCCCGGGTGGTTACCTCATTTTTCATTTGTTCATTCTCCCTCCTCATCTTGTGCGGAACGTTCTTCTATACAAGCATCGTTCTTTACATTACTTATACTGTGTGTTGTTTGCAATAAATAAATATATATATATATATATATATATTATAATATATATATAATATATATAATATATATATATATATACTGGGCTGCAAAAGTATTTGCAAATTGTAAGTTCCAATATAGTTGGAATAAGAATGTGTACATAAGAAGATATTTAATTGTAATATAATAATATTTGATATATTTGACAATAAAACAGGCTAATAAAAGAAAAATACCATACTTATTTGTAAAAATTTATTTATAAAAACTTGTGAAAATTAGTATCCTGTATGGCCACTCTTGTTCTTTCTTTTGTTCAAGATGCTGAGGCATTGAGTCAACCAACTTCATGCGTGATTCAGGACTGATTTTATACCATTCTTCTTGAACTCTCCATAAATCATTATTATTTTTTGCCTTATCTTCTCTTGTTCTTACTCTTCTTGTGAGCTCATCCCAAAGATGTTCAATAGGATTTAAATCTGGACTCTGAGATGGCCATCCTAGCATTTTAAACCTTCTTCTTCAAGCTTACTGTAGAGCTGTTTTAGTGATTTAGCACTATGCTTAGGATTGTTATCCTGTTGAAATATGAAGTTTGCATAATCTCCATGAAGTTCCTTAGCAGCTGAGATTGCAATATTAGTGAATAGATGTTTGAATACATATTGACCCATGTGTCCATTTTCATTCCTAGTGATCCGGTGTAATTTTCCAAATCTGAGAAGCAGCCCCACTCATTGATTCCCCCACCTCCTTTTTTTCACTGATGGAATAAGACATTCATTCTTAAATTCTTCACCAATTTGTTAAGAAATTTCCTCTTTTTATCACTACCAAAAATTTCAAATGCGCTTTATCACTCCATACAATTTTTGACCAGTTCTCAGCATCCCAATCTTCGTGTTGAATAGCAAATTCTAATTGTGCTTTCACATTATTCTTTGACAATAAAGGTTTTTTCTTACTCACTCTTGCAAATATTTTGTTAACAACCTCCTTACTGTAGCAGCACTAACTTTTGTTTCTCCCACTTTCACTAATTCTTTACTCGAATCATTTGCTGTTATAACACTATTCTCCAAAGTCGGAAATTTTAGATGCCTTACACCACACACTGACAAAACCCTCTTTCTTCCAGTTTGGACTAACTTAACATGTACTTCCTTGGTTTAAAATACATTTCTTATGGTATCTGACTGTACCTTTACTTATGTTCAGTATTTTTGCAATAGGTATTGGAATAATTACCTTTTTTTAATAAGAGCAGTCAATTCTCCTAAGTCTTGGCTAGATAACTCGCACATGTTAACCATCCTCTCAAATTGGAAATATACAAGTAAAAATTTTTGTTGAACAGCATTAAAATGAACTTTCCCCTATCAAGGCTGACAGCACATTAAACTGCACATAATCTGTGCTGCTAATTTCAAAATTAAAGGACTTAATTTAGTGATACCAAATTATCAAAATATTGAAGAAACTCAATGGGAATTAATTACAATGACTTAAAATGGCAAAATATTGTATTTAATCTAATAATTACTGTCTTATACTAATTTATTTGTGTTATGCATAACAAATTACCATAAAAAAATATATTAACATAAAATAAATTTTACTAAATTGCAAAAAATAAAGTTACCATTAATATCTGGATATTTCTCAATTGGTAAAATTAAGTTTGGGTTTGTGCATCATGAAACTTTCCTTGGGTGAAAACATGACAGCATTTAGCAACCATCTATACAGGTCCTATGGTCTGCGAGGGCAAAGAAACCCTTATATCAGAGAAAGATGCATTCCCCCATTTGCTGCAGGGGGACACACCCTTAAGCTCTGGACAAAGCTGTGGGTGTACTGTATATATATGTACGTAATTCAAGTTAGGCTAAAGCTCCTGTTTTCTTTTACCACCTTTGTTCTGATTTTTTCAGATGGGTTGCATATGCATTAACAATAATCTTGACCCAGCAAATACAGCAACAGTAAACTAACTATACAGTAACTATAGTATGTATGACATGCAAGGTGCAACATGAACTTGCCTATTATACACAGTAACTGTCTGGTGATACTCACACTGTGAAAGGCATGAAAGAACTGAAACAATGGGGACATCTGATGGAGTTGGGTGGGTAGAGGCAAACCATTCACCATAAGAGTAAACAAGTTTATTAGTTTAATCATGTTTTTGCTAGAGTCCACACATTCTAATAGGTGCACTAATTTAATCCACAACTCAGGAAGTAGAGTATTTTTAATTAATGACAATAAATGCAAAATGTAGCACAAATTAACCAATTTATATATATAATAATTTACAACACTAGCACCTATCCTCTACACAACAGTGAGATTTCAGGACTATACCAAAAAGTGAGCAACCTCTAAATATACTTCTATATGCGTAATTTTTGGCATGCAGAGTTCTTTAGTCAAATGAAACAGAAATTACCATGTGGAGTGATATAGATCTAATATTTATTTTTACTTTGTTTTTGGGTCACTCTACTGATCACCCAAGTTATATAAAACACTGATAGTTTGTGGTGCATCTTTTTACGTGTCAAACCCAATATCATTCATATCAGTCATTAAAGGTATACTTGGCCCAATTGGTGCGGAAGCAATGTTTGACAAAAATGTAAATTCTGGCTTCAACATTCGTATGGGTGTTGGGGTTGAGGATCTTTGTCCACATTCAGTTCAGTAGGAAAGTGTCCCAGCCAACAACAAATCCCTGATAAAGAAAAAAAAAAAAAAAACTTTTAAGGATTGTTTACACACTGGCACCAGTGGCCCTGTAGAAATCCCTGAGTGCATTGATGCCAGAAAAGGAAGCGAAGTTAACAGTAGTGATTGTTATAAAATTTTGGATAGGTTTGCATTAATATTTTGCTTACAGGGCAGTTAAAAATATAATTCAGTTGATAGCCTGAGTATTGTCGAAGCCTTATGTGACATATACAATAAACATCCACTACTGAATGGGTTATGTCATTGAAAACATGTTTGTATAGTGTGGTGGTTACCAACTTTTTTTGTATGATTACGCAAAACCCAGTTCTAATCCAGCTCCATTACCCCAATCATGAGGTATTATTTTTATAACTTCTAGATTAATATATTATTATTTTTTATAACTTGTGGATCACGCGTCATTACCCCACAAAATGGTTGTCATTACCCCAGTGGGGTAATTTAACCCGAGGTTGGGAACCACTGGTATACCAAAACCAATTTTTCCATAAGAACAATGTTATAAATTGAGGTTAGGTTCCCAAACGTGCCCAAGCCCAAGCAAATGCCAAAAAGCCATTTTTACTCAGTCCTTAGTGCTATAAAAGAAAAATACACACAAAATAAATAGATTTCCAACACTAAATAAATTAATTGTGGAGTATTTAGAACAATAAAATTGGGATTTAATAATGTTTTTTACCTTGAATCCTGTTCCTTTATTTCATAAGAGGCCAGGACCAAAAATGAGAGCAGAAAAATTAATTGTAGTAGAGGAATTGGAAGGACTTTGGCTGGAGATATTTGAGGAGTCTTGAAAGTTGATGGATAGTGATGTTCATAATATTGGATTTGAAGGAGGTCCAGTGCTAGTGTCTCCGAGCAACTGATACAATGAGAAAATGGATGTTTGAATAATGATATTGGGTATTTAAAATGTTTGTGAAAGTAATTGTTCAGATCAGGGTTGTGGAGTCGCACGTTTCAGGTCGGAGTCAGAGTTGAATTTTTACAATGTGTGGAGTCAGAGTCGGAAAATTTTGGACCGACTCCACAACCCTGGTTATAGCCACTAGGTTAAGGGTTATTCAATTTTAAGTAGGACTACTACTGGTTAGACCTTAATTATGTTTAAGAGAATCTTTTTCATTTATATATATATATATATATTATTGGAAAAAAATAAAAATCCCTTAATATGATAATATCTACAAGTCAACATCCTTCTTAATATTTGAATGTTCCCTTATCCTAGAAAGTAACCTGACGATTCATGTGGTGGTGATGAAATGTCTTATTATTATGATAATTATAGAGTGAAACACTAGAGGAGTCGGAGTCGTATATTTAAAATGTGAGGAGTCGGAGTCGGATTTTTAGATTTTTTACAATGTGTGGAGTCGGAGTCGAATTTTTACAATGTGTGGAGTTGGAGTCGGAGTCGGAAAATTTTGGACCGACTCCACAACCCTGGTTCAGATAGTGGATGTTTACAGTACTGATAATTGAAGTTAGGTTTTATAACAAGGTCTTCATAATGGAAATTGGCATTTAAAAGATGATTATGATATTTACACGATTATCTTAAGTGGTACAAGAACATTTCAGACATGGCCCCAGGCCTGGATTAACCATTAAGCAAAATAAGCACGTGCTTAGGGCACCAAGGGAAGGGGGCACCACAGAGAAAACTTTTTAAAGTATAAATAAAGTTATAAGTAGGCAACAATAAGCATTATGTTGCATCTTTTGATCCATGTATGTTGAAATGCTATGTATCTTCAAGGTTAGAAAGCAATGGAATAAAAGATGTTTTGTTTTGTACAAATAATGATATTTCTTGATTAGAATTTCTTTTTTCAAAAATTGACTACCAACTTTGATTTCTGTAGAAAGAATAGTTTTCAATAATTTTTTGTATTTGCATTTTTCCCTTATAACAGTTTTTAAAAAAATGAATAGTGTGTTGAAAATTTGCATTTTTCCTGTTGCCCTAGTTTATAAGTAAATAATTTGCTTATATTGCTTACTGCGATTTAGTGTTAAATAAATAAATTAAAAAACAGGTTATATTTAATATAGTTGTGGGGTCTGGCCTGGAAGAAAACTGAATTTTTAATCTATTATTTCACATTCAGCACTTATTGAGTCTTAATGTCTTGTCAGTTAGACAATGGAAGGGTCGAGGGGGAACCATTGTTGGGCTGTGCTTAGGGCATCAGTTGGCCTTAATCCGGCCCTGCATGGCCCTAATAAAGGTTAAGCAATATCAAACAAAACACCAATAGTTTTGCTTGATACAATCACCTACCTCTCCATCAAGAAGAAACAAGATGATTCTTTTCTCTCATTTTGGATGTGTAAAGCATGTACAATTGCTTCAGAGCTCAGATTATTCTCTATATTGAGAGAATTTAAAGTCTGTTATAACTAATAATTTTTTATTTTTTTTAAAGTAATTCTGAATGCCTATGTTTCTAAGAAGGCTCAAGCCCATTGAGGATTACTGAAACCTCCCAGGGCCTACTGAAGAATTTGAGAGCTCTGGGAACTAATTATGCAACCTCCTACAAAATAATGTGGTTTTAACTACACTACACCATCTCATAAGAACCAGTGTTAATTGCTTGGTAATACTACTATGAAAGGTGGTATTTTACTGGCAGCAAATTGAAACCAGCTAGAACTGTTACACAGGGCCATTTCCTGGCATAAGCAGACTAAGCGCCCGCTTAAGGCCCCGCTGCTACTAGGGGGCCCCTAGACAGGCTCCCAGGTCATAGCTCAGTGGGCAAGAATAGGAATATAGCTGAAGTTGTCATTAATATTATTATTATTATTATTTATTATTTATTATTTTTATTTTTATTATTATTATTATTATTATTATTATTATTATTGTCGTATTAATTAAAGTTTTTGTATGAGACAAATGTGATAAACCGGAGACAAATGAAACGTTTTGGTCGTTATGTGTAAATAACTATTGTGAGATCTTATTTCTATATTATTTAACTTTATTCTTACTATATGCTTATACTTTCCTAAATGCTTAATTTTTCTAGTATTGTGAAACATTAGTTCACTAATTTACTAATTATATTATTAAAAGATTTTGTAACACTTTAAAACCTAAGATTATTTTAGTTATGTTTTCAAGTTTATTAATTCTTTTCTCATCTTTTTCAGATAGTGTGAATTTTGTTGGTTAAAACCTAAATGGTCTGATTTGATTAACGTTACAATTATAACAGTTATTATTATTTTTTTATTTTTTTATTATTTTTTTATTACTTTATTATTACTTTATTATTATTATTATTATTATTTTATTATTATTATTTTATTTTATTATCATTATATTATTATCTATTATCTTATCTATTATTTATTATCTATTATTTATTATCTATTATTTATTATCTATTATTTATTATCTATTATTTATTATCTATTATTTATTATCTATTATTTATTATCTATTATTTATTATCTATTATTTATTATTATATTATTATCTATTATTTATTATCTATTATTTATTATCTATTATTTATTATCTATTATTATTATCTATTATTTATTATCTATTATTTATTATCTATTATTATCTATTATTTATTATCTATTATTTATTATCTATTATTTATTATCTATTATTTATTATCTATTATCTATTATTTATTATCTATTATATATCTATTATTATTATCTATTATTTATTATCTATTATCTATTATTTATTATCTATTATTTATTATCTATTATTTATTATCTATTATTTATTATTATTTTGTTTATAGACCTCCCGTTCAACCCCTCGATACAGATACTAGATTTTACTAACTTCTTGGTAATTTTATTGACAATCGGAATAGTATAATTGTCGCAGACTTTAACTGCCCTAATGTTAATCACGAGAATTTTACTGGTAATGAGGAGGGTTTGAGATTGATTGAGTTTATGGAAGATAACTTTTTACGACAGATAGTTACCGAACCAACGCGCGGTGACAATATTTTAGATTTGGTGATGACGAACAGCGAGAATATAGTCGAAGGTTTAGAAGTAGGCGAGAGTTTAGGATGTAGTGATCATCAAATTCTTAGGTTTAAGTTATCGATAGAAAACACTAAGGATAGTAACGTAATAGAAGTCCCTGATTTTCGTAGGGCTAATTTTGATAGTTTTGTGGATAGGATGAGAGTAGTGGACTGGGATAATTTATTTATGGGTAATGACACAAATTTGCATTAGGTGGCGTTTAAAGAAAGTTTTAGGAATATTGAAAGGGAGTTTATTCCTCATAGGCCCAAGCGCGCTAGAAATCATGGTAGGCCCAAGTGGTGGACTAGGGAAATAGGCGAGTTCATAAACGAGCGTAATAGAGCGTATAAACTTAAGCGCAATGGCACGGCAGCTAACTTTAATAGATATATCGAGCTTAGACGTGAGGTTAAAAGATCAGTTAGGAATGCCAAGCATAATTTAGATACTTATAGCTGCGGATAGTAAACAATCTAAACATAATCCAAAAAAAGTTTTTTGAATACGTTAATAATCGGAAGCCGATAAAAGATAACAGTCTCTCTAGTGGATGTTAATGGCGCTTTGGCTTCTGACGCTCAGGCGATGGTGGGTATTTTCAATAACTTTTGCGACAGTTTTTACCATAGAAGACGTAAATAATGTCCCCGACGTGGACGATATCGTTCCATTTAGTAGCGAGACTATTTTGGATGAAATAACTTTACGAGGCTGAGATCGCACGTTATATCGATAGGCTAAAAGTTAGCAAGGCTCCAGGCCCTGACGCTTTTTATCCCAGACATTTGAAAGATTTGAAAGACGTTATCGTAGGCCCCTTAACGAAGATTTTTAATCAGTCACTCTGAACGGGGATTATTCATGAAGACTTCAAATTAGCTAACGTCACGCCTATTTTTAAAAAAGGCGACCGCGCAGTAGCTAGCAATTATAGGCCTATTAGCTTAACGTCAATTGTCGGTAAACTTTTGGAATCCGTAGTTAGGGATCGTATCATCGATCACTTAGAAAGTAGAGATTTGATTAATAGTAGTCAGCATGGGTTTCGACGCCATAGGTCTTGTTTAACTAATTTGTTAGAATTTTATAACGAAATAGCGCGAATACGACAGGCATAGAGCGGCTGACGTTTAGATTTTAAAAAGGCGTTCGATACAGTTCCGCATAGGAGACTAATTGCGAAGGTCAAAGCGCACGGTATACGCGGTCAGGTAGCTAACTGGTTAGAAGAATGGCTTCGTGCTAGGAGACAGAAGGTCGTAGTTAATGGTAGTGAATCGGGATGGTTAGATGTAGGTAGCGGTGTCCCACAGGGTTCAGTGTTAGGCCCATTGCTATTCGTAATTTACATTAACGACATAGATGTAGGATTGACTAGTAACGTGTCAAAATTCGCGGACGATACTAAAATAGGCGGTAAGGTAAGGTTGCTAACGAGGACGATAGTAATAGGCTCCGAGACGATGTAAATAGGATTATGGAGTGGACAGATGTGGCAGATGCAATTTAACGTAGACAAATGTAAAGTTTTGCATATAGGTTCTCGCAACAATAATTACACGTACACGATGGATGATAGGGAGTTGGCGAGCGTTGACGAGGAAGTAGATTTAGGCGCACGCGTATCTGAGGATTTAAAGGTTAGGAACCAGTGCCTGGAGTCTCGCGCAAAAGCTAATAGGATGTTAGGCTTCATAGCGCGTAATTTCGAATTTAAATCGAAGGATATTATATTGCCCCTTTACGAGTCCCTAGTCAGGCCTCATTTAGAATATGCTGTTCAGTTTTGGTGCCCGTACTTGCGTGAGGATATTGATAGGTTAGAAAGGGTTCAGCGTCGTGCCACGAAACTAATTCCGTCATTGCGCAACAAACCTTATGAAGATAGGATTAAAGAGTTAGACCTGTATTCACTCGAAACTAGGAGATTAAGGGGGGAGCTTATTGAAGTTTTCAAAATCGTTAATAACATCGATAACGTAAGTTTTGACATTGTTCACTTTCGATAATAGTAATACTCGTAACAACGGATTTAAGTTGCGTGGCAGACGTTTCATTACTAGTATCGCTAAAAACTTCTTTACGTTTAAAGTAATTGATAAATGGAATAATCTTCCCGCGCCCGGCGTAAACTCTACCATCTCTCGGGCTGACCTTAGAGTGGATCTTAGGGTCTTTGTTAGCCTTAGCTTCTGTAGATTAATATCATCATCATTATTATTATTATTATTTAGCAGATTAGTTGTGGTTAACTAGATGTGACCGTGCATCTTGGAAAATGAAATGACTATCCTTCAAGAGCTGAAAAATGGAAAAAGGAGGAAATAGAGGAGGAGACTCTTTCCAGTAGCACAGGTGAGATCTGCCACTTGTATATCTTATGATTACAGTTCAGGCAACTAGGTTAGGTAGACCATCAAGCTAGGGAAGTGCTCAGGAATCGTGTAGAGTAAGCTAGTCTCTCTCATATTTATATTTCAAAATGTGAAATTTAATGGATCACATCACCTCAAATTCTGTTCATACAGATCAATTATCAAACAAGATAAGAAAGAGTATTTTAGTGAAAATTAACAGAATATGTAATATTATGTTCTTCTCAGGAGCACTACTGAAATATTTGGAAAAGCCATCCTCAGCAAAGCCTGATGAGCATCATGAGCCAACAGCAGGACCATCCTCTATGCAACCTCAAACACCAGTAGAAGTAGGGCCTGATGAACCAACAAGTGGCCCATCTTCTGTTCAGCTTCAAACACCACACACAGGCATTTCTACTGAGCAACAAGAACCAAAATCTGCTCCACCGCTTCATCCATATGACTGGCCAGTTGTCCTGTCAGATGCCTTGAAGACAGATCTGGTGTCTAGAGGACCATTTCAAATCAGTCCAGATTTCACATTCCCTAACAGAGAGGACGGTAGAAGCGTTCATCACCATTAAATGTACAGAACATTAATTAATGGGGAAAAATAAAGCGAAGCTGGCTGATGTACTCTAGAAGGAATGATGCTCTTTATTGCTTCTGCTGCAAGTTGTTTTCAAGGAAGTCGTACAAACTAATTATGGACGGACTTTCAGACTGGATAAACGTTGGTTCGCTTCTGAAAGGCCATGAAAATAGTTCAGAACATGCAGATAACATGGCAACATGGAAGGATCTGGAACTGCGGCTAAAAATTGGGAGGACCATTGACCAAACTGAAATGTCATTAATGGAGGTAGAGCGAAGATGCTAGCGAGATGTTCTCACACATCCTGTAAGTATAATCCAATCACTGGCAGAGAGAAACCTTGCTTTCAGGGGGTCTTCCTCTACATTGTACAATCGAGACAATGGCAACTTCTTGAAGGACATTGAGCTGCTTGCCAAATTTGATCCAGTGATGAAACAACACATCAGCAGAGTCAAAAGTGGCCAATATAGTCATTCAAGTTACCTAGGAAACATCATTCAAAATGAGCTCATTGGGTCCATTAGTGGGAAGATTTTGGATGCCATTGTTGCAGAAATAAAACAAGCTAAATATTACTCTCATTTTAGACTGCACTCCAGACGTAAGCCACCAAGAACAGATGTCGATTATTATCAGAAACGTTAAAATGGGTGAAGTACCAGAAATAAAAGAATACTTCTTGGGCTTTCTTGAGGCTTCAGAAAGTATAGGCCTGGGTTTATCAGTTCTGATTCTGAATAGACTAGATGAACTGAATATTCACTTTCATGACTGCAGAGGATAGTCATATGACAACGGAGCGAATATGAAGAGCAAGAACAAAGGTGTTCAGGCAAGGTTATTAGAGAAGAACTGTCATGCACTCTATCTTCCATGTGGGGGCTCACACTCTGAATCTTGTAGTGGCTGATGCAGCTGAAGCTTCTACAGATGCCGTCAGCTTCTTCGGCAATGTACAAAAATTGTACAATGCTTTTGCAGCAGCTACACAGAGATGGACAATTCTAAAGAAGCACGTGAACATAACACTAAAGTCTTGGAGTGAAACCAGGTGGGAGAGCCGGCTTAAGAGCATTGAGGCTCTGCGATACCAGAGCCACAACATCAGAAAGGCCATGTTGGAAGTCAGAAACAATGCCACAGACGCCATAGCCAGGACTGAAGCACAAGCACTTGCAGAGGAGGTAGGGTCATCGCTTTCAGATTTGCACAGTAGTATGGTATGACATTCTTCATGCAGTTAACCATGTGAGCAAACTTTTGCAGTCTCCTACAATGCAGTTTGATGTGGCAGTCAACCTCACAAAAACAAAAGACTCACCAGCTACAGAAACACAGGTTTTGTTGCAGCACAAGTCGTAGCTAGGGACATATGTAAGGAAATGAATGTGGAGGCTGTGCTGAAGGAGAAGAGACTTAGATCCACAAAAAGGCACTTTGCTTACGAAGCTCCTGCCGAACCATTTACAGAAGCCTTAAAGAGGCTGGAAGTCAAATTTGTTAATGTGGTGGTAGATTGTGCCATCGTGTCAATAAATGAGGGATTCAAAACATTACATGATGTGAGGGACATATTTGGGGTTCTCCTAAACTTCACCACAATGAACAAGGAAGACTTGTCCTGCAAGTGTGAAAAGCTCTCTAAGATACTGAGCTTTGGAGCTGACTCTAACATTGATGGAAGAGAACGGGCCCTCGAAATTAAGAACTTGCCGAGTTTACCTTCACACAACATGACTGCATTGGACCTTCTCTCCTTCATTCATCAGAAGCAACTGGAGGAACTATACCCCAATCTTTGGGAGAATTGCCTGCACTCTACTGTGACAGTCAGCCAAGAGGAGCTTCTCTAAGATGAAGCTAATCAAGAACTACCTCGGATCATCAATGGGGCAGGATCGCCTCAGTGGCCTTGGCATCATAAGCATCAACCAGGACGTTGGCAGGGAGATTTTATATGATGTTATTGATGATTTTGCCCAGAAAAAATCTAGGAGCCAAAATTTTGAAGATACAAACTGTTCTGTATAACTGTTAGCTATTACACGATTGTATGGTAGAGTTAGTAATTGTTTGGTAGTTGATAATTGCATTATTTTTTTATACATAGTTCTGTCATTTATTCTAAATAATGTATAAGCTAATTTTCAGGAATTTCATGGAGTATTTTTTCTGTTTTGTCTTCTGAAAGTACATATTTGTTGTTTTGGACATAAATGCTTCATTAAAATTTTCATAATTGTTTTTTATTAACACAGCCATTTTTTGTATGTGTGTGCTGAGGTGATGTAGTAAGGCGTGAGTTGGTGGATGAAGGGGTGGGACCTCAAATGGGTATACTGCTTAGGGTCCCCTAATGGCTAGAAACGGCCCTGCTGTTACAGCTGCCTTGCAGAAAGAACCCCTAACCCCTGGTGAGTTTTACAGCGTCTGCCCTTTCCATCCATTTGTCAGAGTTATCCCACTGTATTGATTGGAATAATGCCTCAATTTTGTTTAACTCAAGCAACTTTGTTAATAGAAGTATTCTTGAGTCTGCCCATTATCTCTCTCTTTGGAAAGGCGGTCCAGCGATGGACTGGACGGAGCTCGGCACCGCGGAGATAGGGTAGAGGTGCAGCCGGGGGCCAGGGTACAAAATCTGTGTCGGGAATCGCCAGCGACCCACGTAAAATGCACGGAACCGCGGCGCGAGGTGGAAGGCGTAAAGAAGGGGGCCGATAGAGAAGGATGGGAAGGGGCCTACTGATGGCCCAAAGAAACCGAAGGATGTAGCTGCCAGTCGGGGTGGGTCGGGTGGTGTAAGTGCGTCTATGGGTGGCGACGGGTATCGAAAGGTCTCGGGCAAGAAGGCTGCGAAGCCGAAGCCCGAGACCCCGGTTGCCCCTGTCAGGACCTCCAACCACTTTAGTCTCTTGTGCGCGGAGGAGGAAGACACCGTTTTAATTGGGGACTTGGAGATTAGGGGCCAGAAGAACTTTGCTTTTGCAAACCGAGACAGGAGGAAGGTAAGGTGCTTACCCAGTCGGGGAACGGCACACATAAGGAAGGAATTAGAGAAGCTGCGCGTGGCTAGTCGGAGGACTGCGATCGTTGTCCATGCTGGTGGCAACGACCTGTTCCTCAAAGGCGGTAGGGTAAGTTCAACGGAAGGGATCATCACCGAGATCATGTCTCTTGCGGATGATCTAAAACTGAAGACAGACAGGGGAATGTTGATGGGTATTTTACCGCGGATGAATGCCAGTGACCACGCGCTTAGTAAGGTCATTGGCATCAACGAGAGGTTGCAAGACTTGTGCGTCCCACTTGGCGTGAGGTTTGTTGACCTGTTCGACGCGTTTTTAGGTAGGTGGGGCCTGTATCAGAGGGATGGTGTCCACCTCAATGTCAAGGGTAAACGTGTGTTAGGCACGCTGCTTGACCGGCACCTATACCGTATGGTGAGGTCAAGCCCAGGGATTGATGATAGACCCCCACCGGGGAGATGATGATGTTCAGCCAGCGGCGGACGTACCTTCAACTGAAGGGTGCGTCCAGGTGGGTGACCCTCCTTCCCCGTTGGATGGGGCTCAGCCTCCTGCGGAAGTTGCCCCCTCGTTGGTGAGGTGCTCTTCAACTCCCGACAGCCCTGGCTTTTGGGGAAACGGGTCGTGCTAGGGGGCGGTCAGAATAGGGAAGGTTCCCTTCGTGCAGTGATTTTTAATGCTAGGTCGATTAGGAACAAGTTTTGCGAGCTACGGGCGGTCTTAGCATCGGAGTACCCGGATATTGTTGCTATCACTGAGTCCTGGATTCATACTGATCGTAGGGACTACGTTGGGGAGTTCGAGATTCCCGGGTATAGAATGTTTCACAAAGACCGCACCCGTGGGGAGTGGGGAGCGGTACTAATATACGTGAGGGACACGTTGAGTCCGGTTGACTGCCAGTTCCGATCGGAACCGGAGCTGCTTGGTGTCGATCTGAACGTGGGACGGACGAACTATAGGTTAATCTTGGTGTACAGACCTCCGCATCTCCTTCTCGAAGATGATACAGCCCTGTACACTGAACTCCGTAGCCTGCTAGGGGATAGGGTGTGTGTAGTTTTAGGAGACTTCAACTGTCGCGGCATAAAGTTGGAAGACGACTGCTGATGCTGAAGGGAGGAGGCTAGTTGACTTTGCTGATGAGAATTTCCTCACTCAGTGGGACATTGGGACTACACGAGGAGAAAGCGTTCTAGACTTAGTATTCACGACCGAAGACAACTTCGTCACTGGCCTCACTGTTGACGAATCGTTGGGCGGGAGTGATCACGGTCTTATTAGGTTCCGTGTGTGCGTCCTTCTGGTGAAGCGTAGGAACTCCAGAGGCAGTAAGCTCGATCTACAGCGGGCGGACTTTGTTAGCCACCGTGATAGCGTAGGTGAGATGGGGTTAGAGGTGGGTGGCGATGTTGAGAGTGTGTGGAGTGCATTCCGGGACAAGTTTATGGTGGTGCAGTCTGCTGCCATACCCTCAAAACCGGTCACCCCTGCTTCAACGTAGCCTAAGTGATTCAGTCGTGACATCGCTTCGGCTATTCGAAATAGGAAAGCAGCGTATAGGAGGGTGAACGCCAATCGTTCCCATGAGAACACTGAGGCGTATGTCCGCCTGTGTAGGGAAGTGAAGGCGAAGGCGAGGCTAGCGAAACGTAACGAAGAACTACGGGTGGCAAGCCTCTGCAAGGGAAACCCTAAGGAGTTCTTCAGTTATGTTAATAGTAGAAAGCCCATTAGAAGCATGATAAGGACTGAAGCGGCGTTCTGCACACCTCAGACGCGGACATCGCTAATGTGCTTAATGAGTACTTTGCGGGAGAGTGTTGACCAGGGAGGACACCCGCGTCATCCCGGAGCCAGGCGTGAGGCACGAAGGTGCTGGCCTGTTTAATGTTCGGTGTACCGCGACAGTCGTTGCCGATAGAATAGAAAAACCGCGTTTAAGGCTCCTGGGCCAGACCAGTTCCTCCCCAGTGTTGCGGGAGGTGCGCGACCAGGTGGCTCCCCACCTGGCTACAGTCTTCAACAAATTGTTGGAGATGGTCCAGGTGCCTGGTGACTGGAGGGAAGCCAACGTGACCCCTATTTTTAAGAAAGGGGATCACGAAAGTCCAGGGAACTATCGTCCCATTAGTCTCACTTCAGTTGTATGTAAATTATTAGAGGGGATAATGGCGGATAGGATCGTTGACAATTTGGATTCCTACAAGCTGCTTGGGGATTCCCAACATGGGTCTAGACGGCATAGGTCATATCTCACCAACTTGCTCGAGTTTTTCCACGTCATGTTGAGTATGATAAGAGTAGGGCGATTGATATAAGGGGTTCCAAAAAACCTTAAACCCCCCCCCCCCCCATTTGCAGCTTACATGTTTACTTATATCGAAATAGTTTTGGTAAATGTACAGTATTGCACCTGTCTCCCTTTTGAGGTGAAATTTATGTTTTTCCTATGTTTTTTGATGTTTTGAACGAATCTGACCTTCAAAACCGTCGGAAATGACTCGTTTTTGAGATAACCCCCTCCCCCCCGTCCGGCAATAAAAAACAAGTCATTTCCGACGGTTTTGAAGGTCATATTCGTTTAAAACACAAAAAACAATAGGAAAAACAAATTTCACCTTCAAAATTGACCTATCCTAACCTAACCTAAATCACTTATAGTCTTGTAGGCAGCCCAGGAATCACTATAAATCACAGAGCCAGGCCTAAAGTACTTCTGAATGAGTGTTCCATTCCGGTAGGAAAGTAATTCAAATTCGAAATGGATGGAGCGCAGTGATTGGGCAGACATGTAACGAACACACACACGAACGTACGAACACACACTAGATACACACCAAAAAAATGTTTATATCTCGAAAACGAAGCATTTGCGACGGAAATGCTATAGAAGGAAAGTGTCTTAGAATTAAAAAATCTACTTAATGAACATATAATAATTGCTGGACGTTAGACGGGTGTAATAGTAGAATAATACCATAGTTTTTAGTGATAAAAATATATGAAATTCTTTATTTATTGCAGGTATTAAAATTACTCTAGCTGATAGTGATAATATAAAATGGCTTCTCAATTAATTGGTAATTCGGAGAGGCAACGTGTGATAGATCGCATACGAGCAAAACATTTCGGGAAGCTCGTGATGCTGGAGCCATCTTTATAATACGTTCATGGGTTGCCAAAAAGTTGCGAAGAAGTGAGGACTTCGTCAAAAGAAATTGGAATAAAACTTTGGATGAATGTGAAATGGATACAACCAAATCTGGGCGCCCAAATTTGCCACTCTCTCAGCCTCTCAGGAAACAAAGACATCATTGAAAGCGGTACGCGTAAGCGGAAAAACAGCTGTGCTAAACTTTTTAGAGAGATCGAAGTGTTGAGAGGAAAGATCGTTAGTGGTGAGATCATTCGACTGTACCGTCATAGGCAAGGTTTAAAGCCTTGGCATGAACTTCCAAAGCCAAGAAAAACTCAACTTACATCGATGACAGAATGTGGTTTGCCCATTATCTTGAAGATTTGGATGTGGATGATTTCATGCATTTAGCTGTCTCTGATGAATTTTTTTACGTAACACGTCGGCCTAACTACCAATATGATCGAGTGTGGGCCACAATACCAGATGAAATCGATGACAATGAACATTATCGCGAATTATTAAAAAGTCCAGACTGTGTTGGTGTGTTTGTTTTGTTCACTGCAAAGCAGCTCATGTGGGTGCTGAAGCCAAATGGTCAGAGTTGGGATGGACAGTAGGTTTCTTAGAAAAGGAATGACATGCTGAGATAGAATAATATCACGAAAATAAACAATGTTATGGATGTCGATCAGGTCACACTTCTGCACGATAAGGCCCCCCTGCTTTAAGGCATTAGCCACTCAATAGTTGCGGAAGGAACCATGAGATCGATTTCTTTGGAAATGAAGAATGCCAGGAAATTCTCCTGACCTGAACGTCTGTGAACACATTGGATCAGTTATAAAGGACAAGGTTGAATGTGTCTTGCTTGTTTCAAGAACCTGCAACAAATCGATTTTCGAAGGATACAATGACGCAACACATTGAAACTGTTTTAGCAAATTTGATTTGCGTAATGATCAAGATCTATTCACGTCACTTTTGGCAAGCTACCCAAAGCGAATTCAGGCTGTCTTAGAAGCCAATGGCGGGAACACCAAGTTTTAATTGTTTCTCATTAAATGCAGGATTAAATTCTCTTGTAAGGTATGTTTAGTTTTACTGTACTTCTAATGGTTTAGGCCATGGCGGGGGGGGGGGGGGGGGGCGGCTAAGGTTTATTGGAGCCCCGTACTTTATCTCGACTTTCAGAAAGCCTTTGATAAGGTACCTCACCGCCGGCTAATGGCGAAAGTGCGCGCGCTGGGTATCGGTGGGGAAATAGGTAGGTGGATTGAAAACTGGCTGAAGAATAGGCGGCAGAGGGTGGTAATTAAAGGGGCTAGTTCGGGTTGGGCCTCGGTCACTAGTGGGGTTCCTCAGGGTTCCGTTTTGGGGCCACTGTTGTTTACCATTTACATAAATGATATCGACGGTGGCATCGTCAGTCGGATCGCCAAATTCGCTGATGACACCAAGCTTGGGGCCAATGTTGGGACGCCCGAAGCGATCGAGGAACTGCGTGCGGACCTAGGTAGGATAGGAGAGTGGTCCGAAAAATGGCAAATGCCGTTTAACTTGGGTAAATGCAAAGTGATGCACATTGGCTACGCCAATCCCAAGTCGGACTACTCGAGTTGGGCAGTAATATCGAGGTGACTGATTTAGAAAAGGACTTGGGTGTGCTAATTAGCAGCGACCTTAAGTTTACGAAACAGTGTGTAGAGATGGAAAAGAAAGCCCAGAAACTATTGGGTTATATCAGGAGGCAATTTCAGTTTCGGAACAAGGAGATTGTGCTCTCACTGTACAATTCCCTTGTTCGGCCGTACCTGGAGTATGCTGTGCAGTTCTGGTCGCCCACCCTCAGGAAAGATATTGAGAGGCTGGAGCGAGTGCAGGCGAGGGCCACAAAGTTAATCCCTTCCGTTAGGCATATGGGCTACAATCGACGGTTACGCGCCCTGAACTTGTTTTCGCTTGAGACTCGGAGGCTGCGCGGTCAACTGATCGAGGTTTTCAAGCTCTTAGTGGGTTCAACGATGTCGATTTTAGAAGTATGTTTAGTTTAAATGATAACCCAACTCGCAACAATGGTTGGAAGTTGGATTTGAAACGGTTTAGGACTAGTGTGTGTGGGAATTACGTTACGTATAAGATCTGTGACACATGGAACAGGTTACCTTCGGAAGTTGTGAACAGTTCCTCTGTGGATCAGTTCAAGAAAAGGTTAGACGAAATCTTGCACACTATTTGAGTGTGTAAAGACATTTAGGACCTCAGTCTGCGGAAATTTCTTTTCCTGTAAAATAGTTGATATCTGGAACCAACTTCCCTCAGAGGATGTTTCCAGTCAAAGTGTAAATCTGTTTAAAAATAGGCTAGACAAAGTACAGAACACACTCATAGTTTAAGATTAAAACCTCAGAAAACTCTGCAGGAGTTCGCTTGCTCGGTGTCTCTGTGAGCAAGCTAAATATAGAGCTATTTATATATTCTCCACTTTCCTGTAAAATTTCCTTGGCTACTTTTCCAGGGTCAAGGTATTTTCTTCAACCTTTTTCCGTACCTGCCTCTGGCAGGGAGGGAGCGGAGGGTGGGGAGAGAGCCTTCTACTTTTCTATCCAGTTTTCTACTACTGCTAGGATAGTTGAAAGAAAAATAAACTTTTACAAAATTTTCCCTGGCACCCGTTGCCATTGGTACCTCCTCGGTATGGGCCGCAAGGCCTTTTGAGGTACTTCTTTTCCTTGTAACTCTCTCTCTCTCTCTCTCTCTCTCTCTCTCTCTCTCTCTCTCTCTCTCTCAGGGGTATAAAGGTTATGCACGTTCCTTCTGGGTGTTGTAAACTTTATACTTGGGGTGTGACAGCCCTCCGGTCCCGAGTCGTGGGATTCTAGAGAAATTGGCTGCCAATTCCTTTAGGTTCTCTCTCTTTCGGGAGGGCGGGTGAAGTCTGTTGTATAAACCTGTCCCGTGGGTTACTAGGACTCCTTCCCATCCCTATTCTGTCCTTTTAGCTTAGGTTTAGAATGTTCTCCTCTGACTGCAAAAAAAAAAAAAAAAAACTTTTAGTATTGTCTTTTTCTCTACTCTTACGATTAGGACCCTACTGCTAGCTCATGCGTGGGAAGAGAGGCTTTGGAACCTCTATAAATAACACCATTTCACTTCAGTTGTAGGTAAATAATTAGAGGGGATAATAGCGGGTAGGATTGTTGTCCATTTGGATTCCTGCAAGCTACTTGGGGACTCCAACATGGGTTTAGATGGCATAGGTCGTGTCTCACCAACTTGCTCGAGTTTTTCCACGTAATGTTGAGCGAGTATGATAAGAGTAGGGCAATTGATGAGAAAGCCTTTGATAAGGTATCTCACCGCCGGCTAATGGCCGAAGTGCGCGCGCTGGGTATTGGTGGGGAAGTAGGTAGGTGGATTAAAAACCGGCTGAAGAATGCCACAAAGTTAATCCCTTCCGTTAGGCATATGGGCTACAAGCGACTTACGTGACGCGGGTTCAAAGATGTCGATTTTAGAAGCATGTTTTGTTTAAATGATAACCCAACTCGCAACAATGGTGGGAAGTTGGATTTGAAACGGTTTAGGACTAGTGTGTGCGCGAATTACTTTACGTATAAGATCTGTGACACGTGGAACAGGTTATCTTCAGAAGTTGTGGATCAGTTCAAGAAAAGGTTAGACCAAATCTTGCACACTATTTGAGGGTGTAGAAAATTTTCCCTGGCACCCGTTGCCATTTAAAAAGGTACCTCCTCTGTATGGGCCGCAAGGCCTTTTGAGGTACTTCTTTTCCTTGTAACTTTTCTCTCTCTCTCAGTATTCAAAAAATAAGAGAAAATATGGCAGGGCCAGCTAAATTGAAAGCAGAATGCTTTAAATGTAAAGTTAATCATTGGTGCGTTGACTTCCCTGAGGGTAGTATCAGCGATATCACATCCCTTAGTGTATGTTTGTTTTGTAAACTTAGAGACAACCACGAAAAGGAAGTTAAAGAGCTAAAGGAATTAGGAAAAAGCTTGAAGCTGGGGTCGTAGCACTGGAAATCCAACCCAGTGGACAAGATCAAATTAAAAACACACCAGCAGATTTAAACTCTAAGATTAAGTATCTAGAACAAAGGGAGGGCGCAAAGAAGGGGCTGATAGAGAAGGGTGGGAAGGGGCCAATGAAGAAAAAGGGTGGGAAGGGGCCTACTGATGGCCCAAAGAAACCGAAGGATGTAGCTACCAGTCGGGGTGGGTCGGGTGGTGTAACTGCGTGTATGGGTGGTGACGGGTTTCGAAAGGTCTCGGGCAAGAAGGCTGCGAAGCCGAAGCCTGAGACCCTAGTTGTCCCTGTCAAGACCTCTAACCGCTTTAGCCTCCTGTGCTCGAAGGAGGAAGACACCGTTTTGATTGGGGACTCCCAGATCAGGGGCCAGGAGAAGTACTTTGCTTCTGCAAACCGGGATGGGAGGAAGGTAAGGTGCTTACCTGGGCGGGGAACGGCGCACTTAAGGAAGGAAGGAGGTAGAGAAGGTGCGCGTGGCTAGTCGGAGGACTGCGATCGTTGTCCACGCTGGTGGCAATGACCTGTTCCTCAAAGGCGGTGGGGTAGGTCTTGCAGAAGGGATCATCACCGAGATCATCTCTTGCGGATGATCTAAAACTGAAGACAGACAGACGGGAATGTTAATGGGTATTTTACCGCGAATGAATGCCAGTGACCACGCGCTCAGTAAGGTCATTGGCATCAATGAGAGGGTACAAGACTTGTGCGTTCCGCTGGGCGTGAAGTTTATTGACCCCTTCGATGCATTTTCGGGTAGGTGGGACCTTTACCAGAGGGATGGTGTCCACCTCAATAACAAGGGTAAAGGTGTGCTAGGCGCGCTGCTCGACCGGCACCTATACAGAATGGTGAGGTCGAGTCCGGGGAGAGATGATGGGCCCCCACCGGGGAGAGATGAGGATGAGCCGGTGGCGGACGTACCTTCAACTGAAGGGTGCGTCGAAGTACAGGTGGGTGACCCTCCTCCTACGTTGGAGGGGGCTCAGTCTCCTGCGGAAGTTGCCCCCTCGTTAGTGAGGGGCTCTTCAACTCCCGACAGCCCTGGCTGTTCGGGAAACGGGTCGTGCTAGGTGGCGGTCAGAATAGGGGAGGCTCCCTCCGTGCAATGCTTTTTAATGCTAGGTCGATCAGGAACAAGTTTTGCGAGCTACGGGCGCTCTTAGCATCAGAATACCAGGATATCGTTGCTATCACCGAGTCCTGGATTCATACTGATCGTAGGGACTACGTTGGGGAGTTTGAAATTCCCGGGTATAGAATGTTTCGCAAAGACCGCACCCGTGGGGAGGGGGGTGGGGTACTAATATACGTCAGGGACACGTTGAGTCCGGTTGACTGCCAGTTCCGGTCGGAACGGGAGTTGCTTGGCGTCGATCTGAACGTGGGAGGGACGAACTATAGGTTAATCTTGGTGTACAGACCTCCGCATCTCCTCCTCGAGGAGGATACAGCCCTGTACACCGAACTCAGTAGCCTCTCTAGGTGATAGGGTGTGTGTAGTTTTAGGAGACTTCAACTGTCGCGGCATAAAGTGGGAAAACAGGACTGCCGATGCTGAAGGGAGGAGGCTAGTTGACTTTGCTGATGAGAACTTCCTCACTCAGTGGGTCAACGAGCCTACACGAGGCGAAAGCGTTCTAGACTTAGTATTCACGACCGAAGACAACCTCGTCACTGGCCTCACCGTTGACGAATCATTGGGCGGGAGTGATCACCGTCTTATTAGGTTCCGTGTGTGCGTCCCTCAGGTGAAGCGTAGTAACTCGAGAGGCAGTAAGCTCGATCTCCGGCGGGCGAACTTTGTTAGCCTCAGGGATAGCGTAGGAGAGATGGGGTTAGAGGTTGGCGGCGATGTTGAGGGAGTGTGGAGTGCATTCCGGGACGAGTTTATGGTGCTGCAGTCTGCTGCCATACCCTCAAAACCGGTCACCCCCCTGCTTCAACGCAGCCTAGGTGGTTCAATCGTGACATCGCTTCGGCTATCCGAAATAGGAAAGTAGCGTATAGGAGGGCGAAGGCCAATCGTTCCCACGAGAACACTGAAGCGTATGTCCGCCTGTGTAGGGAAGTGAAGGCGAAGGTTAGACTAGCAAAACGTAACGAAGAACTACGGGTGGCAAGCCTCTGCAAGGGGAACCCTAAGGAGTTCTTCAGTTATGTTAATAGTCCGACGCGGACATCGCCAATGTGCTTAATGAGTACTTTGCCGGAGTGTTCACCAGGGAGGATACCCGCGTCATCCCCGAGCCAGGCGTGAGGCACGAAGGTGCTGGCCTGGATAGTGTTAGATGTACCGCGACAGTCGTTGCCGATAGAATAGACAAACTGAGCGCGTTTAAGGCTCCTAGGCCAGACCAGTTTCTCCCCAGAGTGTTGCGAGAAGTGTGCGACCAGGTGGCTCCCCACCTGGCTACAGTCTTCAACAAATCGTTGGAGATGGGCCAGGTGCCTGGTGACTGGAGGGAAGCCAACGTGACCCCTATCTTTAAGAAAGGAGATCACGAAAGTCCAGGGAACTATCGTCCCATTAGTCTCACTTCAGTTGTAGGTAAATTATTAGAAGGGATAATAGCTGATAGGATCGTTGACCATTTGGATTCCTACAAGCTGCTTGGGGACTCCCAACATGGGTTTAGACGGCATAGGTCGTGTCTCACCAACTTGCTCGAGTTTTTCCATGTCATGTTGAGTGAGTATGATAAGAGTAGGGCGATTGATATACTTTATCTCGACTTTCAGAAAGCCTTTGATAAGGTACCTCACCGCTGGCTAATGGCGAAAGTGCGCGCGCTGTGTATCGGTGGGGAAATAGGTAGGTGGATTAAAAACTGGCTGAGTAATAGGTGGCAGAAGGTTGTAATTAAAGGGGCTAGTTCGGGGTGGGCCTCGGTCACTAGTGGGGTTCCTCAGGGTTCCGTTTTGGGGCCACTGTTGTTTATCATTTACATAAATGATATCGACGGTGGCATCGTCAGTCGGATCGCCAAATTCGCTGATGACACCAAGCTTGGGGCCAATGTTGGGACGTCCGAAGCGATCGAGCAACTGCGTGCGGACCTAGGTAGGATAGGAGAGTGGTCCGAAAAATGGCAAATGCCGTTTAACTTGGGTAAATGCAAAGTGATGCACATTGGCTACGCCAATCCCAAGTCGGACTACTCGATGTTGGGTAGTAATATCGAGGTGACTAATTTAGAAAAGGACTTGGGTGTGCTAATTAGCAGCGACCTTAAGTTTACGAAACAGTGTGTAGAGGTGGAAAAGAAAGCCCAGAAACTATTGAGTTATATCAGGAGGCAATTTCAGTTTCGGAACAAAGATTGTGCTCTCACTGTACAATTCCCTTGTTCGGCCGCACCTGGAGTATGCTGTGCAGTTCTGGTCGCCCACCCTCAGGAAAGATATTGAGAGGCTGGAGCGAGTGCAGGTGAGGTCCACAAAGTTAATCCCTTCCGTTAGGCATATGGGATACAATCGACGGTTACGCGCCCTGAACTTGTTTTCGCTTGAAACTCGGAGGCTGCGCGGTCAACTGATCGAGGTTTTCAAGCTCTTACGCGGGTTCAACGATGTCGATTTTAGAAGTATGTTTAGTTTAAATGATAACCCAACTCGTAACAATGGTTGGAAGTTGGATTTGAAAAGGTTTAGGACTAGTGTGTGTTGGAATTACTTTATGTATAAGATCTGTGACACATGGAACAGGTTACCTTCGGAAGTTGTGAACAGTTCCTCTGTGGATCAGTTCTAGAAAAGGTTAGACCAAATCTTGCACACTATTTGAGTGTGTACAAAATTTTCCCTGGCACCTGTTGCCATTGGTACCTCCTCGGTATGGGCTGCAAGGCCTTTTGAGGTGGTACTTTTCCTTGTAACTCCTTGTAACACACACACACACCTCTTTTCTCTCCCCTCTTTTCTCTCCCCTCTTTTCTCTCCCCTCTTTTCTCTCCCCTCTTTTCTCTCCCCTCTTTTCTCTCCCCTCTTTTCTCTCCCCTCTTTTCTCTCCCCTCTTTTCTCTCCCCTCCTCTCAAGTTGGCCTGGTGAAGTAGTGAGTTGGATTCTTGCGCGCTCCACCTCACATAGCCCAGTACACCTGGCTCATCGGGGATTGTTCTGAGCCAGGCGTCTAGTCTTCTTTTGAAGATTTCCACTGCAACTCCCTTCGTGTTTCTTAGGTCTTTGGGCAACTGATTAAACAGTTTTGGTCCTCTCACTACAAAACTATTTCCTTTCAGGGTTAATGATGTTCCCTGTCTCGCCTTCAATTTGGGAATATGACAGTCTACCGCTTCTACTTTCCACCATTGTTTGGGGAGTTATGGGATTCAGAGTAAGATTAGGGACTAGTTTCTCCGTTATTTTCCAAGTGTAAATAATGGTCTCTCTCTCTCTTTTCCTTTCCAGTGAATATAGGTCTAGTTCTCTTAACCTTTCCCAGTAATTTAATTCTTTGCACCCATTGATCTTGGCTGTGAAGCTTCTTTGGATCCCCTGCAGCTGTCTAATGTCTTCTTTTTTATATGGGCATGTTAGGACCGAGCAGTATTCCAGTTTCGGTATTATCAGGGTTTTCAGTAGAGGAATCATTACATTCCTATCCCTTCATTTAAAGGTTCTCAGTATCTGACCTGTTATTCTCTTTGCTCTGTTTACTGCTATCTTATTTTGTTTCAAATTTCGCATCATCTGTCATTACAACCCCTAAATCTTTTGCTCCGGAATTTCTCTGAATTTCATGTCCATTTGGGGTATAATATTCCTTGGACTTTAGGTCCTCTCTTTTTCCGTACCGTAATAGCTGAAATTTCTCAGTGTTAAACTTCATATTGTTGTCTTCAGTCCACTTGTAGATTTTGTTTGTCAGTTTGTAGAGATCCTATGTCTTCTGGGTTTCTTATTTTTCTACTGATCTTTGTGTTATCTGCAAAGGATGTTACTGTGCTGTCTCTGGTAACGTCCTCATCTATGTCAGTTAGCATGATTATGAAGAGTAGTGGAGCTAATACTGTTCCTTGTGGTGCCGAGCTGAGGACCTCTGATTCTGATGAAGATACTCCTTGTACTGTAACGACTTGCCTCCGCTCACTAAGGAAATTATATATCCATTTCCCTACTTTTCCTGTTATTCCCATATATTTCAGTTTATGTATTATGATTCCGTGGTCACACTTGTCGAACGCTTTAGCAAAGTCTGTGTATAGTACATCATAGTTTTCATTACTTTCAAGTGAATCAATAATGTTGTTGTAGTGTTCCATTAGTTGTGATAGGCATGATCTGCCTGATCGAAATCCGTGTTGGTTATCATTGAATTTTTTCTGAGTTTCCAAAAAGTCATAGATTTTCTGTAACTATTCTTTCAAATATTTTAGCGAGATGAGATGTAAGCGACACTGGCCTATAGTTTTTGGCCTCGGATCGATCTCCTCCTCTATATATCGGGACTATATATATACATACACACACCTTTGGTTAGCTTCCGCCCGAATTGTTCATTCTGATGAAGGTCAAGCTTTTCACTCCACCTTAGACCTACAGTTTAATGTGGAATCTGAACCATGCCCCACCAGCAGCCCAGTGTCTTAACCACTTAACTCGTTCACTTGTTTACCTGTGTGGCAGGGAGCACCATCCTGCATGAATGTGTGTGCATTATACTTGTCAAAACATTCCTCCAGATTATCATACAATAAATCAAGGTATGGTACCTTTCACTGTTCATGATAACACCTTTCTCTAAGAAAATTAAATTACCCACTCCATAATAGAAAAACAACTCCACAGCACAACTGAATCAGGGTGCTTTACAGTCTTCATGGTGTACTGTGGGTTGAACCTGTCCAACTTCTGCAGCTGTTTCACCTTCCCTTGTTTAGTACCTGATACTGTAAACACACTTTCAACTGACCACAAAATGCGCCGCACTTTCTCCAAAGGCGTCTTTAATTTCTTTAACAAAACTAATTTATTTTGCTTTGCAGTAGGTGATCAAGAGAGGGTTCTTTACCACCTTCCTTATTGGCAGATCGAGATTTTGTAGTGAATAATGTTGCACAGTTCTTACGGACACATTACCCAGTAATGCAGGATAAATTTCCTTTATTTCATGTGCTGTTTTTGTAGGCGAGCCATTCAGCTGCCTTTTCATAACATTGTCTTTTTATTACATTTACGTGACTGTCCAGACTTTGGTAAATGTGTGGGTGTCTTATCACCAACTGCCACCCTGCAGCACTGAAGCTACCATTCAACAGTTCTTTGAGCGACTCCCGTCATTTCCACAATTGCTTTTACACCAAACCCAGCCTTATGCAGGGTGTATATATGATTGATAGTATCCTGAGATATAATGCAGTTAGGTGCCATGTCACACTGAGTGATCACAACAATCTGAAAAATACACTTAAATTTAGACAAACACTGGAATATCGGCCACTGAACAATTTTCCCCCTTCACGCCTGGATGAACACGGAATGACAGTCTGTGCTCTGAGGTGTTGCTACAGGACCAGGCAAGATGCCAGATTAGCCATATTTATAATTCTACCCAAACAGGCTGCTGGGAAGGGTATGAATGTCAAATGTTGTGACAGGTTTGCATGACCCACCACATCATTTGATGGTTACTATATCTATATATATACCCCCCCAAGATCTTCAAAATTATACAAAAACCATTTTTCTAGGTTAATAAATTATGACCTTCAAAAGTGGGTCTGGTAGTCCAGACTAGGACATAGAGGTAAAATTTGTTGCATTCATATTTCATCTATATTAAGTCGTGTGACAAATTTTGTGAAAATCGAAGGATGTCCTGTGTATTTTCCCTAAATTTTATTGATTTGATGGAATTAGCCAAGGCAAAGATTTATGGAATGCAATTATGACTGGGACACTTTTCAGGTCTTTAATGTTTGTCTTTCTTGTCCTTTAGTAAGTGAAAGTGCAGTACCTAATGTTCATTGTTAATCATATTACAGAAACCAAGTGGTGGACTTGGTTGTGGAGGGAGTTGGAGGGACAAGAAGCCCTCTTCCCCTTCGTAAGCGCAAATTTGCAGTTGCTGAGTTGTTGCAGAGTAAAATACACAGTACTGATAATCGTGAAACTGGAACTGTCTGTGTAGTTGAACCTACCAGTAGCTGTAATAGCATTGGGAACAGTGACAGCGTGAATAGTTCTAATATAGGCATTGTTTCGTGCAGTTCGACCAGTTCTGGCAACAAACGGAGAAGAGTTACGAGTGAAAGTAACACAAGCGATCCCAGAGAAGTGGTCAGTATTGAAGTATGGTTTAGTCTTAATGAAGTAGACATATGTTCTTTGGAGCATTAAAATGTACCGTATAGAAATTGACATTAAAATTGATGGATAAAAGAATGAGTTAGTAATACTAGTGCATTGACTTTGCATTTCTGAAAGTAAATATTTAATATTCCATACCTTATTATAGGCTAGTATTGCTGTTTCAGGCTTTGTTTGAAGAGTGCTTAACAGAGCAGAACAGTTCTTGCTCGCGTGCCATCAAGCGTCAGAGGCGAGAGAGTCAACCAGACCCTAATAATACAGTTCAAGTCTCGGCATCTCTCAGTCTGGCGACCCAAAGCCCTTCCACACCCTTAAATAAGTCAGGTAAGTAATCTTTAGCCCCCCCCTGAATAGGAGAGAGTGGTAGTCGTCATGTTCTTCAAAATTTTCTTCACATTTGAATTTGAATTTGATGAAAAGGTTTCTTTAAAGCACAGTATGAGAATTCCTTTTAGGAGTGAATTAACATTTATAAACCTGAACCTTAACCTTTTCATGCCTGATTTTCGTTTACTTTTCATGCCAAAAAAGAACAAAGACTGAAATCTCATAAAAGTTGGTCTCATTTGCGTCCCTACAGCATGAAAGGGTTAAGGGACAGTTTAAATAAATACTCCAGTTGATGATTACTCATTGTAACAGAAGGAATTGTAATATTGTAATTTATTTTGTAAATAAAGATTATAAAATAAACTTTTCAGTCATTGCTGTGTTTACATTAATAGGATGCTTTACTCTGCTAAGATTTTCTAATGAGGTACAATATTGTGCATAATTGTTTTTTAATTGAATATGAAACCCTATTTTTTTTAAAATTAGGAATGGGGGCTCCCTGTTAATTGTTTTAGATGGCTTAGTTTCTAAAAGTTAAATGTTATACCAGACTCAGCAGTAGTAGTTTAGTTTAAATTGAGTTGCACAATGATACAAATAATTTTGTAAGAAATGACATCACTATGGAACAATTGTGTATTTGAAATAATAACTCGTTTCCCAGTTTTAACATCAATACTTTGCTTTATTATCTGAAAGGTGTGGCTAATTCTCCATCAGTTCAAAGAAGATCAAGCAGAGGTAGTTACCCAATTGGCTTCTATGCTGAAGAGGAACAAAAATTGCTGGCAGCATTCCGTGACAGGACATCAGAGCTCAAGTCAAAAGGGCAGACCCCTGAAGTCATTGTTTCTGCAGGTGAGGTTGAGGCAAAGAAAAAGAGAAGTTTTAGATCCAATACTAAAGAGCAGGAGATCAAGGGGGTTTCATTGCAGCCAAAGCAGTCTCTCTCAAATAAAAGTGAAAGTGGTTCGACTGGAGCCAAGAAATCTAGAAATAGGAGGAAGAAAATGACAGAAAAGAAATCTTCATGGGGCAGCAATGAAGGTAAATCTATCAATAAAATAAAAGAACTTGGTGAAAGTGAATCCATTTGTGTAACTGCTGAAACTCCGAAGTACTCAAAGCAAAGGGCCTCCAGGAGACACACATTACCAGGACGACCGGATATTAATTCAGAAATGGGTGTCACATTGTCTAAATGTTTGTCTGTCAAAGCTCAAGATAACATTGAACAAACGACCGCCTCCACTGATAGCTCGGTTGAGCCAAAGCCTTCTACTTCCGGAGTTGCCAGTAACTATGATGACGGTCTAACAAGTTCCACTTCAAATGTTTTTGATCAACTTATGCGGAGATTACCTCGCAAGAAGAAGTCAAGCTCTGAGCAAGACTTGTCACGGGTGAACTCTGAAAATGCCTCTACCGTAGAGGTGAAAAGGGTGGACAAACTGAGTGCTTCCATTCTTCGCAAGCATCAAGAAGTAAAGAGAAGAAGATCCGCAAACCTGGACAGTCACCAAAGAAAGGAGACATTGGGAGAGAAAGAAAAAATTGAGACTGCACAACTGCATGAGATCAGAATGAGTAAGTGTTCTTATTGCATTTGACTGGCGGAATAGAGGCCCCACTTAGTAATGCTGTTACTCTTAGTGCTAGAGACAGGTGTAAACCCCTAAAAGTATCCTGTGCTTTCCCTCCATACCTTTGGATAATTCTTCATGACTGAACAAGACATAGATATTTAGTATAGAATATTATTGTTACACATCTAATTTTATTGTGTATTAGGTAGTTTTTTGAACTGTTTGTTGCACATTCTTAGGAATTAGGGTAGTCACAAAGCATGTGAACTTTTTTTTTTTTTTTTTTTACCTTGTAGGGATATATCTAGTGGCAAAATGGGAAACTAGCTATCTATGAAATCCAATTAAATGTATAGCGTACATTCCTTTTTCCCCGTGCCAAAATCTTATTAATGTACAGTAATTTATATGTTCAGGCCTAATAGGTAGTCAATGTGTAGTTCTCTTTAATCATGTAGAGAATCTTCACTTTTGCCCAAATATAAGTCTTTTAAAGCCGATTTAGGTTTGGTGAAAAAAATATACTAAAATTAATGTACAAAAATTTATGCTGTCCACAGTGGTGTGCGACATATTTAACCTATTTAACATTCTTACCTACGTTTTGGGTCTATATTGATGATAAAATGTTAACTATTGGAGTTTTTGCAAACTTTTAGTTTCTTGAACATTTTGTTTTAGCCTTTTAAATTAAACTTGTACCATGGGCGAATTGCAGTGCGGTAGAATTGGTACTGCACAGTATCATTTTCTAAAATGTTTCATAGTAGGCCAGATATGGTACTCTTAAATAAGACCCGCATTATTAATATGTAGCTATGTTGATTGATCTTTTCTTCCACTATTGAGATGCTGAAATAGCTGAACGTAAATTATTATAGTTCCTTTTGTCAGTACTTTTTGTAGGATGTTTTATAATTTTATACTGTCTGTGGTTGCGCAAATAATTTTTATTCATTAAAGATTTAGTTTTGAAGTTGCCTAAAAGGCGTTCATCATTTATCATCACTTAAATGTTTTGGTGTAATTTTTGAACAATGTAGCACTGCCTTCATTAAATTTTATACGTTTGTAAATTTTTTAATTGACTTTGAAATAATGTTGTACAAGATTTACAAATACTGTTAATAAAGATTATTCAATATAATATGTTGTTCGTGTAGATAAATGAATGAGTTTTTAATTTGAAAATCGCCTCAAGTTGGATTCCTTTGGAAGCAATCAAGAGAGTTCAGTCAATCACAGTTTTGGTTAAATATTTATGTAAAGTTTTCCCATGATGAAAAATTGAGATTGGCTGTTTTGAAATTCATTTTGTATATTTTTGGCCACTTAAGACGGTTGAGCACTTCCTTTCACTATAAGGAAAAACTATCGAGTCACTGCAACACGCTTCCTATGGTTGGTATTATGTGGCATTAGCAACGTGCTAGTCCTTCCTGTAAGGAAATGTTATCAATAAAAGATGGAGTTAGTGTAACAGTTTTAAGAATTATGAACTGAAGTGTTATACGTTTAATTAATGAGTGTTTGATTTTACAGATCCTGAAAGGTCCCCTGGAGGAGGGGGGATTTTTAAGTCTTACCCATTGAGGAGTCGCCTGAGATTGAGTGAGGGCGGAGGCACTCTCGCACCACCCGTTGGTGCCAGTAGTAGTGGCAACATCAACAGTACGGTTCTAAACTCTTCCGCCCCGCAACCCTCGCCTTCCGGAGGAGAGACGAACCACCATTACCACGTGACTCACTCCCATCCACCACCGCAGTCACAGTCCCTTCCCTCTTCCCCATCGTCGCCAGGAGTGGCTTTCTTGGACACATTCCGGCGCCTGAGGGAATCGAGAAGGCTCTCGCACGAACACACTCAGAGTGCGTCTGCCACCGGCGCGAAAAGAGGCTCTCTGCAGACAAAGGACCCAAAGCAAGGATCAGGTAGGAAGCGGAACTACGGTTTTGACTTTTAATCAAATACTTCAAGAATGTCATAAAAAGTGGTGGCGTGTTTGTTTTAATTGTACTTGGTTTATTTAGCTTGGAAGAGAGGTCACGCAGTGAGGAAGTCTCCTCTCTCCTCCAAAAGAGGAACCAGAGGTAAATCTATCAACACGGGATCGTGTGCCAGTAGCAGGTAAGATTCTATCAAACTAGAGAACTTAATGTCACAAACTACGAAATTTGTAACGTTCGTGTCTGATAATTATTTGTAAATTTTTTTGTACTTTTAATAAACTTTACAAATCAGAAGTTCTTATGAGCTTATTTGCTCCAAATTCTAACTGAACACAAGTATAATCGTTTTCGTTAATTTGGATTGGGAACTTAAATATAAAAAGGTTGCTTTTGACAAGTTCTCTCTTGTAGGCCCCCCACCCAGTCCTGTGGAGGAAGCCAAGGAGCGCTTCAGATTGGACTTGGTCCTGGGGCAGCTCCTCTTCAAGTTCCTCCTTCAGGCCTTTCGGGTGTGCTTTCTTCTTCTTCCAACACCTCAAGCCTCATTCCGTCATCGGCCCTTTCTACTCTTGGAGGCAAGTTTGCGAAGGGTTCATGGAAAACAATTGAAATAGCTTACTTTAAACATAAATTAGAAAATTTGTACATTTTGATGCAGTAAAAAACTAGCCTTTGAAACCAAAATATTTTACAAAATTATTAATTCCAGAAAAGGATTGTTTAATATCAAGGTTTACCTACCTACTTTACTTAATGTAACTCGACAATTCTGAAGGAAACGTTTCCCAGTATAGAGTATTTAGTGATAGTTTGCGTTAATGTACGTTTTGAATAATAAAAAGCATTCTAAAACAAAGCAGTATTCGCATTGATGTGTTCTCAAGTAACCTGCCACACTAGTTTACTAGTAAAATGCCGGATGCAAATCTGAAGGTTTTGGGTTCGTCTTGTCTCTAATTCAGATTTCGGCAAATAATGTACTTCTCTGGATCCCCCTTTAATCTCACGAAAAGCTGTAGGTCTCCTCCTCCTCGTGACATTAGATGTTACAAAGGTGGTTAAACTGCTTTAAAACATTGATTTCCTCAGTTACTGGTAAATATTAGATATATTTCCTCGGAAATTTAATTGTTAACCATAAATACAATACAAACCCGAAGGTAAAACTTTCAGGTTCCATATGCTCATTTGCAGAAGACAAGTTGGGCTAATTGTTCCCTTTGAAATATTTAGTTTCCTTTACAGCTATTGGAAGCAGTGGAACTGGTGTGACTAGTACTGCAGCCTCTGGTAGCACTTCTAGTACTGGCACCAGCGGTATGAGTGTGGGCGGTGCTTTAGGAGGTCTGATGGGGACTCCCGGGGACAGTGAAAGTGAAGAGAATGAAATGGGGCGTCTGGAAGCCCTTTTGGCCTCGAGGGGTCTTCCCCCAAGTCTCTTCGGGGCTCTGGGTCCGCGCATGCAACACATTCTTCATCGTTCCGTGTCATCTTCCATAAGTATGTTATAATCTTTATGAAAATTCCGTGTCAGAAACTTGATTTTAACCCTTTCGCTCCGGGTATGGCATAAAAACTACACGTCCAATTTGCGCTCAGATCCGGGTGTGGTAAATAAACCAGCTCCTAATCTTTTCTGAACTCCGGGTGTAGTTTATAAACCAAGAGTATGAAAATAGGGGAGATATATGTATTATAATTCGAATTCAAGGGTTAAATCTTGTTTTAACGAGTCCTATTCTGCGTTGTACGAGTTTTCTGCGATATTGTAAAGATTCGAATATCCTTTAAAGATTTCTGAGTTTTTAATTTTTATTCTAAAGGTTCGAAGGCTCAGCAGTTGTTAGTTGGCCTTCAAGCCACTGATGAGAGTGAGCAGCTGCAAGCTGTCATAGAAATGTGCCAATTGTTAGTCATGGGGAATGAGGACACTTTAGCAGGTTTTCCCATCAAACAGGTTACGCCCGCTCTTATCAACTTGCTTAATATGGAGCACAATTTTGATATGGCAAGTTTAATCTTTCATTGCGCATGACAAAATTTTACTTGTAAATTTAGTTTAGAATTGAAAATTGTGAAGTCTGCCTAAGATTGATGTTAATTTGTTGATTTACTCGATAGAGTGGTTTCTAACTGGTCATTGCTAAATTTAAATTCTGAAATATATTTTATCAGATGAATCACGCGTGTCGTGCTCTCACGTACATGATGGAAGCTCTACCCCGATCCTCAGCTGTTGTGGTTGATGCTGTCCCGGTGTTCCTTGAAAAGCTGCAAGTGATTCAGTGCATGGACGTTGCTGAGCAGTCGTTGACTGCTCTCAACATGCTCTCCAGAAAACATTCTAAAGCTATTTTACAAGCAGTTAGTGTCCGATTTATTTAATTTAAAGCACTAATTGTGCTGTCACATCCTAAGGATATTGAGAATGTTGTGGTTCTCTTAAGTTTCATCGTGTGTAGGCGTAAGTAATACTATCCAAACTGAAGCCTCAAAGAACTTTATAACAAGTTTGTGCTATGCACGGCGACTGGGGTGTAATAAATAGGTCTCTTGACACTAAGATAATAGGTATTTTGACTTTTGGTGCAACAAAGTTGTTTGCATAATTGATTTGATTTCCAAGGGATTAAAATTTGTTCTTTTGAGAGAGGATTGAAAAATTTGAGAACCTTGGAAGTTAATTAAACTCATTGATATAATTTAATGATGCGAATTATTAAACTTCGTTGGGGAAAAAAAAAGAAAAAAAAAGTGGGTTCATAAATTGTAAGCCATCCCAGTTTGGTCACTGAAATTTGTGAGGTTGATAATTTTTGCGAAATATACTGTATGGAGGTGTAAGATATATGCAATAATTTTGTTTCCTCCATTTTAAGGGGCAAACTTCAGCATCGCTTTACGTGGCCGTTGCTGTTGATATCTTTGCTCAATGAGTTTGAGATTAGGCATAGATCACATTAGTTTCCGCAGTTTTTAATTGCTTTTTGCTGGAATTAGAGGAATGTTGGAGTAGTGTGTGGCATATGGTCTTCTTAGGAGATACCTTATTTGGCCAGATTTCATAGATCGTGATGGGATGGCCTCGACTGTAACAAATTTCGAAATAAATTTTTCATGGAATGATCCCTCTACAAATTGCATTTAAGAACATTTAACTGCGTAGCTTTTGCATTATTCGAGTCTGTTTATTTCATATTGAACTTTTGTTCATATAAATTGTTTTGGAGAGTTGATTAACGATTTTGAAGCACCTTTTGTTTATTTTGGTATTTGAAATTATTTGCGTTTCTAAATATAAATGTACTAAATTTAGTTTCATTGTAATGACTTAATATTGAGACACTCATTCCCTTCAAAGCACGGTGTGTCCGCTTGTCTTACCTACATCGACTTCTTCTCATCGAATGCTCAAAGAGCCGCTCTGAGCATCACCGCCAACTGCTTCCAAAACTTGACTGCCGATGAATTTCACTTTGCAGCCGATTCTTTACCCATTCTTTCATCTCGATTGACGACGCAAGTACGTACTCTTGGGTAAATTAATGGGACTGAAATAGATACCTCGTTATTACAGCTGAATGAACAGTTAGGTGCAAAAGTCTTGAGTACACCTGATAGTCGTCATATAAAGAGCATTCTTTGTTGAAATAAGACCCAAATTAGGATATAATTGACTTAATATCTTCGTCTGTTCAAGTACATTTGAAAATTTGACAATCTAGTTGTTGAATGTGCATGTTCAAATTCACGATCAGTCGTTTCCCATAAATTTATCAGTATTCTTTCGTAAATGTTGAGAAGTTAATATTTTACTTTGAAATACTGGGCTATAATCATTATAACTGATGAACTTCAGTAATATTTTTTTTGACATGCTTTCGAAGAGCATTATTTCTGAAATAAAACATACTCTAATACAAAGAAGTTTAATCAAAGGAAAATTACTGAATTGCTAAAAGGGTGCTTTAATAATAGTGAAAAAATATTTCATCATCCATTAAGAAAATAGAAAAGATTTAACTGCTGAAACGAATGGAACGCACCTTTTTTCTCTTGACGAAGTTTGCCTGACTGGATGGGTTGATTTTAACATGTAGTATTTTATAGTTGTGCAGCTATACATACAGCTACTGTATTTTCGTCTCGTATAAAGTGATCCATGTTTATAGATCTGCAAGAAAAGTAAAAATATTTTTGCAGATAAAGTATTCTGGTTTTGAACCTTGCAATTACAGTAGAGCACCAAAAATCCAGAATGTTTGGGACCGGGGCTTTTCTAGATTTCTGAATTGAATATTCCCGACTTCAGAAGTTTTTTTGAGGGTATAATTTTGATTCTTCACACAGTTTACTCGCTGATACTCCACTATCAATTTTTCTCAATATTACCAGTTTCTGCATAATGTTGAGTGCAACTTGCTTACACTTCACACCACTAGATACGTTTTACGAAGCCATTATGAATGCATTGAGGCAAAAAATGGCGGCATTTGATTGCCAAGCTAACAGTGAGCTGCGCGCAAAAGATGCGCATAGGAAAATTTCGTAGCCATATCGGGATTTTTGAAGGATCGGGCTTCCTCACAAATTTGTCTGGATTTTAGAAGTTTTGGGGTTATTGGAGTCTAGAATTTTGATGCTCCACTGTACCTCTTATAGGAATGTTTTTAATTACATGCATAATCTGGGTATTATTTCAGTAGTGGTTTCTAAAGTACCAGTTGGACTGGGACTTTTGCACTGAACTGTATTGCTCATGTAGTTTGTATATGTGATACATGTTTTATAATAATAATTACATGGATGTATTAATAGATTTTAATATGCAAGAACTTTTCTGCTTCATTTAAACTAAAATTCCGTTTCCTTGAATAATTTGTTAATCATGCAGGAAATTACTTCGTGGATTTGACCTTATGAATTTAAGGTCTTGTACGTATTGTATTAAATTTTTCCAATATTGTATTTTACATAGTTCTGACTGGTGATTGATAAAATCAATTTATTAATTTTCATAACGTTTTGATTTTCATGTAACTAAAATTTTATTTTCAGGGAGACAAGAAGTGCGTAGAGAGTGTGTGCCTTGCTTACAGTCGTTTGGTAGATTGTTTCCAGAATGATGCAAATAGACTGCAAGAGATAGCTGGACATGGATTGCTAACAAACACCCAACAGTTGGTATGTTAATTTGCTTTTGGGAAGTGAGAGTTAATGGAAGAATTGAGAGAGATTTCTTATTCAGGCTTCTCTAAAACGAAGGTTTACTACTTACGAATAGCGAGTTACGTCGTGGCCACGTTGCAGCACCGCTAGGTGACCGAGGTTAAACAACGTTGAGTTTATTTAGTAGTTGGATGGGCAACAGTCCTCCACGTTCGGATGTAAATGATGCGAGTCGGGGATGTCCAACTTTTTTATGCCCCCACCCCTTCAGATAGATTTCGAGGGGCCACACTGGATTAAGGTTGTCCGCTAGTCTTTTCGTTTGTCCATTTGTCACATTTTTATGTCCATGCCGCAACTTTTGAGCAGCTGAACATAAATTGATGAAACTTCTTAACATATGAATCATCACAAGATGATGTGTATTGATCAAGAATTAAGTCCCTTGCATCGAAGGTTACGGTCACTTATATAGATGGAAGCAATGGTATCGTTCCGACATACTTGGGAACTGAACTGCTCTTAAGCTTTGGCCAGTAGGAGTGATCTTCCTAGTTCTCGACTGCCTTTTACCCCTCCCATCCCCACCTCTTCCCATTTCCGTACTTTATAATTGCAGTCATGTTCCACGTCGTTACAAAGTTTCAAGTAGAGGATGTATTCTAAATACAATAATTTTTAAAATTATTACGAATTATCAGTTGCGTGCATTTGCGTTGACATTTTTTATTTTTTAGTTACTGCAGTTTTGGGGAAATGCCCATTTTTGCCTTGCAATCGATTGAGAAATGCCTGGTGATCGACAGTTTGGGTACCTCCGTTTTATAAGGTTTGGACCCCACGTAAAGCTGTAGGTCCCCCTCCGTCACATAACATTTGCCATTACGAAAGAGATGAAATTCAAAATATTGTATTATCGTATGAGCACTTGTGGTGAAATAAACGATAACTAAATATATTTCTTGCTCTTTAGATGATAGTTCGAGAAGTTTTTATAGTAATTTCTAAGCCCTTGATTTCTTTATTAGCTTGTAATGTCGCCACCTGTGCTTAGCAGTGGAACCTTCATTATGGTAATGAGGATGCTTTCCCTCATGTGTTCAAATTGTCCAGAATTGGCTGTAACACTACTGAAAAATAACATCGCACAGACCCTGTGTTATCTCTTAACAAATTCTACCGAGGCACCAACTGATCAGGTTTGTAATACTCACGAGGTTTGATGATTAAGTTTGTTTTTATAGGTACGATATAGATTTAAAAATGAATTTGGTTCAGCCAACTCACTACGGTACTATGATTATAAGAGTGGCATAATTTTGAAATGAATGAAATGGACGTTTTAGGTGGAGTTGGTTCCTCGCAGTCCTCAAGAACTTTATGAAATAACTTGCCTAATTGGTGAACTGATGCCAGTGTTGCCCTCTGATGGTATCTTCATCATTGATGGTGCTCTCCTTAGGCCCAGTGCTAGCTCTCAAGAGACTCTAGTTTGGCAGTGGCAGGATGACAGGGGCACATGGCACAATTATTCTCCTGGAGATTCGAGAGTTATTGAGGTGAGACATTGTTGGTGGGTTGTCCACCCCTATGTGACAACGTTTTGCAAGTTCATACTTGAATTTGATATATTTTGAATCTACTGCTAGACTGAGGGTCTTCATAGTTTTTGTAATACTAGATAAACAATTTTTCAGCTGGCTCATCAGTCTGGTGAAGACGAAATTAGTTTGTGCGTCAATGGCAACACGTACACTTTAGACTTCCACTCTATGCAACAAATCAATGACAACACGGGAACCATGAGATCAGTCCTGAGAAGAATGGTGCCAGCAGGCTTGAATACCAATGGCAATATGCACAATCAGGTAGGAAGTTCTTTGCGACTTGCATCGAATCTGATGCAGACTGCTAGTAGCCTACGTAAATCTTAATATCGTTATAAATGCTCCTTAATTTTACTTGCGCATAGACCATTTTATACATGTTAATATTGAACCTAGAGCTACCGTTTAAAGATATTTCATAACTTTGAGATGCGTGTTAAAGCGTGTAATATCTTGTCCTAAATTAACCCATCTTAAATATTTTTTTACTTTCAGTCAACAGATGCAAGAGCAAAGTGTTTAAAAGATGATTCCGAATTGGCTTCAACACTGATCAAATCCCTCTTCAGTCTGTTGTATGAGGTTTATAGCTCCTCAGCAGGCCCAGCTGTTCGATATAAATGTCTGAGGGCTCTCCTGCGAATGGTCCACTTCTCTAGTTCAGATTTATTGCAGCAAGTTCTTAAAAGCCAGGTTAGATTATATTGTACAGCAACTAAGTTAATTTTTTTTAGTAGTAACTGCGAATCATGAATAAATGGTCCTACCTCCCCACAGGCTGTCTCTTCTCACTTAGCGACGATGCTTTCTTCTCTGGACTTAAAAATCATTGTAGGAGCCCTTCAGATGGCCGATTTGCTTATGCAGAAACTGCCTCACATCTTTGCGATTTATTTCCGGCGTGAAGGAGTAATGCATCAGATCAAGAGGTTGTGCGACTCTGACAGCTTCTTGTCCGTAGTGTCTGTGTGTACTCCAAGGAGCAAATCATCCTCGCCTTCTGTGTATGACAGTAGCCTCAATTCCTCTGTTCTGTCTGGGGGGACAAACAGCCCCAACTCCATCCATTCAGGTGGAAGTCCCCTGTTACAAGGGAGCAACCGACCTTTCAATGGCAACTGTTTGGATGTATCTCCTCCCACTCTATCCACTTCAGCCAATACAATCTCAAATGCTACACCAAACCCAGAAGAAGAGAAGCTTAGCAGCCCCTCTCAGCTCAGACTCACTGATGTCCTCAAACGCAAGAGACCAAAAGCCACTGTTAGAATGAGTGCATCTGGTGGTTGGAGAAGAGGTGGAAGGCAAGATGATAGTAGTGCATCACCTACATTTAGCGAATTCCTCATCAAAAGTAAGATCTTAATTTCTTTGGAATTCGTGTCTCAAACTAAAATTAATCCTTTAATTTCTCCCGAACTTTCTATTAAATACGCCATTTCAATAGATACAGGGTTTAGTGGAACTAGAGATACGTGGAAAGGAATGGGAGGCAGGTCCAAACTGCTAAGTGGAAGCAACAACAGTAGTAGTAGCAGCAGTAGTAGTAGCAGCAACAGCAGCAGCAGTAGTGGCGGTGGAGGAAAAACAACTTCATTTTTATCCAATTTCAATCCAGTGCGTTGGGGGAGATGCAGTTCTAATGCCGCGCCTCCCCAGGATAATCATCCCGTAAAGGTAGTTAAAGACTGTTTGCATCGGGAATTGCTTAGGAAAATACACTCCAAAGTAGCTTGTATGAATGGAATGAAGGTATTTGTATGTGGAAGAGTAGTTGCAGTAGAATTTAACTATCACTCGAAATCAGTGATGTAGTCCATCCACCATGACCGAGACCAGGAAAAAGGCCTCGAGACCGAGACCATGTGCAATTTTTACATGTATTCAATATTGTGTAATGCCTAATTCCTAAGCTCTGTATTTCACATTCAAGAATAAAGATTCTAAAGAGGTTATCGAGTGACAATTGCAAAATTTACCCATAGTTTATTCACAGATTCATAGTTTTACATTTTTCAGCAGTTAACTGCCTACTTAAAACAAGATAAGTGTTCGTTGCATTTGAGGAACATCGCATGATGTAGTCGAGATCACCATGGCCGAGACAGAGACCAGAAAAAAAAGTGTCGGAGACCGGTCTCGAGTCCTACATAACTGGTCGAAACGATTCTTTAAAGCATAATTTATTATTATTTACTTATTTTTTATTTATTTTCTGATTTAGTTCAGACTGGCAAAAGGAATGCTTTCTGCCGAGTTCCTTTTCATGCTGAGCTCGGAAATGGAACATGTTTTGTCATGCGTAAACATTCTCCTGGTATATTTTTTCCTTCATAATTTCTTGCTAACAAAAATTTTGAGGTAACTGGGTAATTTACATTCAGATGGCTAATTTACCGATTAAATGAAATTTCAGGATAAAGCTAACCTAACTAGCTCAGCCAATTCAAACAATCACTCTGGAAGTATATTAACTCAGAGTAGTAGTAATAGTAACCGTGAATACATCAAAACTTGGATCAGGGAGCAAGCACAGCGCCTCAATGAACAGTACTTTACAACAGAGTTGCAAGGGTCAACTCATCCTGCTTTAACGGTGTTGAACAGACTTATTGCTGCTATTCATCAGTTGGATCAAGATGTAAGTGTTTTAATTAATTCTTTCACTCGCACCGCATTAGAAGTAGCGTATATTGTACTAAAATGCAACTTTTCTTCAAATGCTTTTATATATTTAATACATTAGTTTTTGTCAGAAAAGGAACCTGAAATGTTTGTAATTTAAGTGACTAGTTACTAAAGTATTTGGTTTTAAATAACAAATCCTATACTCTTTAGTTTAAAGAAAAAATACTTGTGAACGAAAGGGTTAAACTGGGTTTCATATATATATATAATATACACTATATGATCAAAAGTATTCGGACACCCCGGAAAATCCGCATTTCTGCAAATATCACCTTCGCCGAAAGGTATGCTGGGAAAAAGCGTGGCGAAACTATAATGCTGAGGTGTTCTGTTAAGTTATCAGTAACTGTTGTGAAGCCATGCCGCGCGGACGTGAACTCTCCGAGTTCCAACGTGGACTGGTCATCGGATGTTATTTAAGTAACGTTTCTATACGAAACTGCAGCCAAACAGGATATACCAAAGTCGACTGTAGCGGATGTTATCATGAGATGGAAGCACGACGGTGCAACTAACGCGAAAAAACGTTCCGGACGACCACGCAAACTGACTGAACGTGATAGAAGAAGTCTGGTACGACATGTCAAGAAGTCCCGCACGTCCTCTGCCGCTTCTATCGCCGAGGAGGTAGGAAGAGCATCCGGTACCTCCGTTAGTACTGTAACTATCCGCAGAGAGATGCACAGACTCGGTTATTATGGTAGAGCAGCTGTACACAAGCCACTGATTACAAAAGTTAATGCCACGCGTCGTTTGGCCTGGTGTGTGTCCCGTCGTTCCTGGACCGTGGAGGACTGGAAAACTGTTCTTTGGAGCGACGAGTCGCGGTATTCACTCTTCCAGTCTGATGGGCGTGTTTGGGTGTGGCGACAGCCCGGAGAACGGCTTCTTCCTGACTGTGTACGTCCAACGGTGAAGTTCGGTAGAGGGTCCATCATGGTATGGGGTTGTTTTTCCTGGCTAGGGCTCGGCCCGTTGGTTGTTATACCCACTACCTTGAACGCTGACGTTTATCTCGACGTTCTGGACAATTCGGCCCTCCCTACACTGTGGCAATACTACGGAGATGGCCATTGTTTGTTTCAACAGGATCGAGCTCCCTGCCATACTGCAAGGCGTGTGCAGGACTGGTTTCGTGAAAATAAGGTGGATTTGTTAGACTGGCCTGCTCAGAGCCCCGATCTCAACCCAATCGAGCACATGTGGGACGAACTGGAGCGACGGATACGAAACCGCACACCACGCCCGGCTTCACTTGCATCTCTTGCATCAGCTCTGCAAGAGGAATGGCGAGCCATTCCTGCACAGACTTACCGAAAACTGGTGGAAAGTATGCCTCGACGTGTTGACGCTGTAATAAAAGCAAAGGGTGGACCTACTGGTTACTAAATGCCATAATAAAAAACCATTTTTCCCAAAACCATGCGGTGTCCGAATACTTTTGATCATATAGTGTATATATATATATACAGAATGTTTGAAAACTCTGTACAAATTGTAATGGGGGATAGGCAACACCAAGACAAACCCTTTTCGTCTATAAGTGTATGTCCGCTGACGTCACCATTCGGCGCGAGAGGGCGCCGCTGCAATTGGCTAAAAGGTGAAGTGGGCTAGACTCGCGCTTGCCGCGGGCATTCTTAAATCGGACGTAGTACGCGTAACATGTTTATTTAAAGAAGGTGCTGAAAGTTGCGACCGATAGCATCAATGCATGCCCGACAGCGTCGAAGCATTGACTGACGTACACGTCGAAAGATTCCCGGCATTTCGGGAACAGTTCCAGCGGCGACAGCGATTCTTGCTACGAGGTCTTCTGAGTAAATGGGAGTCTCGTACACGAGGTTCTTCATGTGTCCCCACAGGAAGAAATCGAGGCATATTAAATCGGGCGATCTCGGTGGCCAGGCTACGGGCCCACCCCGGCCTATCCATCGGTCCCCAAAAGTGGCGTTCAGATAATCCCGCACATCGTTCCTGGAGTGTGCTGGGGCCCCGTCGTGTTGAAACCACTTTCGTCTACGAATAGCCATGGGAACATCTTCCAGCAGTTCCGGCAACGTTTCTTAAGAAATATCCGATAAACGACCGTCGAGTCGGGCAGGCAGCAGGTACGGCCCAATCAACTTGCCATGGACGATACCCGCCCAAACATTGACGGCGAACCGTTCTTGATGAGCATGCACCCGTGTAGCATGTGGATTTGCGTGCGCCCACACGTGAGAATTGTGCATGTTAAACACACCCTCACGTGTGAAACAGGCCTCATCTGAGAACAGCACATAAGCCGGAAAATTAGGCTGCACCGCTGTCTGCTGCAGAAACCAGCGTGCGAATTCCACACGAAGAGGGTAATCCCGAGGTTGTAATGCCTGGACACACTGACGATGAAACGGATGTAACTGCTGCTCGTGCAACACACCAGACCAGGTCGTGGTTCACACCGAGGATACGTGCAACACCTCGCGTGCTTGCGCTTGGATTGTCCTCAAATCGCCGTAGGATTTCTTCTTCCATGTCAGGAGTGCGCACGTTTCTCTCCCGACCAGTCACATGCATGTTTGCATGGAATGTTCCAGTTTCTCGCAGTCGCCGATGCAAATGCGCAAACGTTTGGTGGTTTGGCACACGTCTGTTTGGGAAGCGCTGTCGGTACAACCTCACAGCAGCTCTTCCGTTTCCATTGGCAGCCCCATACACCATATGCATGTCAGCCATCTCAGCAGTCGTGAAGCGCTCCATGTTACGCGTACTACGTCCGATTTAAGAATGCCCGCGACAAGCGCGAGTCTAGCCCACTTCACCTTTTAGCGAATTGCAGCGGCGCCCCCTCGCGCCGAATGGTGACGTCAGCGGACATACACTTATAGACGAAAAGGGTTTGTCTTGGTGTTGCCTATCCCCCATTACAATTTGTACAGAAAGTTTTCAAACACCCTGTGTATATATATTTATATTTATATATATACCTATATATTTATATTGTGAGCGAAAACAGGAAAACCTAATTATGTATTGTAATTGCAACTTGTAGCCTGAAAATGCCATCACAGCTCTATTCGAGATAAGCGAGATCGTGCGAGAGAGTGACATCAGCCCCTTTGAGGTAATTCATTCTGGTCTTGTAAGAGCTCTCCTCAACTACCTCACTGCCCTAGAAGGAGGAAACACGAACGTGGGCTACTCTCCCTCCCAGTCTTCTTCGTCCTCCGCCCTCCCTCTAAGTGGCACGGGAGGAAACATGCTTGGAGTGCTTGCTGCAGCCGCTGCCATCGATGGTGTCGAATCCAGCATTCAGCCCTCGACGCTGTCAGATGTCACTAAAGTTCCGAGAGATCAAAGGCTCCGTAACTTCCTGCATGTCTTCCTTGGTTGTTCCGTGAGTTTTATAAAACGATTACTACTAGTGTTTTTTGTATCCAGTCACGAGTGAAACTAGCGTGTGATTATTAATTTAGCCTAGTTAGCTGCACGTAATTAATGGTACAACTAAGAAATTCATTTCCAGTTGGATCCTTTAAGTCTGGACGGAGTGGACAGGGATCGCGTTGCTGCATTCGGCGCTCTGGTCGCTAAATTAAACGGTTGTGTCAATCAGCTGGAGCAGTTTCCAGTCAAAGTTCACGACCTTCCAGGTTCTGCCTTAAGTGGGTCTGGAAGAGGGGGATCCACATCTGCCATAAAATTTTTCAATACGCACCAGTTGAAGGTAGGAAAAGTTAATACAGTATTCAGTTGCAGCAGTTGGTGTAATTATTTCCTAATATTTAGAACAGTTTTTATTAATGGAAGTTGTAATTTCTGTTAGTGCAACTTGCAAAGACATCCCGACTGCTTGAGGCTTAGACAGTGGAGGGGTGGACCCGTCAAAGTTGATCCTCTGGCGCTCGTTCAAGCCATAGAAAGGTACCTTGTAATAAGAGGTTACGGAAGACTGAGAGACGATGAAGAAGATAATTCCGATGATGATAATTCTGATGAAGATATTGATGACACCTTAGTAAGAGTTGGCCCAGATTTTAAAACTTGAAATTGAGAAAATGGTTGACGGGATAGGGGATGGCGATTACGCGCCATAATTTCCAGTGCACTAAACTTTTTAGTTTATTAGAAATTGCAAAGTTAATTCTGTAAGTATTTAATGAAACTATTCCTTTATAGGCTGCTGTGTCTGTGAATCAAAGTTCTCCCAGCCACAAACTGCAGTTCCTAATCGGAGACCATGTTCTTCCATACAACATGACTGTTTACCAAGCCATAAGGCAGTATTCATCCCCAGATGCATCAACGTCAGAAGCTGATACAGATTCTGAAATTCCAATTTCACATTCATCCATTTGGCTTCAAACGCATACAATTTATTACAGGTATTATAAATCAAATTACCATTAAACATGCTCGAATATGGTAAATCCGAACGTGGTATACGTCCGATATTTCATTGGACAGATTTACCATTCCATGTTGGAGTAATCGTAAGGAATTTTTCCTCTATCCCTTCAAAGTTTAGTATAATTCTAATTTATTTTGTGAAATGCAAATGATTTGGGGAAACGAATTTAATCGGCACGTTTTGTTTAAAAAAAATTTTCAGACCTGTTCAAGAAGAATCTAACAAACCTCCATCGGGAAGGAAAGGAAAGTCTGGATCTAAACCAAGTCCTAAGAAGAAGGGGGATATTTTGTTCTCGGGTAAGACTAAACCCCTTAATATGTTGGGTCAAGAACCACAGCAAAATGGACTCCGTGTAAACTTTCAATTACTTTAGTTTTCAGGTGCAAAAAATAGCAGGGCGAGGAAACATTGGGCTTTGGTGTATATATATATACAGGGCGTCCCAAAAAAATGTATACACACTTTAACAGCTGATAGCTCAATTGATGTTTCTTTCTTTCCAAGTTAAACCCATTAGAATTAATAATGGCAGTCAGACTAAGCTTTGAACAAAGGAAATTCATTCGAAAATGCTACAGGAAGTGTGAAAACGCAGTTGAAGTGCAAAGACAGTTTAGGAGGGAGTTTCAAACAGATCCACCAACGCGACTTACCATCACTCGAATTAGAGATAAGTTTGAAGCCGATTGAACTGTTCAGAATGTCCACAAGAAGCGTTCCGGAAGACCACGGACATCGATAAGCCCCACAAAGCAAGAAAGAGTACTGGAAACGTATCACCAAAGTCCAAGAAAATCTGTGCGGCAAGCGAGTCGTGAGGTAGGAATTTCAGAATCGTCTGTCCAACGCATTTTGAAGCGCTGTCAATGGAAAAGTTACATTCCAAGATTAGTCCATGCTATTAATGAAGATGATCCGGACCGAAGAGTGGAGTATTGCGAGCGGTACTTGGCACGATGTGGATGTGGATTGGACGAAGGGGTTTCGTAGAATACCCTCCGCGTTCACCAGACCTCACACCACTAGACTTTTTTTATGGGGATACTTAAAAGACAAAGTCTACGCTATAAAACCTGCAACAGTCGCTGAATTGAGAGCAGCCATTGAACGAGAATGCACACAAATACCAAACGAAATGTTTCGTGATGTTTGCGATTCCATTGCTTCGCGTTATCAGCAGTGCCTGGACCAGAACGGACGTCAGTTTGAAAACAGGCGTTGACAAAACAATTAAATGTCTGTAGATTCTATTACATTTTGAAAATGAAATGTATTTTAATAAACACTGCCTTTATAATTATTTAAAGTGTGTATACATTTTTTTGGGACGCCTTGTATATATATATACACACACACACACACACACCACACACACACACACACACACACACACACACAAGAAAAAAAGAAGATATTCGAAGACATTTCGTGTATTTAGCAATACACCACATCACAAAATGCTTTAGAATAGGTTTTCAGTTTTTTGGGGGTGTGCATGATTTATTAATTTTGGGTGTTTAATATACTGTATATAAATGTAAAATTTGTATCTGAAAATGAGCATGGTATCGATCGGAAGTTTGTGCACCGTAATTAAGTAGTCTATTAAAGTTTTGGTCTCATATTCATTCTGATGTCACATTATCGAGATACTTTAAACACTTACTCATATTTAAATACTGTATTAAATATCTTAACTGTAAATCATTCTATTGGCTCTACATCATAATTTCTTGCCCATTAGAGTCGACGATTTTAGGAGGAAGCAATTGCGTGTTGGAGAATCAACTTAGTTCATATTTGCCAGCAAGCGTTACCGTAAGAGACCCAAGTTTAGAAGTGCTCGCCCTTCTGAGAGTGTTGTATTCTCTGAATAGGCACTATGGATCGCTTTACCCTCCTGGGCCTTCTTTCCCGCCTTTACTTATTTCAGAATTTACAAATATGAAACTGACAGCAAAAGCCAATAGACAACTTCAGGACCCATTAGTAATCATGACTGGGAATTTACCCCAGTGGTTGCCTCAAATTGCTTATGCCTGGTAAGAAATACCTCGTGTATCCTCATTTGTTTGGTTAAATTACAAAGTTTTTCTTTTTTTTTAAATAAATTTCCATTGGTTATTTTACTTGTTTTGCAGCCCATTTTTGTTCCCGTTCGAAACGCGGCAGCTGCTCTTCTATGCGGTGTCCTTTGATCGTGACCGTGCCTTGCAACGCCTTATGGACTCCGCCCCTGAGCTCAATTCGAGCGACAGCAGTGAGCGAGTCACGCCGCGGCTCGAGAGGCGCAAAAGAACGGTCTCCCGTGAGGATATTCTGAAACAGGCAGAAACTGTGATAGGAGATTTGGCTTCTTCACGCGCGATGCTCGAAATCCAGTATGAGAACGAAGTAGGGACGGGATTAGGGCCGACGCTCGAGTTTTATGCTCTCGTCTCCAAGGAACTTCAGAAGGCGGACTTGGAGCTATGGAGAGGAGACACAGTGACGGTTGAGGAGGGGGCGAACGATGCTCCGACCAAAGCAGTCAAATACATTTCCTCTGGGAATGGCCTTTATCCACTTCCCGTCTCCAGAAATATGAAATCCGCCCACGTCACCAAACTTAAAACTAAATTCAAGTTCCTCGGAAAGTTCATGGCAAAAGCTGTCATGGATTCTAGAATGGTATTATGGACAGTGTCTTTATGCTGCTTTAAAAATATTTACACAATGTAAAATTTAAATATTCTCCCCTTAAGGTAGTGAATTTTCACGAACTTTTTTTATCTTTTTAATAGCTTGACGTCGGTCTTCACGAGTGCGTGTATAAATGGTTATTGTCAGAGGAAAGATCGTTGGGGCTGAGGGATGTTATCTCAATGGATCCTTCTCTGGGACAGACTCTTTGCAAGCTTCAGAATATCGTTCTTAAGAAAAAGAAACTGCAAGAGGACGCTCAAAAGAATGAAATTCCCGGGCATCAGTTGCAGGTACGGATACCTTTTATATTTATTTGAACGTCACCGATTCAGAGCTCTTAAGTGCGAGTCTCGAAGTACATTTGGAGAACGAAGATAAAAACAGTGAAGACGTAAGGGAAGAACCAGAGTTGTTTGACTAGGTTATAAATCTTTATAAAGTATGTAAATTGGGAAAGTTCATTGACGAATTTTATCCACATTCTATTAACCGAACTTAATCTAACCCTAAAAAGTAACGATAATATGCGAGGTTGAGGAAATGTTAACAAATCGGTAAATTGTGTAAAATGTTTCATTTATCAGGTCATTCCATAAGTAATGTCGTTTTTTAGATCGGAATTTGAAGGACAAAAAAACAACTGAAATTTTTTAATCTAGTATATATTTTCCATCGGAATCAATGACACTCGCCAACGTCCTACAAGCTTTTCAATGCCATGTTTATAAAATTCAGGCGGTTTTGAGGCAAAAAACGTACAAAGACTGGTGTGCAGGTCATCTAAAGAAGTATACTGTTTCTCGTCAAGATAGTTTTGCAGACTCCTGAAGAGAGGATAATCTGAAGGCGCAAGGTCTGCAGAATATGGAGGATGTGGAAGTTTTTCCCACCCAAGCTCCTCAATTTTTGCAGAAGTGATCCGAGCGGTATGAGGACATGCGTTGTCGTGGTGGAACACGATTCCTTTCCGATTAACCAAAGAAAGTCTTCTTTTAGTGCAGTGTTCAATCGATCCAGTTGTTGACAGTAGACTTGAGCGGTGATTATTTGGTTGTGGGGTAAGGTTTCAAAGTGTATTACACCACCTTTATCCCACCAAACACAGCAACACCTTCCGAGGGTGAAGATTTGGTTTTGGCTGTGGTGTCGCTGGTTCTCCGGCACAAACCCACTCGACGGCGCTTAACATTCTGGTACAGTATCCACTTTTCATCGCCAGTCACTAAACGCTGCAAAAACGGATCTTGGAGTTCACGGGAATGAAGAGCTGTGCTAATGTTTACCCGCACCCTCAGATTGTCGACCGACAATTCATGTGGCACCCATTTTCCTAACTTAGGCACTTTCTCTAGTTGTTGCAAATGTCGATGGATGGTGGACGGGGATGAATTGAGTTTCTGGCCCAATTCTTCGACAGTTGTTGAACAGTCTTCAAGTGCGGCTAACAGCAGGTCATCATCAAACTCAGCAGGGCGCCCAGAGCGTGCTGCATCTGTCAAACAGCAGTCACCATTCCTAAACTTTTGAAACCATCTTTGACATTTCCTCATGCAGAATATCGTTGCCATAAACGTCCTGAATGTTTCGCGTTGCTTCAGTAGCACTATTCCATTTTTTGAACTCGTAAAGCATTATATGCCTGATATGCTCTTCTGATACCGCCATGTTTGAGGGGTTCACATAAAGCAAAAAACACGTCTTCACTGGTCAAGGTCTGTGAGGTATGTAGCGAAACACGATAGATCATCTCTTAGATATAACCTTCGGAAAATTTATGCTTAAACCGAGTAGGACTAGTTTAAACTTAATCTATCGTAAAAAACGATATTACTTATGGGATGACCTGATATAATTTTAGTTTTTGCATTTTCTAAAGGATGATGCAGTGCAGTTTACTTAGTACTACTATACTACTACTACTACTATATAAAGTCAATTTAATATAGTAGTACTTTTTTAACACGGAAGAAACCTCGGCCCTTTGATGATCAACAGTAAACTGGCCCAGAATATTAATGCACCATTTTAATTTTTACGACAGTATATTATCAAAATCTCGTTTCTGAGAGACTGGGTGAGAAGGCAGAAACCGCCCCGATATAAAATATAGAAGGGAATGAAGAGAAGGTAGAAACCAAAGTGTACATATCCATTGACAAACGCATCCCGGTGAACCAGCACCACACCACTTTGCAAAAAATTCCACACCTATGGCGTTTCCTACGCCATGTGTGGTTGTGCTCCCAGGGATTGTCAGAAATTAATTTTTGTATTAAATAAATTCCTTCAAATTGGAATTACTCTGTGGTGAGAACGATAAAGTATAACAGAATGTTGTTCTAATCTGTTGAACACTACCTCCCCTTCTCACTAAAACTTTGGTGCTTGAGACAGCTTACAGTAACCTTTTTTCTGTATCCTACCTTCTCTCTACTTTTTCATTCCAAAGATGGATGTTGCTCATGTGTACGCAACGACCTAACTTGCTCTCGTATTCCGGAACTTGAATCCTCCGAATTCTACGCCCTTTGGTTACGGCTTGCGTACATGTCGCAAACTAAATACATCTGAGCTGTCTACCTTGCTCCTAATTCTACTTCCTTCCAAAGTAGAATGCATTTTATCCCACTCTCCTTTCCCTGAAATCTCCAATTTAGATGTTTTCAATGTTCACCACCTTTGGTTTTGCTCCCGTTTCATCAACATCTCTGAACTAGCTTACAACTTTTCTATCCTGAATGACCTAGAGTAGATTGTACAGCATCCTAATCGTATCGCCGATCACCTTGGAGATGAGCCCAACACTATTTATTTCTCACCACTCCTTACTCTGTCAAACGTTTTTCTCCGTTGGGCTCTTCCGACCATAATCTTTTATCAGTTTCCATTCTATCACCCAAGTTTTGCCTTTGGCACTTTGGCATCGCCGATTCGGAGGCCCTTTGGCAGTACTACTATGATTTCCCATGGAATTATTACTGCTTCAAGTGGCTGGGGTTCGTCTTAGTCCATTGGACGCATCACGAAGGAGATTCTCTCAGGCATAGAGGTGTACAACTGTACATTCCATATTCTTTTCTTACTACTACAAAAAAAAAAAAAAAAATCCCCACTTCGTTTAACTTTGTTTTAATGTTATCCACAACACAGCGGAGGCTTTCAGAAAAGTACTGTCGCCATCCAACTCTTGACTCGCACGCTGGTTATATTTTTGGCCGGAATTCTTTCATCAAACAAAAACGTGAAAACCTAAGTAATTTTAATTCTTGCTTTTTCTTGCACCTAGCCAAAAACCTCTAAGAACTTTACTACTTTTCCTCCTCTTTTCCATCCTGACTGTTCAGTTGTCTTTCCTCCACATAAAAGCTAAACTCGTCGTTCAAACTTTCGTCTTCATCTCGACCCTGGACGATTCCAGTTCTGTTTATCATCTCACCCTTTTGACTTGTCTAAAATTACAATCCCTTCCAAAGATGTGTTTTCTGACCTATCTGGGTTCAACTCTGGGAAGGTATTTGGGCATGGTGTCCCATCCTCCTGTTTTCGAGAATTGTGCTTCTGTGTTGACACCCTACCTTTGTCTTTCATCTGGTATTATTCCTTCGTGTTGAAAATTCGCTTTCATTCAGCCTGTCCCAAAGAAAGGTGATCGCTCTCAACCCTTCAACTCCCGTCATATTGCTTTGATTTTTTGCCTTCCTAAATTTTTTTAATCTATCCTTAATAGGAAGATTCTTAAACACACCTATTCGTGATCTCCTTTCAGATCAACAGTATAGGTTCCGCAAGGGACGCTCTACTGGCGATTCTCTTGGTCATCCTCTTTTCGGGATTTTGGTGAAACCTGCTATTCCGCTAGACATAAAAGCTTTTGATAGTCCGGCACAAATCCGTAATTTCAAAACTGCTCTCCTTCGGTTTCTTTTCCTCTATCTGTGCCTTCATCTCTGCTATACCTGCAGTTGTAGATGGCCACTATTCTCCTAAAGCTATTTATAGTGGTGTTCCTCAGGGTTCTACCTTGTGACCCACTCTCCCTTTTATTTATCAATGATTTTTTAAGTCGCACTTCCTGTCCTATCCACTTCTATGCTGATGATTCCACCCTTCACTTCTCCACCCACTTCCCAAATCTGCCCTCTCAACAGTCACTCCATGCTTCGTGTGTGACCGCTATGGTACCCCTTACCTCAGATGTTTCTACTATCTCTAATTGGGTCAGAGAAAACCTTGTGGGCTTTTAGTGCCTCGAAAACCCAGTTCCTTCATCTCCCTACTTCAACAATACAAAACTTAATCCTTCCTTTTCTCTTAACATTCTTGGTGTTTACTTTTCTTGTGATTTTAACTGGAGAGATCTTATATACCCTCTAAAACAGTTTCTAAGAGGTAGGTGTATTGTACCGGCTTCGTAGTTTCTTCACTCCCACTCACTCGCTGTCTCTGTACTGGGTCTTGTTTGCCCCTCTATGGAGTAAGTTTCTCGTGTTGGGTGACTGAACCCCCACTACTCTACTTGACTGGGTGGAATCAAAGGCTTTTCGTTTCATCAGTTCCCCGCCTCTTACTGACAGTCTTCACTCCCTTCTCTCTCTTTACTATCGCTATTATAACGGACAGTGCTCTTCTGAACACACTAACTGCATGCCTACTCCTCTAAGGAGAGCTTACACTACTAGACCTTCGACACATTCTCATCCCTTTTCTGTCCAACTCTCTAATGCAAGGGTTAATCAGTATTCGCAATCTTTCATCTACTCGGGTTGTTCCACAGTTGACTGGTTTTCTCGATCATCTTTCCCCTCTGTGACCTCCAATCTTTCAAATGCAGTGTCCAGGCATTTCGAAAACTCCGGACCTTGATTTCGGCTAAAAAAAAAAAAATTAAGTAATTCGAAACTATTCAAATCCGAACAGCTCACCCGTCTTGATGGTTCAATTTCCAATGTTCCTCTCCACTAATCAGAATTGAAGTTTAAATTTCCTGTTTTAGAGCTGTGGGTGCTGCTATTTCTTTTAGTTTCAACAGTAGCTACTATTTAAAGAATATTATGTCAGTTACTCACAATGCTAAGTTACTTTTGGAGTAAAACGAAAGGATCGATCTCCGCCCCAATAACTTTCCACTTTTCTTTGTTTCCGTTTCGGGCTTCTCTCTTCCCGTTTACTCCATCTTATTTCCTTTCTTGACCGTTGAACTGTTGCTCTTAAAATAGGGCAGTGGTTGATCCTGACAGATCTTGATTGGAACTTCTCTAACCTCTTCTTTGATTGGCCTTTATAAATAGATCGCAGAAGAACGTATTGAAGGCCAGCATTGAGGTCTTTTTAGCTTGAGTGTTTAAGGAGTTAGTGTATATTAACAACAATGTCGAAGATTGGTAGAACTGATCACTGTTAAAATCGAGCGTGGTCGAAATAACCCGAGACTTGTCCTTTGGTACGTTCAGCCACAGTTGGAGCATCTGAAACACACATTTTCCCATACAGTGGGGGGTAATGAACGTGAACTGTCACCCGAGCTCCAGCACTAAAAACACTGGACAGTTAAAGTCGGCCGTGGCGAATTGCAGTGAGAAAGTAATTACATGGAATAAAGCATGGTTAGTGAATTGAGCTGAACCATTCCATTGATGAATGGGAAGAAATATTAAATAAAACTCCCTTCATTTACGTTTTAAAAAGTGGATCTGTTCTTAAGTAGATTTTTATCAAAGAACTTTTTTAAGAAAAGATTCACTTGTTCCCGCTTTTTTGACATAAAAGTGTTTCATTTAATTTTCTTACATGGATAACTAACATCAAAGAACGGAAATACTAGCCTTTGTAATTAAATGTAAGAGTGAATAGTAAAAACTGAAGTAATCTGAACTGTATGTTAACCACATGATGTCATTTACTGAGCATGCAAATAAACTTCGGCAATTTGTTTTCGATGGATAACACATTCGTCGTACGCGAGTTTGGTTTGGTTGTAATGTGTAACTAATGATGGTATCGTCGTGTTTTTTAGAATATTAATCGGATTACTTTTACCTCAGGAAAACATGGAAGCACTTACGATTGATGGATGTAAAATAGAAGATCTCTCCCTTAACTTCACACTTCCTGGGTACCCAAATATTGAGTTGAGGAAAGGTGGTTTCGATATTGAAGTTACGACACACAATATAGAACAATATTTGCAAGCAAGTATTTTCCAGTTTTGTTGGGTAATTAAAGGGAGCATTTCCATCTTGAGGTTACTCGAGGATGGTCAGGATATGAATACTGAAAAGTAAAGTAATGCAGTCCTCGAAAGTCATGGGGGTTTTTAGTGTGATCATGAAGATGGAAGAATGAATACAAATAAAAAATTTTACTATCAGTAAGTGGTGAAACTTCTTTTTCTAGTTGGTGACAGAATGGTTGGTTCGAGAGGGCGTCTGGCGTCAAATGGAGGCATTACGAGAAGGGTTCGAGTCGGTGTTTCCAGTGGCGCAGCTGCAAGTGTTTTATCCTGAGGAATTAGAACAACTGTTTTGCGGCTCCGTTGACTCGTCGCAGTGGGACATGAAGCAGCTAGCAGAGTGCTGCAGGCCTGATCACGGTTACACACACAACTCGAGAGCCGTCAAATTTCTTCTTCAGATTTTGTCCGAATATTCTCCTCAAAGCCAGCGTTTATTTCTTCAGTTTGTCACTGGATCGCCCAGACTTCCAGTCGGAGGTAAGTGTCGGCCTATCTAGTTTTATGTAATCTTTCTTCTTTTGTTTGCTTATACCACATGTAAATTACTGTCCGTATAATTGTATTAGAGTTCAGATTGCTTTTATATCTGACAGTTTACTTGTCCATTTAGGTTTCCGCAGCTTGAGTCCTCCTCTAACCATCGTTAGGAAGACGTTTGAGGCTGGGGAAAATCCCGACAACTTCTTGCCATCGGTGATGACGTGCGTAAACTATTTAAAGCTACCAGATTACACAACTATAGACATTATGAGGGAGAAGCTGAGAATAGCCGCACTCGAAGGGCAACACAGCTTCCATTTGTCTTGAATTTGCGTTTCCTTTGCCAGTTTGACCTTCAGCAATACGAATGTGTGTGTAAATAACCATATATATATATATATATATATATATAATCCTTTGTCATTTTCTCTTTTTGCCCAAATTCTCGTTTGAAGTGAATCTGGTAAAATCGGTGTATGATTTTTCATTTAAATGAATACACATTATATCAATAGAGTATATTTTGGATTGTGGAAAAAGTGGTGTTAAAGAATAAACTTACTTATGAACCCACCAAATTCTTTTATGCTCAATCTTAAGTTGTTATTAATCTGAATGTAGAGCCAAGTGTAGATTTATTCCTTTACATTTATACTAGTGACTCCTTGAAAGTAGGAGATGAGAAGGAATAGGACAAAGGTGAAGTGCTTAATTTTCCTCGTTCGAAGTGTTATCAAAAGAAAGAGGAAATGTTCGTCACGTACATAATTCCTCTCGAACTTACGAATTATATTTGCAAGTTTTTACATTTTAACTGTGATATGTTGCTAATTTTTGCATTATGAAGGAATAGTTCTTGCATCTTAAACCTATTAGTGAAGTGAAAAAAGTTTTAAACCCTAATTTGATTATAAGAGGAAAAGGACCCCCCCCCCCCCCCCAGTGGTTTTATTACTTCGTTTTAGTAATAAAGTTTCTTTAAATTCCCATTCCTTTCTTTCGAACATTCAAGACTGATAGACTGATCTCCGAACATGATTCATTACTACATGTAATTTGTGTATCTTGTATTCTATGTTTGCTAGTCATTTAATTCCATTGCCCTTGTAGATAATTAAGTGCATTTTGCGCCATTCTTTTCCGATCACCGGCTGACGAACGTCGTTCAGAAATCGGCGACGGCATACGATGATACAAGTGGCTACCGACACCCCAAGAGCTAAATATTGCCATAATCTTTTCGGAGAAGTTTGTTTTGAGTCTTGCAAAGGACAGATCATGCTGCCTACACTGATAAATGAGCGAATGGACAATTTTTGACCAACCTTGCCACATTTTACCTTTTTATGTTTGATTCGTGGATTTGGCTTTGCATATATTTCAGTAATAATAATTGAAAGGTCGATATTTGTTTGTTAGTGTGTAAACGAATGTTCAATATTATTAGAAGTACTATTAATTTTTCAGAAGAAATTTATTGCTATAAATTTATTACATATATACTTATCAGATTCTATATATATATATATAATATATATATATATATATATACACACATACATACATATATATATTTGTTTTTGAGTTAGCTTTATATTTAAGTGGTTTATTATGTAAAGGTTATGTAAATGAGGAAGTCAGGTTTATTATTGCGTTTGAAAAAGGATTTTATTTTGAGGATCTTACGGATGACATATCACGCACTGGCACCTTTTAAGTTGTGGCATTATAAATAAATTTGAAAAAAAAAAAATTATTATTTTCATTATGTAAAAGTCATCTCCCTTTTGTGTTCTGGAAATGATTTGAAACCAGGAAAAATGACTATTATTAAATTATTGGGACTACTCGCAAACATTTATTCCTACGCAGAAGGTAGAGATACGAGAAGCATGGTCATACCAGTGCCTACTTATCTAAGACTTTTAATACTTAACATTGGTTAACGATAATTTACTTTTAGTCCTTGTTTTGTAAATTGTGATAAACCATTGTGTCCTTACTCTAACCCAGAAGTAAGGTACATACTTTTTTGTATATGCATTGTAAGAAGCATTTGTATTAAGAGTTAAACCCTGTGATTTTTAATCACTAATTTTGTGTGTCAAACTATATAAATATACATGTAAGCAGCACTAAATTTTTTTTTATTTACTAAATTTTTATGCTTAGGTATTAAAATGCTTGCTTACTGTTTATCTCAAAACACTAATTTGCTTCTATTAATTTCAATTACTATCAATTTTTCAAAATTGATTTGAAATTTGTTCATTTTGAGAACCAAATGATCTTCAGAATATTGTGGATAGGATAATAAAGTAAACTGTAAGATTTGTTTTTAATCGGCAAAATCTCCTCCTGTAACTGCATCTCAACCCGCTTTGAAGGTGGTGTTACTTTCCTTAACTAAACTGGAATGAAAACCTTTGATTTATAATACCTTGAAGTTGTGATTTTCAAACTTTACAGACCAAAATACTCTCAAAATTTCAATCCACATCGCGGAACCGTGATAAAATAGACCTATTTTTATATGCACGTTTAATAAACTCTATGGTTTTGTAATATACCGTCAAACCGCAAACCGCCTCGAGTTCACCATGTTTCAGGCTGTTCTGCCTGTATTTCTTGGGAAAAGTCGGCTAGATAAACGAGGTGGTCAGGCTAGTTTTTAAGGTAGCTGTTAATCGTGTAAAATAGTAAGTCATGAAGTGAATACCGTATAAGGTGATTTAAATTATTCAGATTTTCATTTCAAAACTACAATGGCCGAAATTTGAAATTCCGCCATTACCAAATATTTTTCGTGGAACTCGTGTTCCGCGGGCAGAGTTTGAAAACCACTGCTTTAAAGAGTAATGACGGGTTAAGTTTGGTTGAGTGAAACCTGTGCACCCTTACGACAATGGTGGTTTATAACCATGGGCTTGGTGGATAACCCTTTTATTCTAATTCGCTTCCTTTTGAAGAGCTGATCACCAAGTGTTCATAATTGATAGTTTGGCCTCATAGGAAAAAATGTATTGAAGTATTTCCCAATTAACGTGTCTACTAATTAAGGTGTGCAGGGAATTTGCTTCCTCAAAATAGAGTAAGTGAGTATTATGGAAATTTTTTAGTAGCTTCATCAGTAATATGCTTCGGGAATCAGAACAGATTGGTGGGGGGGGGGGCCTCTTTCTGTAATGAATTATCTGCTTTCGCCCAAGATGGTCGTAGGTTAATTTGCTTGCAATGCCGTATTGACGATTCGTTCTGCAGGTTTCGATCAAGTGTGGAGTGAAGATGGGTGGGCTTCGTTTACCATAAAAATATTTGGAACCAAGGCAAAACTGAACTGTTCGTCTTTCTTGTGGGAAGGGACAATCCGACCACCAACGGTGCCTTCGAAAGTCTTTCCAGATGTGTGTCAGTTTGGAATATCACGTATGAGAAACTAATGGAAACACGAGAGGTCAGTCTCGTCCAACGAACAGTTGGAGTGCGACTCTAACACACTTGAAGTTAAATGGGTCCTGTATGAGTTTAGTTTTATTTCCGGGGGTGACTTGTGTACGCCAATTGTACGAGTGTCACCAGGCCAGATTCAAGGTCGTGCCCACACTATGGAGAATGAGAAATAAGATTTCATATTCATATTTTTCATTCTTCAAGCGCAGAATTTAATCTTAGGTTACATACAACCTTGAAAATTATTTGTTGACGCAGTGCTTGGTTTATACTTTATGATACTTATTAATGTTGACGGAAATATTACATAGTAGTATGGCGTATGAATTTGGCGGTGTTTCCAGTTTTCAATTTTTATGACTTCAAAAAATCTCGCAACCACGAAACGGCATAACCTTAGTTAACCTTGGTTTTGCTCCCCCTCTCCCTCCAATTGTTCATTCTGACAAAGGTCGAGCTTCTTACTCCACCTCAGACCTACAGTTGAACGTGGAGTCCGAGCCACGCCCCATCAGCAGCCCAACGTCTTAACCACGAGGTTATCCAGGGTACCCATTTATCTACCAACCAAATTTTTTTGTGGAAGGATGAATATATATATATATATATCGGGGTTACCCAAACAATATCCTTATTTCCAAATTCCAAATAAATGTTCTAAGCTAGAAAAAAAAGGAACCTAGACACAAAGACAAACGCAATAGGTACACAAAGCATAGGAGTTTATTAACCTTAATTAAACATGTTTGGTGTAATGACCATCTAACAATATTCAACCCCTCAAGTGTTTGACATAATTTTTGGAAATGGCTCAGCTTGGATGTTGATTATTTTTATTTTTTATTTGGTTCAGAATCCCAGCTGAGCCGTGAACGGCCAAGCTCTGAAGGGCCAGTTCAACCTACAGCCCAAATTAAGCTAAATTAAAAACTTACGGACTTGAGGTCCTATTAGGTCCTACCTCAGGGTTGCTGACTCGATGTGGGCCTACCTTAGGCCTCAGTTGAACAAAATTAAGATAAAAAACAAAACGGGCACTATTTATGGTCGTCTTTCTAAACCTTGCAGCAACAACAACACAACCTACACCATTGCACGATGCAACAATCTGTATCTAAACAACCAAACTGAATTGCAAGAGAGCTCTCTATAAGACCACGCCCTGTAAGTGCCGCATTCAACAAACGAGTAGGAAGGACCCGCAGCGCCCAAAAAAAATGATGCCACAAGAGTGCCCAAACAATGATGCCAGAAGAACCCAAAAATGCTAGCTCTAAATTAAGTGAATTTTTCACTAACCTTACAATTATGAGATGGATATATATACACTTTAACTTAATATATACAAGCAATGCTGCATCAATCAGCTTAGTCATCATCTCGCCTTGGGACAACAAAGGTTCTTCCTCTTCTAGATTTTCTAACACTCCCCACCGAAGAGATATTGTTGTCATTACCTTCTGCAAGTTTAGCCAAGCCTTCTCCATGAGGCTGTAACTCAAATGTTTCATCTTGACTATCCGTGTTTTTGCTGATTTCTAAAGCATAGAGTTTTTGTATAGGTCTCTCCAGTGTTGGGCACTAAAGCGTTAATCCGATAACAGTTAACGAAGTTAACTTTTTTTAACGGACTATTAACGGAAGTTAATTTCCATTTATCGTTATCGGACCAGTTAACTTCCGATAACTCGATATTTAGTCTGTTAAAGTCCGTTAACACGTTAACTGCGAGGAGTCATTCACGGAAGATCACCGCTCCGCGAATGAATTCAAACCGCCATAACTTCAGTCTGCCAATTCCGTCCTCTGCCGCAGTGGAACGGCTCTTCTCTCTCGGCAAGGACATCCTGAGGCCCAAGAGGTCAAGACTGGCAGTTGGGCCTAACTTTGAGAAGTTGGTCTTTCTGAAGGGCAACCAGCACATTGTGTCATAGTCTTTAATAAATGTGCCTAAAATTTAATTTTACCTTTCAGTTCCCGCCATAATAATTCTCTGGTAAATTAAAATTTAGTTAATGGTTAGTGGTTACAAGGGTTTCAAAACGTGTAATCAGTACATTTTTTATTAAAAAAAAAAAAAAAAGTTATCAAGCAAAAAAGTTGCAAAACGATAAAAATACAGTTAAATACCTATTTATTGTTTGATTTTGCATAAATAAACATTTTCTATGGGTTTTAAAGCTTTTTTCCTTGATTTTTTTAAATGTTAGTAAAGAAATAGTTATCGTTAATGGATTATCGTTAACTTCCGTTAACTTTGCAGTAAAATTATCGGATTATCGTTATCGGAGTTAAAAATTGGGGTTAACGGATTATCGTTATCGAAGTTAACTTTTTGGTTAACGGTGCCCACCACTGGGTCTCTCTAATTTTCCTCCTGAAGTCTTTACCACTGCAGACCTAACTAAATTGTCTTTGCCAACAAACAATTCTTCAATTATGCCAAGCTTCCAGCATTGCCTTGGTCTTTCATCCCCAGTCATTACCACTTCTCCCACCTTGATACAATTTGCATTGGAGCCTATGAAAAAACTATATAGGGCTATGGGTTGATTGCCTGATACCCTCATCCGTTGGAAATTTCCAGCAGACTTCAGCGGAGAGTTAACGACAAAAGCCCTATGTTTTTTCGTTAGAGAGTTATGTATATGTAGGTCTTCAAAGGACCTCTTTATATTTAATTGTTTTCGGGATTTGGACTACCCAATGGCAAAGAAAGAAAATGCCTTACCTCATTATTTCGTTGGGCCTCGCTTCTGTTTCGATGTAGGGCCTTGGTCTTCTTCGATGTAGGGCCGTTACGATGGAGCCTACACTGCGAGTTGACACTTTGTAACTAATATAGGCAGTCACTAATTAAACACCTGAAGGTATAGGCCTATCCTTTTTATAGTTATTAGGTTTTATATTATAAGGAATTCACTCAGAACTTTAGGGAAGACAAAAGCACATCTTCCCTGTTTAAAGCATTCGCTGTAACATAAAGAGCTCCGAGCGAGAGGCGCCATAATATAATCTTCGTATTTTAGTATAAATTGCTGATTTGGCGAAGGTTGTTGACCCTTGCCTTGATGTAATCTCATGAGTTAGCAATGGAAAATTTTGATCACGTGAAATAATAAATGTTTCTCGTGGTTATGTAGGCCCGATGCCTACATGCGGGTTCTATGTATGTATGGCAATCATTTCATTCCCATTAGGCTATGTCGCCAATCCTGAGGCAATTTTGTAGGTATTTAATTCAATTAATTAATAATTCATATTTAATTATGAAATAAAGTTATGGAAAACTGATACGTGTGGGTAGTTGGGAGGTAACGAAAATGGTCCACTGAGTAGGTAGGTAGTTAATCTAACAATTATTAAATTCCTTTTATGTCAATAACTGGGTGGATGAAACCAATTGGTTGCTCACCAGTTATTCTCCACATTAGTATTTATATACTGTGTGATAGAGCGTGCTTGGTAATACACATACATTACCGATCAACCAACTGAAAAAAACCAAGAGGACGCTGGTGGAAAAAGCCCCGCGAAAAAGGAGAGGAAAAAAAAAAAAAGAGCCAACGAGAGAACAAGACGGAACGGAGAGAAGGAAGAGGCTAAACAACGGAAAAAGATCTCCACCAGCAAGTACGCTCTCAACAATTGAGAAAAGAGAAGAGGGACTGTCTAATAACACTCGGTAAGTGATCAGTTGTGTTTTTAGCCCAGTTAATTAAGGGACATAAATTAAGCTGGGTCAGACAAATTAGGCCTCCATTGTGGTCTAAGACCTAGCATCAACTCATAGCTTAACAAAGGTGAAGTAAATTACCCTAACCTAATTTGGTGAGGAATCCTACTGTGGACCTCAATTTACTCTGCCCGCTCTGGACCATTTCCGGAATCTCTAGGCTGACCCCTACAAGGCTAGGCTTAATCTACCCAATAGTTAGACTGGAGATATTAGGGGTGGGTTAATTGGGGACCAATTCATACATAGCATTTTTCACATTGGTGGCCCGTGTGTGGGGAATTTACATACTTTAGGCTTAACCTTACTTAACAAAAATTGCAGAATTAGGCATTAGGCTAAATGGTCTAGCTTAAACCTAACTTAATCAAGCCTAAAGCAACAAACTTGCCTAATTAGGTCTACAACCTAGGGCCTAACTAGGAGACATTTACATTTAAGGAGTCCCATTCTCTTACAAGCTTAGAACTGAGTGGCACATAAATACTTGGGGGGATTTAACGAAATTTAAAACTTGACTGTTTTGTCTGATTACTCAATTTATTTGCTCTCTCATCTCTGATAATTTCTTCTTGCCCTATATTTCATTACGATCCCCAATTAAACAATTTTGACTTAAACATGGACAGTGAGGAATTGAAACAATTAAAAAAGAAAAAGAGGGGAAAGTTGGGCGCTGTTACTAAGACCATCAACACTTTTAACAATATTACACAACCAAGCAAGGAAGATTTAGAGTATGTAATTCTTAAATTGGGTAACTTTAAGAAGGGTATATAATAGCCATTGATGAGAGTATTTCAAAGTTAATTGAACCTGAAATGGCTGATGAACAACTTATAGACCTTCACTCTGATAATGAGCATCAGGTAATCTCAATTGAACAGCACATAAGGAGATTACAGTCTCGTTTGACCGACTTAACACCAAATAAACCTATTTCTGATTTTAATCAAAGTAGAGCTAACCTTCAGCAAAATTTAAGTGATATGCCAAATCCCGAGTCACAAGAATTTAGAGCTAAGTTACCCACTTTGCTAGTACCAACATTTGATGGAGACATGGTACAATTCCCATCTTTCATTGAAAAATTTGAGAGTTCAATAGGTAATAAACCTTATATTCCAACTGTTGATAAGTTTAGCTACTTAACTAGTTTCCTTAAAGGTCCAGCCTATATAGCCTATTTACCAGCTGTGGGTGATTCATATGAAATAGCTATTGATCTCTTGAAACGTAATTACATTAATAAAGATGAGATTATATTTGAATTAGCTCAACAAATTATTGATTTTGCACTCGTAAAAGATAAACATAGTGATATGGAAAAATTTTATTCAAAATCAAAAACTATTATGGGACAACTGGTTAGCAATGAGATAGATGTTAAAGCTTCATCTTGGATTATACAAAGCGCAGTTCTTAGGTGCTTTCCTTTGAGGGTTAACGATGTTTTAGTTCAAAAGACGGGAGAAAATTATCCTAATCTTGAAAACATCAGAAAACACTTTCCAACTATCCTAACTAATTTCAAATTGAGAAATAGTTCAACACAAAATAAGACCCAGACTATGGATAAACCAAAGACTGTCCCCAGAGACCAACTAGCTACAGCCAAACAGATAAAACTTGATACTGTAGAATCAAATGTGACCAACTGTAACACACGAACACCTACATTACAGAACTTTAATGTAACTGCTGCCTCAACTTACACACCACATTGTAAATTTTGTGCAAGTGATGAACACAGTAGTACTGGGTGTGGCAAATATAAAGACTTTAACTCAAGATCTAGAAGATGTGAACAGTTGAACCTATGTAAAAAGTGTACTGGCCAGGGACATTATAAGAAAGACTGTAAATCTAGGTTAAGATTCAATTGTAAGTTTTGTAAAAGTTCACAACATGTCTCATCAATGTATGATTCACTGAAGTGTCCAAACAACAATACTCAAACTCAAAAGATACCTTCTTCAAACAAAGATAATCAAGAAAATGCCACTTTCATGGGACATTCTGTTTGTTCAAACGACGTAACAAAAAACAGTGAGGTTCTTTTACCAACTATTACGTTGGACTTAGTGAATGGTGAGGGTAGCACCACTCCAGTGAGATGTCTTATAGACTCTTGTTCTCAACAAACATTTGTTTCGCAAAACTTAATTAATAAATTGGATTTGACACCAAACCCGAATGAACAAAAACTCAATATCACATCCTTTGTTAAGGATAACTCAAACAAAATTAGCTATAAGAGAATTGACCTGGAATTACATGTAGAAAATGAATTAGAAAAATTAAAACAGTCATTATTCCAAAAGTAGGACAAAACAAACTGGTTGTACCTAAACTAGAACAAACCATCAATCATTTGAGGAAACAGTACAATATAGCTGATAGACATATCATAAACAACACAGTAGCTAACATTGAAATGTTAATGGGGCAGATTATATTCATCTTATTCATAAGGGCATAGTGAAGATAGATAATGGAATAGCTTATCAGACACCATCAGAAATAGCCCCTTTGGGTGACCTATCCAGATACAACCTAGACCTAAACCAAAATAGTTCATGACTAACAAATACTATGTGCCTCAACTCAGTCCTACATAACACCTGTAAGAATAGCAACACACTGAATAATATTATAACAACTGAGAACATTAATTTATCACTATCAAATGAAACTCTGGATGAGGCAATTCAAACTTTATGGTTGCTAGAATCTGTGGGTATACATGACAAATCAAACTTCAGAAGATCAATTAATGGTAGAAAGATTTGAAGACACCATTCAGTGCAAAGACAATAGTTATTTTGTTGAGTTACCTTGGAAAATAAATTGTCCAACTTTAAGAGATAATCTCAAAGTAGCTAAAGGACATTTATATAAAATAATGAAAAAGCTCAAACAAAATAATAGAATTCAAATGTACAGTGATGTCTTCAAAGAACAGCTACAGAAAGGTTTCATTGAAGAAGTAACAAATAACCCTTTTAAAAAAGATGGTTGTCATTATTTAACCCACAGGGGGGTTTATCGACAAGATGCCCCAACACCAAAACTCAGATACTATATAACTGTAGCCTCAAAGACAGTGATAAACACAGTTTGAATGATTGCCTGATCGAGGGTCCTAATCTCATTTCTGACTTTGTGAAGATCTTACTCAGGTTCAGGTTAGATAACTATGCCTTACAAAGTGACATTTCAAAGGCATTTTTGAGAATAAATCTTAAAAATGAATATGACAAGAACCAACTTAGGTTCTTATGGTTCAGGGATCCATTTGATTTGAATAAAGGGTTCATAAAAAAAAAGAAAAAAAAAAAAAGTCGAGCTTCACAATTATTTATGTCATTGTAAAAATTGTAAATTGTAAAAAGACTACTGTATTTATTTTATTATTAATAAAGATTATTCAATTCAATATTCAATTCAAACCTATAGATTCAATGTTGTGTTGTTTGTAGCCAATTGCTCACCTAGCCTATTAGCATTGACAATTAGACATCATTTGAACCAGTTTAATAACTCCTTAACATTAAACTTCTTCAAGGAACATTTTTATGTAGACAATCTAATAGGCTCAACATCAACAAAATCTGAATTATCTGAGGTCTATAAACACTCTCAAAACATTATGCAACAAGGTAACTTTGAACTAAGAGAGTGGATTTCAAATAAGTCTTACTGAACCATCAGACAGAGTTAAAACTTTAGGTATGAACTGGCATTTGGATGCAACTTCTAACAATCATGATTCAATCTGCACTAAAGGTTTTAAACTTGATGAGGAAGCTAACACTAAAAGACAAATATTATCAGAGGCTTCAAAGATTTTTGATCCCATGGGTCTATTCCTGCCTTCAACAATAAAATCAAAGATTCTCTTCCAAGAAGTTTGGAGGACAAATGTTGGGTGGGATGAGCCAATAACAACTGAAGATCAAAAATCTTGGAAGAAGTTAGCTGCTGATTTAACAAAAGTGCAGAACATTAAAATACAAAGGTGTGTGGGTTTAAGGATAAACCCCAGAGACTTCATGTGTTTGCTGATGCAAGCACACAGGCTTATGGGTGCTGTACGTATCTTGTAAGTCCTACAGAAAGTCATCTAATTTATGCAAAAGGGAAAGTTGCACCTCTCAAACCTACCCGAACCATACCTCAATTGGAACTATTGGCTGCTGCGTTAGCCATTAAAACCATTTCATTGCTTAAGGATGCTTACCATGATGTGAACATAACTGATATCCACATCTGGCTCGACAGTCAGATTTGTCTTGCCAGGATACAGAATGATAGCATTAATAGTAAGAACATCTTTGTAAGAAATAGGCTAAAAGAAATAGCTGAAGCTAATGAAAGCCTACAAGTCAACTTTCACTATGTTCCAACTAAACAAAATTCAGCAGACTTTCTGACCAGAGGTTTATCCTACAAGTTGTTGAAGTCAAACAAAACTTGGTTCATGGGACCTAAGTGGCTCTGTAATACAGACCAATGGCCTGTGGAACAAGTTAACTTGACATTAAATTTAATCTTTTCGAAGAAAAGGTTGAACCAATCACTAACTATGAACATTATTCTGATTTCAACAAACTTGTCAGGGTCACAGCCTACTGTTTGAGGTTTGCTCACAACTGTTTAACTACAATTAATAAACAGCTAAATAAGAACAATCACAATTATACAGAAGTTGCAACCAAGTACTGGATAGGGCATGCACAACAAAAGGAGTACAATAAAGAGTTAGAATTCTTGACTAATGGGAAACAAACAAAAGAGCCTGTACCATCAGTAGTTGTGGATTTAAACTTGTTCAGAGATGAGGAAGGTTTTCTAAGGTGTAAAGGGAGATTAGACAAATGAAAACTGTCTTACAAAAGCAAACATCCAATCCTTTTACCAAGATTTAGCTATCTGACAACATTAATCATCAGACAAACACACAATGATGTACATCATATGGGGGTACCACAGACACTAACTGCATTAAGAAAAACTTATTGGATACCCAAGGGAAGGATCACTGTTAAAACAGTTCTGAATGAGTGTGTCACATGTAGGCGTATTCATGCTAGGCCCTATAGGAAACCAAATCCTCCTGCTTTGCCAGAGGAGAGAGTTACTCTCAACAGACCCTTTGAGACTGTAGGTATTGACTATACAGGAGCATTGACTGTAGCGGTGGTTGACACTGAACAAAAAATGTACATTGTACTGTTTACATGTGCTGCCTCACGAGGTGTTTATCTGGATGTTGTGGAGGATCTTGCAGCAGAATCTTTAGTTGCTGTCTTTAAGAGATTCTGTGCACGACACTCAGTACCCAAGACAGTTTGGACTGACAATGCTACATATTTCAAGGCTGGTGAACAGGTCATTAATGACTTGTTAAGCAATAAAGTCACACAATTATATGTACAAAATTCAAACATAAAGTGGAAGTATATTCCAGTTGCCTCTCCTTGGTATGGTTCTATCTGGGAGAGGAATACACAAACAGTGAAGAATTGCTTGAAAAAAGCAATTGGTGAAAAACAGATACACTTGTTTGAGTTGCTCACTTCCCTGGCTGAGATTGAGAACATCATCAACAATAGACCACTGACTTATGTGAGTGACAACATTAATGACCCGGAACCATTAACTCCAAATCATTTGATTCGGGGAGAACAAGTTATTCTCCTGCCGGACTACAATATAGACTCTTCAGAAGACCCAAACTGGACGCAACGACATGATGAATTCCAAACTAAGTTACAACACTTAACCAGAGTTAAAGCTCATTTCATTAAATAGTGGAAAACTGAGTACTTGATGGGTCTAAGGGAGAGACATAAACAAATGACTAAGAAGGATTGGTCCGACACACAATTAAGGTAGGGGACCTTGTTCTCATACATGACAGTACTCCAAGACAATACTGGCCTCTGGCTAGAGTTTTAGAACTTAGACCAGGGGCAGACGGGGTAACAAGAGTGGTCAAATTAAGGACTTCAACGGGTGACACAACAAGAGACATTTCTCTTTTGTACCCCCTAGAGTCTGGACCCAAAACAATGGACTTTGGAGAGCCCTCTCCACCGACAGTAACAACTGGAGACACTGAACTTCCAGTAACTATCCCCTTGACAGTAGGAGCGGTAACGCATCCTACTACAACATTGACAGACACAAGACCTCAGCGACAAACAGCGTTAAAGGCGCGACTATTTTTACAACAAAAAATAGATGCTGGGGAATTGTAATTTTATCTTCTAACTTTCACTTTTCCTTTTCTTATAGTAAAGACCATGAACAGTTTCATCCTATGGATGTATATGTTCTCTTCTAATTAAATGCTACATCTTCTCCATGAGAAGGTGAGGATAGTCACTGTTAATGAGATTAACAGGCATTTACAGTCAAATAGTTAGCTAGTCTACACTCAGACATAAAAATTGGTGACAATGACACCAAGATTTTTATCTCCCGGGGCCCCCAGTATATGGAAAACTGATACGTGTGGGTAGTTGGGAGGTAACGAAAATGGTCCACTGAGTAGGTAGGTAGTTAATCTAACAATTATTAAATTCCTTTTATGTCAATAACTGGGTGGATGAAACCAATTGGTTGCTCACCAGAGTTATTCTCCACATTAGTATTTATATACTGTGTGATAGAGCGTGCTCGGTAATACACACATTACCGATCAACCAACTGAAAAAACCAAGAGGACGCTGGTGGAAAAAGCCCCGCGAAAAAGGAGAGGAAAAAAAAAAAAAGAGCCAACGAGAGAACAAGACGGAACGGAGAGAAGGAAGAGGCTAAACCACGGAAAAAGATATCCACCATCAAGTACGCTCTCAACAATTGAGAAAAGAGAAGAGGGACTGTCTAATAACACTCGGTAAGTGATCAGTTGTGTTTTTAGCCCAGTTAATTAAGGGACATAAATTAAGCTGGGTCAGACAAATTAGGCGTCCATTGTGGTCTAAGACCTAGCATCAACTCATAGCTTAACAAAGGTGAAGGTAAATTACCCTAACCTAATTTGGTGAGGAATCCTACTGTGGACCTCAATTTACTCTGCCCGCTCTGGACCATTTCCGGAATCTCTAGGCTGACCCCTACAAGGCTAGGCTTAATCTACTCTATAGTTAGACTGGAGATATTAGGGGTGGGTTAATTGGGGACCAATTCATACAGAGCATTTTTCACAAAGGTATCACATACGATACCATGTTGTAAGCGCGTATAGTTTTTCCATAGAGCCCTTTACATTGCCTGATGGGTAATAATTAAGTTCTGGCAAGTATTCCATCTGCCACCTCTTCCATAATTGATCTTGTAGCTCTTCAAGGTACTTGAACCTTCTGGTTAACTCTCCTTGAGTGCTCTGGATAGGCTGCAAGTCTTCTGGAAACTGGGGCTTGATGTTAATCGTTTACCACAAAGAAAATGATTTGGTGTCAATGGCTCTGCATCCTGCATACTGTTATAAACAAAAGTGATAGGCCTACTGTTCACCATTGCTTCTACTTCACACAAAACAGTGCAGAATTCTTCTTTGCTCAAATGAGCATTAGCTAAAAGTTTCTTTAATGGACACTTTACACTTCTCACTAGCCTTTCCCAAAATCCTCTCCACCATGGTGCTCTCTCAACAATAAACTCCCACTGTACCCCTTGGTGTGAAAAGTAGGATTGGAATCCTTCCTCTTTTAGCAAGAACCAGACTTCTTGGAGTTCCTTTGCAGCCTTTTTGAAGGTTTTTGCATTATCCGATATGATTTTATTTGGGAAACCCCTTCTGTTCACAAACCTTTTAAAGGCCAAAAGAAATACATCACTACTTAAGTTGCTTACCAATTCCAAATGGATTGCTCTGGTGGTAGCACATGTGAAAAGACATATATAACCTTTGTTAGACTCCCCTTGCTCATACGCATAGACTGGACCTGCGAAGTCTACTCCCACTACATCAAATGGGACAGTATAGACACACCGTCCTCTTGTAAGTGGAGCCACCTTTTCATAATACGGCTTTGCACTCCAACGCTCGCAAACCACACATTTATGCAAGACCTTTTTTACTACTTGTCTAATTTTGGGAATCCAAAACTGTTGTCTGATCTCTATTATCACTTCTCTAACTCCAGCATGTAACAACTTATGATGAGTATCCAGGATCAAAAGTTCCACAAAGTGCCCCCCAGAAGGTAGCAAAATTGGATGTCTTTTCTCCTCTGGAAGCCCAGAAAACTGTAGTCTACCTCCTACTTTCAATAAATCCTGATCCAAAAACACATCCAAACCCTTGAGAGCAGAATGTGTTGGTAGAACCTGTAATGGACGGCTGGTGAGCAATTCCCTCTCTTCACCAAATTTTTCTTTCTGCACATATATCACCCAGTATTTCCTGGCTTGCTGAATCTCCTTACTGCTCAGAATTCCTTCCCTTCTTGTTTCTCCCTTAATATTGTTTGTAAATCTATATACCCATGCTGTCACTCTTAACAACCTTTTCAGACTGCTAATGTCCTCAAGCCTCAATATGGGGTCCTGCTGCATAACTTGACAACTGTTCACAGTGAATTTTCTCATGTCACTCACCCATTCTTCTTGAGCCTGGCATTCTCCTACAATGGGCTGATTAGAAGGCCAATTTTCACTTCCAAGTTTTAGCCACTCTGGCCCATTCCACCACAAACTTGACTGTGCAAGATCTTTCACTGAAATTCCTCGTGTTGGTAAATCAGCTGGGTTTTGGGTGCCTGGACAATGCTTCCATTGCTTGGGATCTGTGTGTGCTTGAATTTCCTCCACCCTATTGGCAACAAATGGTTTCCATTTCCTTGCCTGGCTTCTTAACCAGTGCCAAACTATAGTGGAGTCTGTCCAATAATAGCTTGGAATTTCATAGAGGGCCAAAGACTTTTGCACTGTAACTGCAAGCCGACTAGCAATAACTGCACTCATCAATTCCAACCTTGGAATAGAAAGCCTTTTCAAAGGTGCTACTCTGCTCTTTGCAGCAACCAACCTGCAACTTACTTCCTCTTTGAATGTGCTTCTTATATAAATACAAATTGCATAGGCTTCCTCACTTGCATCACAAAAGATGTGCAGCTCCAAATTGTCTGGACTATTGTTCAACTCTCCAAAGTACCATCTTGGGATTTCAATGTCTCCAAGATGTGCCAATTCTTTGAACCAATATTTCCACCTTACCACCATATGAACAGGTAACTCTTGGTCCCAACCAAGTCCAATTTCCCAGAGGCTCTGAAACCAAATTTTTTACTTTATCACAAAGAGAGCCAGGAATCCAAGAGGATCAAAGACCTTTGAAGCCAAACTAAGAGCTGTACGTTTTGTCCACCTTGTCTCATTCTCAGCCAGCTTTACTAAAGATTTCCCATTGAAGGTAAACAAATCCTCTCCTTGCTGCCAAACAATGCCTAGCACCTTTGTGTCTATTGCCCACAACTCCTTAATACCAGAATCCTCAATACTTTCTGCTGCATCAGGTCCTACACAGGACTGACTCATAAACTCTTGTAATTGAGAATGATTGGTCTGCCATTTTCTAAGCTCCATGCCAGCCTCCCTCATTATAGCTCTAGCCTCCATGAATATCTGTTTAGCCATTTCTGTATTATCCACGGAACACAGCAAATCATCAACATAAAATTTTTTCCTTATATGTTTAATAGTGTTAGGATAGACTTCAGAATATTTCTAAAAATGGTGCTGCATAGTAGCTGCCAACAGAAATGAACTAGAGCTGAGGTCAAACAACACTGACTTCATTCTATATGCTTGAACCTTAGGTTAATTTTCCAACAAGTCTTTCGTATCCACCCACAGATACCTTACTGCATCTCTGTCCTCTGGTTTTAACTTTATCCGCAAAAAGGCTTGCTTCACATCTGCAGTCAATGCTACTCTACCAAACCTGAATCTCAGTAACAAGGAAAATAAATCTGCATTTAAATTTGGCCCAGCATCCAAACAGTCATTCAAGGACACACCACCTTTGGGTTTGGCTGAGCCATCAAAAACTACCCTCAATTTGGTGGTAGTTTTGTCTCGCCGTACCACTGCATGGTGTGGCAGATAATGTGCCTCCTGGCTCACCAGCTCACCTTGCACCCTTTCAGCATAGCCCTCCTTTACATTGCTTAGGATGGCCTCATTGTATTCAATTAACAACTCCTCATTTTTTCTTAGCCTGTACAATGAAGTCTCCAACCTCCTATTACCTAGCTGAAGGTTTGAACTGGGTTTGCAAGAATCCTTCCAAGGGAGGCCAACTTCATAGCAACCATCTCTAAACCCAATCCCTTTTTCAAATTGCTCTAAAACATCACTGTTCACTGTACTCGCCTGCTTCTCCTGTTTGCCCTTTATTCCAATGGATTCAAGTTCCCAAAAGGCTTTCAAATGCCTTTCCAAACCATGGTTATTCTCCTCAGTCTTAACAAAAAGAGCTTTAACCTCCATTTCATTGCAATAGCTACCATGTAGCATCCAGTCTAGCTTACTTTCAATAGCTACCGGACCTCGAGATGTGCGGACAATATTACCAGTGATAAAGTCCCAGTAATAGTCAGCGCCAATCAAAAGACTAATATCTTTTGTTCCTTCAAACTTATTATTGCCCAAATTAATTCCTTTAACTTGCAATTCTTGGACACATGCCATATCTAAACAAGTAGTGACTGGAGCACAAAGTTCCCCAATCTCTACAGCTTGGACCTTGATAGTGGGACTTTGTGGTAACAACCCCTTAACCAGAACTTCTACCTTCTTAACTTTGGTTCGGTTTTGAACGGAACCCCCAAACCCAGAAATTCTTAAATTTTCCCTCTTAAGTTCTTTAAACTTCAATTTTCTGGAAATTCTGGTCTTAATAAAGCTACACTGGCTACCACTATCAAACAACACTCTTACAGTAGCTTCTCCATCATTCCCAATTAATAATGCTGCAGCTGTTTGCAATAATCCTCCTTTACTTTTACTCCCTTTCATAGCAGTGGCATGTGCCACTGATGTCTCTACTTCTGGGGTAGGCCTACTAGGGGTGTTTTCACACAATAATGGCTGATGCCGGCCATGGCATTTTTTGCACAAAATTTTAAACTTACAAAACCTTGCTCTGTGACCTTTCAAAAAACATTTAAAACATGCTGTGGACTTAGTTACCCTGTCCTTTCTTTCCTCAACAGGTAAAGCCTCAGCCACCTCACATTTATATGACGTGGTTGCCTTCGCAAAATATGCAATCCTTGATTCCCTTTAATTTATTCTCAGAGGATGCATGTAGAGCTGACACTACCTGGGCTATTCCTTTTTGTAGAAACTTTGGTGCTGTGCCTGCCTTTGTCCCCGTGTTTAACATCCCACTGTGCAAACTCAATTCCCTCTCGTCTTGCTAATTCTGTGCCTAAAAGACTTAACATCTGCTGAAGGGGGATGTACACATGTTCTGTAGAGTGTCCCCTACTTAATTCAAGCAAAATTGAGCTAGGCAATTTAGACTCCAGTATAGTGACCAACATTATACCATACCTTTCCATTCCTACACCCAAGTTGTCTAGGGACCTAGTTCTAACGTCAAATTCATCATATAACTGCCGTAACTCCTTAATACTATTGGGATTATTAACAGGATGTATAGCTAAAAGTTCACGGAGCTTTTAATTAAGATCTCTGGCTTACCAAACCGTTTCTTTAATATATCCCAAGCCACATTATAATTAGTCTCTGTTAATGCTAATCCTGCTATTGTCTTTGCTGCCTCCCCTTCCAAGAGGGACTGCAAATAATTAAACTTCTCCACCGCACTTAACACTTGACGAGAATGAACTGCTGATTGAAAACTGTCTGCCCATCCTTGCCATTTCTGAATACTCCCAGAAAATGTTTTGAGTACAAGCCTCGGTAATTGAACTGCAGATCTGTTAACCTTAACTTCACAAACACCATTTGTTGAGTGTTGTGTTTCATTATTAGACCTGGTCTCTAACTGTACTGAGCTGTTAAATTCTTTTGCTCTGTGGCCTACTTTAATTATGTCATCAATAATCTCTTCAAAGTAAATTATGTTATTTTCTATTTCATCCTCTTCTATAAGAGCCTCAATTTTAACATTTACTTCGCTTAGAGCAACCTTTTTAGTTTCTAATATGGAAAGCTGCGCAGTCACTAAGCTTAAATCCTCTTGCTCTATGGCAGAATCTATAGTGGCAATGACCTTTGTAATTAGGCCGTTGTAGGCGCTTCTCCTTTTTTTAAACTTGTTCAATTCAGCTGCACTCATCTTCAATGCAAACAACAATTGGGCTCAATGTCAAATAAGCTGACTTGGCAAAAATACTTAACCAAACTGATCAAACTCAAATTTTGCTTTTTTCAAATAAACTGAATTGCTTGGTTGGGGTACTGACGAACCACCAGTCTGGAATACCAAATTTTCCACCCAAGTAACTGGCGCACTGAAGTCTGCAACCTTCGCCAACGAATAATAAACCAAAATTAACCAAACCGGTAAAAATGTAGGCCCAAAACAACGACAGACGAGTGGCCAAGTTTCGCAATTGGGCGACCAAACTTTCTACCCTGGGACCTTAACTCAAGTATGCTCAACCCGTCTAGGCCTAACTTGGTCTACAATTTGCACAATCAGAACTTTGCCGGAAAATAGTTACTGACTCGGTCTTGGGCTAGAATCCGATTTCGAAGGACCATGTTTTTTTTAAAATTTTTATTGGGTTCAGAATCCCAGCTGAGCCGTGAACGGCCAAGCTCTGAAGGGCCAGTTCAACCTACAGCCCAAGTTAAGCTAGATTAAAAACTTACGGACTTGAGGTCCCATTAGGTCCTACCTCAGGGTTGCTGACTCGATGTGGGCCTACCTTAGGCTTCAGTTGAATAAAATTAAGATAAAAAACAAAACGGGCACTATTTATGGTCTTTCTAAACCTTGCAACAACAACACAACCTGCACCATTGCACGATGCAACAATCTGTATCTAAACAACCAAACTGAATTGCAAGAGAGCTCTCTATAAGGCCACGCCCTGTAAGTGCCGCATTCAACAAACGAGTAGGAAGGACGCGCAGCGCCCCAAAAAAATGATGCCACAAGAGTGCCCAAACAATGATGCCACAAGAGCCCAAAAATGCTGGCTCTAAATTAAGTGAATTTTTCACTAACCTTACAATTATGAGGTGGATATATATATACACCTTAACTTAATATATACAAGCGATGCTGCATCAATCAGCTTGGTCATCATATCGCCTTGGGACAACAATGGTTCTTCCTCTTCTAGACTTTCTAACATTGATTGCGTAATAGACTTTGGTCTTTAAGTGTCTTAAGCTTGATAAAATAGATCCTGTCTTTTATGTAACCCTACGAGAAAAGTCAACGGGTGTGAGGTCACGTGAGTATTGAGGCAATTGCACTGACTCTTGAAGGGAGATTAGTCACTCAGAAAAATGATCCCTCAGAAAGTTGCGAGTTTCACAAACAATGTGTGGAGGTGCTCCATCCTGCTGAAATCACTGTCAATCTGGGATAATGCAGTTATGGCCTATATATAGTTTATTGGTAGCGGTATTGTCTTCTCCTAATTTTGTAGGAATTAGGAAAAGTTATTACTTTAAGTATGAAATGGCGAAAGAACAGTTTAATATTATTTAATATTTAATATTATTTTTAACAGTTTTAATATTAGTTAAGTAATGTTAAGTAATGTTAAGTAAGTAATGTTCCCTTTCTGAAGAAGAAATCCCAATAATAAAATATACATCAATCATAACGGGCAAATAAAAATTAAAAAAAATTTGCGGGACATCCTCCGTACGAGTATACTGTATTTACTTATAGAAATAGTGATCACTTTTTTTCAAATTTTTTTTAAAATTTGTTTTAAAAATTTGTTTTTAAAATTGTTTTAAAAACTTCGAAATTAACAACAACGAAAGTTTTATCAACTACAATTTGAATAATGGAAAATGACAACTTAAATTAAATAATTTTAAAGAAGATTTACCACTTCATGGTCTGCAAAAAAGGGTTTTTAAATTCCTTCAATCTTATTGTCTTGGATATTCAAAAATTTTAAGGTATCCTTGTTGGTAGTATTATTAAAGAAAAACTTGTCTTCACTAGGACAAAGTTGAGTTAACACTGGTTCTCAAAAGCTGATATGAACACATGTTAAGATTTAAACAATTAAACAAAATGTAAATCCTAACTTACAGTTATTAATCACTAAGAAAATAGAATCAAGAGTAAACTTTACAAGGTCAAAATGACCTGAAGCCAAACGACCACTCCCTTTTTTTTCCCCCCCGTTTGCTTTCATTTTGATTCCACCCAGCTGGTTAGCTGTGAGTGCTGACAGTTTAGGGGTTTGGTTATTTTGCATATAAAATTTGTAATTAATTCTAATTATTTACCTTTCCTTTCCTTTCCTTTCAACCTTTCAAATGTTCCGTGCGATGATTCCTCATTTCACGAAGGTCAAGCCTGTCGCCCCTCGTCTCGAGTTGGCCTGGTGAAGTAGTGAGTTGGTTTCTTGTACTCTCCACCTCACATAGCCAGGTACGCCCGGCTCATCGGGGATTGTTCTGAGCCAGGCGTCTAATCTTCTTTTGAAGATGTCCACCGCAACACCACTCGTGTTCCTTAGGTCTTTGGGCAGCTGATTAAACAGTTATGGTCCTCTCACAACAAAACTATTTTCTTTCAGGATTAAGGATGTTCCCTGTCTAGCCTTTAATTTGGGAACACGACACAGTCTTTTTTCTACCTTCCACCGTTGTTTGGGGAGTTACAGGGTTCAGAGTAAGATTAGGGACAAGTTTCTCCATTATTTTCCAAATGTAAATAATGGTGTATCTCTCTCTTCTCCTTTCCAGTGAATATAGGTTTAATTCGCGTAACCTTTCCCAGTAATTTAGTCCTTTGCACCCCTTGAGCTTGGCTGTGAAGCTTCTCTGAATCCTTTCTAGCTGTCTAATGCCTTCTTTTTTATATGTGCATGTTAGGACTGAGCAGTATTCCAATTTGGGGGTGAGCAGGGTTTTCAGTAGAGGAATCATTATATTCCTATCCCTTCGTTTAAAGTTCTCAGTATCTGACCAGTTATTCTCTTTGCTTTGTTTACTGCTATCTTATTTTGTGTTTCAAATTTCGCAACATCACTCATTACAGCCCCTAAATCTTTTGCTTTAGAATTTCTCCGAATTTCCTGTCCATTTGGGGTATAATATTCCATGGATTTTAGGTCCTCTCTTTTTCCATACCGTAACAGCTGAAATTTCTTCGTGTTAAACTTCATATTGTTGTCTTCCGTCCACTTGTAGATTCTGTTCATGTCTGTTTGTAGAGATTCTATATCTTCTGGGTTTCTTATTTTTCTACTGATCTTTGTGTCATCGGCAAAGGATGTTACTGTGCTGTTTCTGGTAACGTCCTCATCTATGTCAGTTAGCATGATTATGAAGAGTAGTGGAGCTAATACTGTTCCTTGTGGTACTGAGCTGAGGACCTCTGATTCTGATGAAGATATTCCTTGTACTGTAACGACTTGCCGCCGCTCACTAAGGAAATTATATATCCATTTCCCTACTTTTCCTGTTATTCCCATATATTTCAGTTTATGTATTATGATTCCATGGTCACACTTGTCGAACGCTTTGGCAAAGTCTGTGTATATTACATCATAGTTTTCATTACTTTCCATTGCATCAATAATGTTGTTGTAGTGTTCCATTAGTTGTGATAGGCATGATCTGCCTGACCGAAACCCATGTTGGTTATCATTTAATTTTTTCTGTTTCCAAAAAGTCAGGTTTTCTAACTAGTCTTTCAAATTATATACAGGGTGGCCCAAAAAAAATGGCACCAATTTTCAGAAGTGATATCTCAATAACCATTGCAGCTAGGGACTTACAAAAACAACCAAATGAAAGATAATTCTTTTCTCTTTAAATACTTATACTATGGTTTGATGGTTATAAGCCCATACAATGCCAAAAATTGGCTTCCAAAAAAAATATACAAAAAAAAGTTGCGCGTTTATATTTATTCCTTTTATTTTTTTCTAATTAATTATCTTCTAATTTACGGTCTTTAAACGAAGTTCTGTGGTTTTAAGTTAAACCTAATTTTCAATAAATGGCTCAATCTGCCCTCCATTATGGTCAACCACAGCCTGTAATCTCGCCCTCCATTTTGAAATTGCCTTTGAGATCGTCACTTGTGAGAGATTTTCCCATGCAGCCTGAATTCGTTCACGAAGATGGTTCACATCACGGATTTTCTGACCATGGTAGACTTCTCTCTCTAAGGCAGACCACACAAAGTAGTCAATGGGGTTTAGATCTGGGCTGCATGGTGGCCAATTATTTGGTTCGATAAAACCAGGACAATTATTATTGAGAAATGTTATTGTTTCCTTGGCTGTATGAGATTGGGCTCCATCTTGCATGAACACAAAATCAGTGCTCGTCTCCTTGATCTCTGACAACATTGGAGACAAAATGTCATTACAGTAGTAAATTGAGTTAATTTTAACGCCTCGCTGAATAAAAATGATGGATGTTTTGTTCTCAGATGACGCTGCAAGGGAAACCATTATCGAATCTGAAAAGTGTTTTTTTTCACGCAAAAGTCGTTTTGGGTCAACATGAGTTTTTGTCGCCACTGCTGCACGAACCCGATCATTTTGGGTATTTCGTGGTGTTTCGACCGTAAATCGTTTCTCATCAGAAAACCAAATTTTTTTCACAGACTCATTTGACCGAAATCTTCGCAATAGATTTTTACATCGATGGAAACGTCTTCCTTTCATAGGCTCCGATAAAGCAGTAACCTTCACCCTCTTAAATGTTTTCAACCCAAGATCTTTTCGAATTATTCGCTGTACTGATGAACGTGAAATCCCGGTTTCTTTCGCAACTTCACGTTCACTTTTACTTGTTCCCGGTTGTTCCTCTTGACTTAAAACCATTTCATTTACTTTTTCAATGTTTTCTGGCGTTCTAATACTTTTTGGTCGACCACTTCCCGGACGCCGTTGACTGCTGCCGGTTTCTTTAAGTTTTTGTAAAAAATGTGCCACAGTTCTTTTTTTCCAATTTCTATTTGGAAATTCGTAAAGGATTCTGTTTAATGAATATCCCTTTTCTTCACGTAGTGCTTGTATAATGTTCTTATCAGATTCTCTCAATCCCATCTTGAGGGGTCTGGAATAGAAAAATTTCATTTAAAATTAGGATCAAGGAATAAATACAAATGCGCAACTTTTTTTTGTATATTTTTTTTGGAAGCCAATTTTGGGCATTATATTGGCTTATAACCATCAAGCCATAGAATAAGTATTTAAAGAGAAAATAATTATCTTTCATTTGGTTGTTTTCTTAAGTCCCTAGCTGCAATGGTTATCGAGATATCACTTCTCAAAATTGGTGCCATTTTTTTTGGGCCACCCTGTATATATATATATATATATATATATATATATATATATATATATATATGTAAAGAACGACGCTTTGTATAGGAGAATTATCCGCGCAAGATGAGAGCGAAAGAACGAAACAAATGAAAAAATGAGGTAACCACCCGGGAATCGAACCCGGGATCTTCTGATTGCCAGTCAGATATGATAACCATTACACCACGGGCCTCACTCAATCAAATGTCGTAATTCCTCTACATGCGCGCAGAAACCAATGCCCCAAAGGGGCACCTCCCGCATGCCGTAACATGCTGTTGTAGCCCGGTTCGAGTTTCTTCTAGGTACCTAGTTTTAATCTCTTACCTTAGTTATGTATTTTAATTAAATTACTTACACCTAGTTCTGGTAGGCCACTATTTAGTTAAACAGGGTTTTAGTTTAATTGCAGTGGTTAATATTGAGGTTTAAAGGTTGACTTTAAGTTGGTTGCCCGGTTAGTTGGGGAACTACGAGAATTTTTTACGAAAAAACTAGCCCACTTCATTCAGCAGTCAAAATTTTCGATGATTCACAAAGAGCTCCGTTTTTCTTTGTCTCAGAAACTTTTTTCTTTCTTCTTTTTGTTAATTAGGGAAACCCAACTTCACTAGTTGGTTAGAAACGAGGGTTAGTTTTTTTTATTCTATATTTATTTTGTTTATATTTTATTTGGAAATATATGTGGTTAACCTTTTTTTTTTAACAGGGAGGAGTAATGCATTATGTGGAGACCAAGCTTAGAAGGAAGTTGGTGTGGATTGTCTGTGACTTGCACACTGGGGAGCTGAGTCTCAGACACCTGGTGACTGCACTGGATGGCAAGACATTGAGCAACAACACGTGGTCTGGGCCCCTAGGGTAGATGTTAGACACTGCTACTGAGCTGGAGATCAACCCAAACTTCACGAGGATCACTGTTGGTCCTCCTCTACCCTATCTCAGTCAGAAGGTAGTCAAGGACCTCAGCACAGACCAATCATATGGCTACAGAATCATTGCTGCCATCAGATCGGGAGAGGTACCTTAGAGTCTAGCTCTCCTGGAGATTGGGCCAGTCTATCACAGTAGGTGGTTCACCACGGCTCTAAGGTTCAGCAGATTGTAGATTTCCAAACATGGGCTGAAGGGTAGGAACCTGAAGAATCTGAGGATAATTGTGGAATTCATAGTGGGAGTCTACATGCCAAACTGGTTCAACATCAAGTTAAATCACAGCTGGGTGGAGGGTCCCAGGTATGTACTGTACCAGCTGGAGCTGCTCATAAGTCAGAAGAAGGAGGTGATAGGAATAGTGATGCCTACAGTGAAGAGATCAGCCTGGTATGCACACTCTGAGGTTGTGCTCCAGGCCATGCTGTGCAGTGAGGTGAAGGAGGAGAGGAGGGAGGCAGTGAAGAGGATACTGGAAATCAGAGGTGAAGGAGATGAGGACACACAGGTAGGAGACTGCAGTGTCAGACCCAGGAAGACTCCTGACATCAACCCAGATGCCACCAAACTCTCGGAGATTATTGACTGGAACTCTGGCGTGACTGAGCCTCCTCTGACCTGCTCCTTCACCACTGCTGCAATCAAGGAGTTTCTGGCTAGACCAATGGAAGTTCCTGCATGGCCCTCACACACACAGTCAGTAGAGAGGTGTGTAAGGATGACAACTGAAGCATCACATGTTTACTCACAAGAGAGGAGGGAGGCGTACATCAGTGGCCAGGTGGCCAGTAGGAAGCTCATGTCCAAGAACAAGAGCAAGGCAGACATGGCATCCTTGGCAAAGTTCAAGCAACCTATCTATATTTCTAAGTTTTAATATTGAAATACAATCAAAATGTCTTTAATTGTATGTAATATATATAAAATGTAGTTATATACAATAAAAAAAATACTTGCAAAAATTGCTGATTTTTCGTAAACTTCAACTTCAAATATAAGTAGCTAGGAGTGGTCAAATCTGGATTTTAAAGCTATATTTCGATTTAGCACATAAAAATGCATCATTTAGTTACTAGTAGTCTTTGAAAATCTAAAGATTTCACTTTGCTCCCAAAAATTGACACCCTAGTGGGGTAACACAGTCAAGCGCATTTTTGTGATGGCCTCTCTTGTTTGCAAACTGCTGTGTGGTCTTGCGTTATCGTGCAAAAGAAGGACGTCTTCCAGTTTTCTCTCCAGTCGAACTCGTTTTATACATCTCTGGTCTTTGTAGGGTAACAATCAGGAGCGGCTCGCAGGTAGGCACTGTGGAACTGCAGCACCCCCATGATCTTATGATCTTTATATTTAAATATTTAAAATAGCCTCTCTGTTTTTTTTTCAATGAACTTTGAGTTTTTAAATCAGATTATATCCTTTTTTCCTTAAACTATTTCAATGCCGAACGAATGAATCACGAAAGTAGCTTCAGCCTTCCCGTGGAACTGCGTACTTAACAGTTCCAGATTTTGTTCGAAACGCTTGAAACTTCGGTGGCGGACGTACGAAGAGCGAGTCAGAATCGCGGGTTTAAGAGGATCCAAAGCAATGTGGACAGAGCAGTGCCGATTTTTGTTTGATGTAGTAGTTGTGTTGCTGTATCGTTTGCTAATTCGAAATTTAATTTCCGAATTGCATTTATCAATGATTCGTTATCATTTATTTTTTGTCGTGAGATTGAAGTTAATTATATAATAATTGGATTATTTACAATATATAGCTTTCATTTCTTAGAATATTTTTTCGCTCAGAATAAAAACAGAAGAATGGAATTTGTTTATAAATAAAATTTTTGGCAAATTCGAAATTACCCGTTAAGCGTAAGTACCCTATAATTGATTTTATGATACTATTTTACTTATTTTTATGACTGAGTAGTGAGTAGTTATCTATGTATCTATTCGACTTTCTCTCTCTCTCATATATATATATAATCGACACAATTGTTCGCAATTTCTGAGGCAGCACCCCCATAACTGAAAGTCACGAGCCGCCACTGGACTAACAATATATGCCTCTGAGTTGATTGTTTGTTCTTTCTTCATAATGTCCACCAGAATCACCCCTTTCATGTTCCAGAAGATGATGGCCATAACCTTTCCTGCAGAGGGAGCCATTTTGAACTTTTTCTTGCGTGGGGAGTCTGCGTAATGCCACTCCATGGATTGGCGTTTTGTTTCAGGTTCAAAGTGGTGTACCCAAGTCTCATCCCCAGTCGCAATTCGTGAAAGGAAGTCATCCCCTTCTGTCTCGTATCGAACCAACGACTCGGAAGCAATTTCTTTTCTTTGGGCTTTGTGATCTTCAGTCAGTTCGCGAGAAACAAACCATGAACACATTTTGAGTATCCCAGTTGCTGAATTATCGTATTCACACTTCCTTCACTAATTCCTTGCTCCAGTGACGCGCCGATTTGATCGAATGATGCCATTAGCACGTTGCACAGTGTGAGATGTCACAGCCGATGCCGGGCGACCGCTGCGTGGCTCATCATCGATGCTGACTCTCCATCTCTTCGATGATCTCACACGTTTAGAGCAGTGTCCAACTGTGCTTCGATCAACAAGAGCATCTCCGTAAACGTTTTGTAGACGTTTGTGAATATTTCCAAATGTTTCCTTCTCTGCGGTTAAGAACTCGATAGCAGCTCTCTGTTTACGACGCACATCACTGTCAGACACCATTTTCGAAACTGCGTTAACCATTGGTTTTATACAAGGGCGTTTAAAAGCGGTTTTATACAAGGAGGGGAGGTTCAAACTGGAAAAATCTGGATATGTGAAGTGCAGAAAGTTCAAACTTACGGCCCAAAAGACATTTCAGCCCCCCCCCCCCCTATTATTTAGCTAAGAAAAAAGGCTGGGTCAAAATATATTGAGTGCTCCTAGTAGTTTAATATTTTATATTTATGTACTTATTTATTTTCTGTATTTTAGAAATGTTTTTATAAGAATACGTTTTATTTTTATCCCTGACACTTGTTTTGGGGTAGTCGCTACTGCGCATGCATTATGCACTGGCTTCTGGAATCTTTGTTTATGTTTTTCCAATGAATGACTTCAGCCTGTAGATATTGAAGAATTTAGATCATTATCATCTTAGAAAAATGTTGGGATCACCTGAAGATCAGGGCGCCCAGCCTTCTTTAGTTAGCCTTATAAGGCTAACTAACGAAAATATCACGACTTAACCTAACCAATCGTCAAGGGCGTACAGTTGACCTAACGATTGGTTAGGTTAGGTCGTGATATTTTCGTTAGTTAGCCTTATAAGGCTAACTAACAAAGGCTCGGGGCCCTGATCTTCAGGTGATCCAAATGTTGTACAATGTGTACATAATATTTTACACTTTTATACTTATGTTTTATATTTTGTTTTAATTTTTTTTATTTAGAACTTACCATTACTATTACCATTAACCATTTACTATTACCATTCCGGTGAGCGGAATTGCGAAGAATTGGCGCGCGAACGTTGAATGGGGTATTAAAAAATCTTGCGCGGAACTGCGAATGCGCGAACCTCGATTGCGCGAACTGCAGGGCACGACTGTATAAATTGGAAAACAGTTAACAGCAGTTTATAAGGCGGTTGCTTTTCAAAAATCAAATACCTTTTTATTTCTATAGATAGATATTCGAGTAACGATTCAAAAGAATTGTAAAGATTCAGGGAAGATGGTACATTAACTTATTTTGACCTTTGAAGGCTATTATTATTATTATTATTATTTTAGAAAGTCGATATCAGCCTATGTCTTTATAAAGGATTTACATTTAATTTCCAATATTCTGAATAGTTTTTTATTTTCAGTACTGAGTTTCTTAATAATAATTCTAGATAAGAATTTGCAGTATGCTAAGAATACTGTCTTCATTTTTTCTTCTGCTGACGCGTTTCGTTCATATACTTTGAACATCTTCAGAGCTTTATGCATAATTTTAAAGTAAAATGGGTTATATATATTTTTTTTTTTATTGTAAATTTGATACAATTTCAAATTAATTTAAGAATATTCGAAAGTTCACTAAATTTTATATTAATTTTCGGTTTTTTCATTTTAATGTAAAAGGCTTCGGCAATTTTTAGTTTTTGTACGTTATGTGATGAGTATAAGATTTGAAAGTTTTGTGAGATATCTTTTAAATTATTATTATTATTATTATTTATTTATTTTTTTATTTATTTTTTTTCATGATCCCAAGGAAAAAAGCCTCAAAATTCTGCTTCATTTTCCGACTTCTCAAGAAAGTTATAAAAATAATAATAAAGAATTAGTAAATACTACTATTACTAATGTTAACCCCTCCGTCTATGGCATTGGTCGGTTCGAAGTTGACGGGGTTCTGGTTAAGTGGCAGCAACGGATTTGTTACGCTGGAGTAGCTGATACCGTATCGGGAATCGCAGTAGTTTTCTTCTATACTACTCTCCGATTTCTTCTTATAGCGTATGGGAAATTATTTTTCTCTATTTAAGACTAAGTTCTCTGAAGGGAGCAAAGCTCCAAGGAAAAGAAAAAGATTTTCTCTGACTATAATTTACTGCTAAAATGTTACAGGTAATGCTCAGCCTCTAAGTTCGATCAGTCTGGTCAGAATGAACATTGGATAAATTTTATGGGTTTTTATATGAAATTTTTTTTTCCTGACATCATTATTATGTAGTGCTGATCTGTTTTTGTTTTTGTTTTTTATTCCCAATAGGCTGATTTACTTTGCAAAACAGTTAAAGACAAAAATATTTTTGCTGTATTAATGTCTAGATTACTAAGCAAGAGGAAGCCATATTTTAACCCGCATATTGACAGATCTGATGTTATCATGATCTGCCGAGTTAACTAAAAATGGAAACTGAAATATGCCTTCCCATCACAAATTACAAACAAACATGCACATAGGCAAAAATGAAAGGATTAAGATTAAAAATTAAATGTTAACCAGGACATGACTTCATCTTTTACAACGAAGAGAGAATGTATACAGGAAATGAACAAGATTACATTATTAAGCTAAGTCTACGAAAATGATCAAGTTGTTTAAAGAGAACTAATTCACCAATTATAAAATAGAAAACAAATAAAAAATATAGCCAAACTTGTGTCAGCTTTATATGATTTTGGTCTATATACAAAATGATTACGTAGTTTACAAAGAAATAATTAACCAATTATAAAATAGAAAGCAAATCAAAGTTTTATCCAAACTCGTGTCAGCTTGATACGATTTTGGGCTTGATATGTAAAAATGAATATATGAATAAGAATATAAGGATTATATAAATATACGAAGTATACGAATGAACACAAGAATTATATGGATGTAGGAGTTATTCATTGTTCATTTTTACACTAATATACAATATTTCGCCTCAGTCTGTAAATGATTACACCTAAAATGTTTTAATAAGTAATAAAATTATATTGTTTTTGTATTTACTTTTACCTATGCTGTACCGATTCCAAAATTTAGCTGGTGCTGATGCCGGCTCCATGAAAAAGTGCCGATGCCGATTCTTTGCCTATATTTTAAAAAATCAATTCCATTCATAAATTTTACTAATATATTTTTAAATTTCAAATTTGTTTAAATGCTTTTCTAAGTTCACTCCACAGTATACGATACCAGAATTTGTTACTCGTATACCGTAGTTAAAATGATGTTAAAAAGTTTTATTACTCGGTAAAATGATAAAATAATTTTATTTTAGTTTCATAAATTGAATACCAATATTTAAAGTAATTGGTTTTCTTTATGTTGAAGATATTTTCTTTCTTCAACAATGTCAACAACAACAAAATTTTTCATTAAAATATATAATAAAGTCAACATGATAAGATGGTTTAATATATAAGTTATAAAGTACAACTTAATATAGAATATTATTAACATAGAGTAGGAGATTACAATAGTTTATAATATTAAGAAATTAGCTAGTTAGAGAAAATGTAAATTTATGGGGAACTTAACTTCTTAAGCTTTGCTTTTTTCGTGAATGTAAAATATTTTTATATAATTACACTTTGAAATGAGCATAAATGATCATAAATGATCATAAATAGTGTTTTTTGTTTTGTAATAAAAAATTTAAAATTCCAAAGAATCGGTGAGAGAATCGGCTAAGTTTGACCGATGGCAATAAAAAAAAAGGTGCCGATGACGATTAATCGGCACGCTACTACAGTTTTATCCAATGAATTTTCATCATTTACCATAAAAAAAGTAGCAAACTATAAAGGGAGACTAAGTTGATGACGTCATCAACTTTCGTCCAATGAGGATAGATGTAATGAATTTCAACTCTCTCTCTCTCTCTCTCTCTCTCTCTCTATATATATATATATTTTTTTTTTTTTAAGTTCAGGAAGAACCGATTCGCCTCTATTTAAAAGGGCATATCTCAGCGGAAAAACAAAGAAAAAGGGAGAGGAAAGACAGAGGAAAAAGAAAGGGTGGAGGGGACAGTCGAAGTGGAAAAAGACCAAGGATGACAAGGACTGCAGGGTCGAGCCCCATCATCCTTGGGTGCTAGGGCCGGGAGGGCGCACGTGAAACCTCCAGGAACAAGCACGTACAAACGAGCACAAAGAGCACTCAAGAGCACGAGCTTAGAACCCCCTTGCGGGGCTCTCTCTCTCTCTCTCTCTCTCTCTCTCTCTATATATATATATATATATATATATCTATATATATACTGAGCGGCAGAAAAATCGGCCCACTTGGAATATCGCGAAAAGCAAAAAAAGTGGGCAAGCTTCTGTTTATAAAAGTTTTAAAATTCGAAAACATAGTCTATGAGGCAACCAAATAACGAGACAAAACAACGTCAGCTGCAAACACACTAGCTGTAACGAATTTTCGACTTCTTTTAAGAATTCGACAGTCTGACATTCAATTGCTCTTAGACTGCTAGTGCCACTTTTTTCTTCCACTAGTCGGAGTAGGCATTTGCGTTTAGTAACAGATAGACTTCTAATTCTTTTGGGTTTCAGAATTGGACATTTACAGTGGATTTGAGTGCCGTAAACGTCGCAAGAGTCGTCGCCCTAATTGAAGATGGTCGGAGCCATCGTTACGTCGCCGATGCGCTAGGAATTCCAAGAACAACGGTTCGACGTGTCTACCAACGTTATGTGGAGACAGGAGAGTACACCCGAAGACCAGGATCTGGAAGATCGCGCTGCACATCTGCCCGTGACGATCGTTTCATCGTCTTGAGTGATTTGCCACAAACATCCGCAATGAGCTGGAAAGGTCTCTAGGTCTCAGTGTATCGGAGCGAACCGTTAGAAGGAGACTTATGGAAAGTGGCTTACATGTTAGATGTCCAGCAATGGGCCCAGAATTACTTCCACACCACCGCAATGCTCGTCTTGCTTTCGCTCGTGAGCATGTCATTTGGACTATGGTCCAATGGGGACGAGTATTGTTCACGGACTTTCTCGTTTTTCTCCACTCTCTTTCCCTTTCATCGGATGTTCGAAGATTAAATCTTGATTCGTCCGTGAACAATACTCGTCCCCATTGGACCATAGTCCAATTGACATGCTCACGAGCGAAAGCAAGACGAGCATTGTGGTGGTGTGGGAGCATTTTCGGGCCCATTCCTGGACATCTAGCAAGTAAGCCACTTTCCATAAGTCTCCTTCTAACGGTTCGCTCCGATACACTGAGGCCTAGAGACCTTTCCAGCTCATTGCGGGTCTCCTGGTCTTCGGGTGTACTCTCCTGTCTCCACATAACGTTGGTAGGCACGTCGAACCGTTGTTCTTGGAATTCCTAGCGCATCGGCGACGTAACGATGGCTCCGACCATCTTCAATTAGGGCGACGACTCTTGCGACGTTTACGGCACTCAAACCCATTGTAAATGTCTAATTCTGGAACCCAAAAGAATTAGAAGTCTATCTGTTACTAAACGCAAATGCTTACTCCCACTAGTGGAAGAAAAAAGTGGCACTAGCAGTCTAAGAGCAATTGAATGTCAGACTGTCGAATTCTTAAAAGAAGTCGAAAATTCGTTACAGCTAGTGTGTTTGCAGTTGACGTTGTTTTGTCTCGTTATTTGGTTGTCTCATAGACTATATTTTCAAATTTTAAAACTTTTATAAACAGAAGCTTGCCCACTTTTTTGCTTTTCGCGATATTCCAAGTGGGCCGATTTTTCTGCCGCTCAGTGTATATATATATATATATATATATATATATATATATATATATATATATATATATATATATATATATATAAATACAATGACAGTTCATATACTAAGGATAGAAATATATACAATTGATTAGAAATAATACTGTAATGTCGAAGTTAAGTGGAGCTACATACAGACGTTTTCATACCAAGAAGTCCATAGCTTAGAGGATAAATGGCAGGACTCATGGATAGCTTGGATGATCAGGTTGGTTGATTTTTTAATTCTTTGCATTAGACTGTATTGAGCACGTCTTGTTACCTCCGGGAAGCTCGGGACATTGCGGGTAGCAAACATTTGCGAAGCTGAGCGTCTCGGGGGTAATTTATGTAAGAGTCTAAAAGACCTGTTGTACAGCAAATTTATAGTTCTGCCAGAACCTTTTTTATAATTCACCCACAGTTGCTGTCCGTATATATTACTGCAGAAAGTACGAAAGAGAGTGCCTTTAGCTTCACTTGTACAGAATCGAAAGTTCCTTATGGTCATATTCGCTTTAGCACAAAGGCTTCGAGATTGTTTTCTTATATCCGAGTCATCACTCAAGGAGCTGGTAATAGTTTGACCCAAATACTTAAAACTCTTGGACTTCCTCAATTACTTCACCATTCATTTTAAACCTTATATCAGCTGGCTGATTACAGCTTTCAGGATGAAATTGCATAACCTTAGTTTTTGTAACATTAAAAAGAATATATATATAATATATATATATATATATATATATATATATATATATATACACACACACACACACACTCTGAGGTCTGTTCAAAAGGTATCCGGATAGGGTGTTTATTTTTAGAACAAGGTCACGCTTGGAGTTGTGACTGTCCTAAATATGTCTGCATGTCGAGACAAGTTGACTGATAGGGTTGCACTTCATTGTGTAGCGTCAGTCCATTGAGGTAAGCCGATACACTTAAACGTGTTTTGTTTCGCGGCGATTTCTTACGATGTCAGGTCATGTTACTTGTTTTTTTTTTTTTTTACTGTGAAGGTGCTGTGCATCATGAATATACTCCACAGGGACAAACAATCAACAAGAAATTTTACATTGAAGTTTTGAGACGTCTACGTGAAGCAGTTGGGAGGAAACGGCCGCAGAAGTGGGAATCCAGAGACTGGATGCTTCATCACGATAACACACCATCTTATTTGTGGCAACTTGTTCAGCAGTTTTTGGCCAAAAAAACACTACCCCCCCACCCCAAGTACAGCAGCCTCCATATTCGCCGGATTTGGCTCCACGCGACTTTTTTTTGTTTCCGAAGTTCAAACAAACCCTGAAAGGACACCGATTCGATGATGTTGAGACCATTAAAAGAAATTCGACAGAGCAACTTTTGACCATTCTGAAAAGTGCTAAAGTACAGTATATAGGTTCAGAAGGAGTGTACTTTGAGAGAGATTAAGCCCCAAATCCTGCAAGTACCATATTCTGTCGATAATCGCATCAGTCCGGATACGTTTTGAACAAACCTCGTTATATATATATATATATATATATATATATATATATATATATATATATATATATATATATATATATATATATATATACAGGGCGTCCCAAAAAAATGTATACACACTTTAAATAATTAAAGGCAGTGTTTATTAAAATACATTTCATTTTCAAAATGTAATAGAATCTACAGACATTATTTAATTGTTTTGTCAACGCCTGTTTTCAAACTGACGTCCGTTCTGGTCCAGGCACTGCTGATAACGCGAAGCAATGGAATCGCAAACATCACGAAACATTTCGTTTGGTATTTGTGTGCATTCTCGTTCAATGGCTGCTCTCAATTCAGCGACTGTTGCAGGTTTTATAGCGTAGACTTTGTCTTTTAAGTATCCCCATAAAAAAAAGTCTAGTGGTGTGAGGTCTGGTGAACGCGGAGGGTATTCTACGAAACCCCTTCGTCCAATCCACATCCACATCGTGCCAAGTACCACTCGCAATACTCCACTCTTCGGTCCGGATCATCTTCATTAATAGCATGGACTAATCTTGGAATGTAACTTTTCCATTGACAGCGCTTCAAAATGCGTTGGACAGACGATTCTGAAATTCCTACCTCACGACTCGCTTGCCGCACAGATTTTCTTGGACTTTGGTGATACGTTTCCAGTACTCTTTCTTGCTTTGTGGGGCTTGTCGATGTCCGTGGTCTTCCGGAACGCTTCTTGTGGACATTCTGAACAGTTCCATCGGCTTCAAACTTATCTCTAATTCGAGTGATGGTAAGTCGCGTTGGTGGATCTGTTTGAAACTCCCTCCTAAACTGTCTTTGCACTTCAACTGCGTTTTCACACTTCCAGTAGCATTTTCGAATGAATTTCCTTTCTTCAAAGCTTAGTCTGACTGCCATTATTAATTCTAATGGGTTTAACTTGGAAAGAAAGAAACATCAATTGAGCTATCAGCTGTTAAAGTGTGTATACATTTTTTTGGGACGCCCTGTATATATATATATATATATATATTCTCCTTAGGACATTATTAATGTCTTTCTCAAACTCATATCGAAGGCTATGACAAAAGGTAAACCTTGAGAGAATTTTAAGTGCTGATGCTTGTAACTCCTACATTGCCATGGATGCATGAGGTTTATCTTAGAACACTTATCTACGTCAGAATTCAGCACCGTCAGCAGGAAGATACGTTTCTGACGGAGGTTTTCTCCCATTTGCGTTGAAACACCACAGAAACATCTTTGTTCTCGACCTCAGAATTTGACTTTCTTTATTTACTCATACATGATTACAACAGCTCGAAAACGCTGACGAAGGCTCTCTTACACCTGCGTCAGTTATACCGTGAGAAGCCTTAAAACACTTTAATGTATTTTCGTTCATGGAATGGGAATGGTTAACGGATGAAGTTTCAAACTACACACGCTCCGTCTTCAGGCATCTTTCGTAGAACATTTCTACCTTTGCTTCTCATTCACCAGTTACAAACTCATTGAAAGTGTCGCTTATAGGTTCTCGCGTCCATACAGCTGTGCACACTTACATGCAATGTCTATATCCATTTGCATAGGCCTAACTCACTTGGCGGACAGCCAACTTTATAGGTTCTCTAAAGTGTTTCAGGTGCCGCATGTCAGACTCGTATTTTTACGTAACATGAACGTAATACCGCATGTGGGCTTATTATTGTTTATTGCGTACCGTATTTTATCATCCAAATTAATGCATCTTAATACCATTGAATCACGTACAGTTGCGCTCATTATTCATAGGGCACTCTTGAGAACAGATAGCGACACCTGGCATATATTTGTTGTATGTACTACAAACGGTTGTAACATTTTATGAATGAATTAGTGAGGAGCGCTGATTGGTTGGTTGACTCATTGCCAAATGTCTTCAGAACATAATTATTTCCATTCATCACTCTGGTTTACATATTACTAATGAAACACAAATTGAATAATGAAATATAAATTCAAGAAGTGGATATATATTAACGGTACTTTCCTGTTATCCCGGACCCCAGACTTTTTGCCAGATTCATACGCCACTTGCCAGATTGCCAAATTTCATTGCCAATTTTTTTTTTTAATATTAAGTAACTAACAAACCTAACCAGTGGTTAGGTTGGGTTAGGTTAGGTTAGTTACTTAACATTTAAAAAAAAATTTGGCAATCTGGCAAGTGGCGTCCGAATCTGGCAAGAAGTCTGGGGTCTAGGGTCCGGGATAACAGGAAAGTACCATATTAACAATGAAGTGAATAAAAAATGGTCTTGTAAAAATAAAAAAAAACACCTTCGGACGTGATGACAGTGTTCATGGTATTGGCAAGCCTGTCATCCTGAACAAGCAGAGCCGTTGGTAGGCATTATTGCGCCCTGAGCAAATTCCAAATTGATTCATTTATTTATTTATTTATTTACATTTAATACTGAACATAGATTCAGATATTATTTTGTGTTATAACAAAGACAGAGCAAAAACCTGATATATATATATATATATATATATATATACACACCTTACCTTACCTTATGTTGTTTCGTGTGTTGGTCTCTCTTCACACGGAGGTCAAGCTGGTGGCCCCGCCTCTAGGTCTGGCCTGGTGGAGGAGCGAGTTACTTTCTTGCGCTCTCCACCGTACATAGCCAGGCACGCCCGGCTCATCTGGTACTGTCCTGAGCCAGGCATCCAGTCTTTTCTTGAAGACTTCAACTTTGACCCCCGTTATGTTTCTGAGGTCCTTAGGAAGCTGGTTGAAAAGTCTTGGCCCCCTGACAACCAAGCTATTTTCCTTCAGGGTTGAGGAGGTCCCTTGTCGTGCTTTTAATTTGGGAACACTACACATTCTGCCTTTCCTATTTTCCAGTGTTGTTTGAATGGTAATTGGGTTTAGTTTTAGGTTTGGTACCAGTTTTTCGATCATTTTCCATATGTAGATTATGATGTACCTCTCTCTTCTTCTTTCCAGTGAGTACAGATTTAGTTTACGTAGTCTTTCCCAGTAGTTGAGTTCTTTGCAGCCATCAATCTTGGCTGTGAAATGCCTTTGCGTTTCTTCTAGTTTATTAGTTTCTTCCTTTTTATATGGGGACGTCAAAACTGAGCAGTATTCAAGTTTTGGTATAATCAGTGTTTTTAGCAGGGGAATCATTACTGTTCTGTCCCTTCTCTTGAACGTTCTTAGAACCTGTCCGGCGACTCTTTTTGCTTTATTTATCGCTATCTGATTTTGTGTTTCGAATTTCGCATCATCTGTCATTATTATCCCGAGATCAATCGCTTTCATGCTTCTCTGAATTTCTTGTCTATCTGGAGCATAATATGCAGTCTGTTTAAGTTCTTCTTTTCTACCATATCTCAAGAGCTGAAATTTCTCGGCGTTGAATGACATGTTGTTGTCTTCTGACCATTTGTATATTTTGTTCGTGTCCCTCTGCAAGGCCTCCACGTCATGTACATCGCTGATTTTTCTGCTGATCTTTGTATCGTCTGCAAAGGATGTTACTATACTATTGCTGTTTACTCCGCTGTCTATGTCTGTTAGCATGATAATGAACAGGAGTGGGGCCAGTACTGTCCCTTGTGGTACTGAGCTGCGTACTTCCGATTCTGATGATGATATACCTTGAATTTTGACGACCTGCAGACGATCACTAAGGAAGTTGTAGATCCATTTTCCCACTTTGCCTGTTATTCCCATGTCTTTAATTTTATGTCCTATTATACCATGGTCACATTTATCGAAAGCTTTAGCAAAATCTGTGTATATAACATCGTAGTTGTCATTGCCTTCCAATGCATCTAGGATATTGTTGTAGTGCTCTATTAGTTGTGATAGGCATGATCTACCTGATCGGAATCCATGCTGATTTTCGTTGAATCTTTCCCGTGTCTCCAGGAAATCATAAATTTTCTGTCTAACTATTCTTTCAAATACTTTGGTGAGGTGGGACGTCAATGACACTGGTCTATAGTTCTTTGCTTGAGATCTGTCCCTCCTTTATATATAGGGACAATGTTTGCTCTTTTCAAGATGCTCGGTATTTCCCCAGTGTCTAGGGATCTTCTCCATATCCAGTATAAAGGTGTAGCTATTTCATTTTTACAGTTTTTAATCAATAATGCGTTCCAATTGTCCGGACCTGCAGCTGAATGTAGTTTCATTTGTTCTATAGCTCTCGCTACATCTTCTGGTGTAAACTCAAAGTCTGTTATATACTCTCCTTGCAATTCCTCTTCAAAGAATGCATTTATGTCAGGTATCGCTTTGTCACTTTTTGGGGTACTGAAAACTGATTCATATTGAGCTCTCAATGTATCAGACATTTCTTTTGGATCGTCGGTTAGTTCATTATTTCCCGTCCTTAAGGGCCCAATAGCGGCGCGCGTTTTTGTTTTCCTTTTTGCATAGCTATAGAAGTATTTTGGATTTTCCTTTATTGCTTCTACCGCCTTTTCCTCTTCCCTCTCTGTATGGTCCTTAATCAGGGCTTGTATTTCCCTATCGATACCCTCCAGTTTTTCTTTTATTGCTTTCCTGTCATTATCTCCGCAGTTGCCTAACTTCGCCTCCACTCTCTTTCTTTTGCGGAATAGTCTTTTCTTTTGCCTTTCTAGCCAGCTCCTCTTTCCTTTTGGCTGTGATTTCGGAGCATATTTTTCTAAAATTCTCAGCGTTTTTTCTTCCAAAGTTGTTATATATATATATATAATATATATATATATATATATATATATATATATATATATATATATGAGGTTTATGAATGAAAAATAATGTTTTGATGCATATTAAATTTTAACAACATTATATCATTACCAAAATGATGGGTATCTGTAGGTTTCATACGTCACTGCTCAGAATATCTTCCAATTGGCAAATGGACGACAGCTGAATGGATACTACTGGTATGGAATTGTTATATCCGGAGCAAATGCTATTTCTAGATCAGCAACACTGATTTAATAATAAACAGTCACTGAGAGAAATATTATTTAGAAACGAAGAAATATTTTGTATTGAGGCAGCATCATAAATGCATATAATTGTTTTGTATTAATAAGTTCTATGTTACAACTTAAGTGTTGAACCACTGCAGCTGTGACTCTTGGCGGTCTCCCACCTCAAAGGAAAGAATTACAGAAAATAAAACTATTACAGTGATTCATATCAATAAACAGAGAACCATTTAAACGATGATATTTGACAATTTTGCACAGGTGTTACACATTCATAATTACCATTGTATTTCAGAGATATTTTATACATGAACACAACAAATTTAATATCTTGTCCAGCCACCGTTGTTGTCTATGACTTCCTGTAGTCGATGTGGTACAGAAGCATATTTAATACGCAGCCATGCTATCTGAAAAAGAGGCGATTCATTTATTACGCCCTGAAAAACAGTGACTCACCTGAACTGAAAGCAGAATTCCTGAAAATGCGACAAGATCTTATTCTGAAGTTTGAGTTTGCAGAGGAAAAAATCGAGACATGTTGGGCAAAAGTAGATGGGGAGAATCCTTTGCTTGCTGAAGAAGCAAAGAAAGAGCTGGTGCCTTTTGCGACAAGTTATCGTTGTGAGGCAGGTTTTCCAGCAATGATGGTCATAAAGAACAAATTGCAAAATCGGCTGCACATTGAAGGCGATTTACGCTGCGCCTTGAGCGAAACTCAACCCAGAGTTCAGGAGTTAGTTCAGCAGAAACGGTTGCATCCCTCGCACTGGATCAGTAATTGGTGGTGATTGGTGACGCGGTTTGCTTGCTTCTTATGTAATGTTGTAGCCATTCTTTGACCAATATCATATGTGTTTAACTTATACATAAGACACTGTATATATAGAAATATATGAGTTTTATGTTTATAAAACTGAATAGTTATTCTCCTGCTCAGTAAAATGAAGTTTCCTGTGCTTTTTGCCTCGAGTAATTTCCATTTGGCGATTGACCAAAAGGGGTAATCACAAAAAAGTTTGGAACTGCTGGTGATGACCATTTTCCAAACTGTTTCCGCATTCTAACAATTCTACCTGACTTTTAACATATCATGGCGTCATGAGAGAGGTGTTAACAGGTATGGTGACAGAATAAGCTCACACTATTCCTGAATCTCATCGAAGCAACTACTCTGCAGAATGGATTATCATCACAAGAAAATTGATGGAAGGCGAAGAATCATTAGCATGAAGGAAATCGGGCTGTCTCCAACTCAAACTGCAAGAGAACTTGGAATTTCTAGGAACACTGTTTATATATGGTTGAAGAGGTGGCAAGAGGAAGGGAATCTACGAGATCACCGCAGAACGGGGAAACCTCGACTGACAACTGCTGCGGATGATCGGAGGATCTGCGATGTTGCCGAAGCCTATCCCTTTACCAATGCTATTGCCATAAGAGAACAATTGCAGCTTGATGTTTTGGCAGTGACAGTAAGGCGGCGGCTACATGAAGCTGGGTTACACCATCGGACCCCGGCTATCAAGGAGAAGTTAAATTAGCAACATCGAGAAAATAGACTTTGATTTGCTCAGCAACATGTTGACAAAGGACTTCAGTTGCAGTGGTTCAACACTTAAGTTGTAACATGGACCTTATTAATACAAAACAATTATATGCATTTATGATGCTGCCTCAATAGAAAATATTTTTCGTTTCTAAATAATATTTCTCTCAGTGACTGTTTACTACTACATCAGTGTTGCTTATCTAGAAATAGCATTTGCTCCGGATATAACAATGCCATACCAGTAGTATTCATTCAGCTGTCGTCCATTTGCCAATTGGAAGATATTCTAAGCAGTGACATATGAAACCTACAGATACCCATCATTCTGGTAATGTTATAATGTTATTAAAATTTATTATGCATCAAAACATTGTTTTTTCATTCATAAACCGCCTATATATGTATTTATATATATCAGGGTTTTTGCTCTGTTTTTGTTATATCACAAAATAATATCTGAATCTATGTTCAATATTAACTGTAAATAAATAAATAAATGAATCAATTTGGAATTTGCTCAGGGCGCAATAATGCCTACCAACGGCTCTGTTCGTTCAGGATGACAGGCTTGCCAATACCATGAACACTGTCATCACGTCCTAAGGTTTTGTTTAGTTTTTACAAGACCATTTTTTATTCGCTTCATTGTTAATATATATCCACTTCTTGAATTTATATTTAATTATTCATTTATGTTTCCTTAGTAATATGTAAACCAGAGTGATGAATGGAAATAATAATGTTCTAAAGACATTTGACAATGAGTCAACCAATCAGCGCTAAACCCCAGAATCATTCATAAAATGTTACAACCGTTTGTAGTACACACAATAAATAATGAGCGCAACTGTACATTTGTCCTCCATGTAATTACTCTTTAATAATGAGCGCAACTGTACATTTGTCCTCCATGTAATTACTCTTTAATTCTCAGCCTTCAATAATTGTAGTATTTGCACATTTCAATATAAACTGTCTTATTATCAATCACTAAGTAATTATTCTTTTGTTTTTGCTAATTAAAAAAAAACACTTACGAAGGCTATTAATCTCTTTTATTAATGACATTTATTATTTGATTGAAAAATCAAATTGGTGACCCATAAATCGCCCAAGATGCCAGACGTTCTGCAGAACATTGAGCGTCTTATATTAATCCGTTAACTTAATCAAAATTCATTCAATCGCCCAACCTATTTTCGTTAATCATTTAATCAACAATTGAAATCCATGTAAGTCAACTAATAAACTGCTGCTGCACAATATAATTAATTAATCATTGAATTCAATTTCATTTACTCTCTGTATTTGCATTCGTTCTACTGTAACCTTTCGTGACTTTTAGAATTAATTATTTGTTATTAAAGGAAGAAAATTCACTCTATTAATCTTCTTATTTTAACGACATTTATTATTTTGATCGAAAGATCTGGTGACCTCAAGCCTCAAGCAAACAATTATTTAAATAATCTAACTATATTTATTATTGGGTCTACCGTCTAGGCTAATATACAGTATATATATATATATATATATATATATATATATATATATATATATATATATATTAGGGTAGGTTGATTTTGGAACTGTGATGTTGGGCTAGTCTAGATAGAAAGGTATTAATGTATAAAAAACGTTGCACCAACTCATATTTGTGAAAATGATTGTATTTTTTGAGGATTGTTAATTATTTTTAAGTTGTAAAATTGCCCAATTTTACACGTAAAATCGCGCGCGCGGCATTCGCGCAATGTAAACAAACAAAATATCCGACCTTATTTCATCAAAATAATCAATTAAAATTCGGCTTTTTTAACAAAACGATGCTTGAAACTTATTGTAAATGCATTATAGATGTTTATTAATGTATTATTTTGTATTTTTTAATGATATTTACCTATAAAATGTGTATTAAATTAAGTTATTTTATGATGCGTTCATTTAATTGTGTTTATTTTCAGATATTTCATAAAAATGGGTAAAAAACGGAAGTCTGCAGTGTTAACTCGAAGTGATAGTGCAAAAAAATTCAGTGGCCAGCCTTCCCCTTTGGATAAAACAGAGCCTCCTACCCTCCGCCAAGTTATTCAGTACAGTTATTTCTTCCAAAACAGCCACCCGGACTTGAAAGACTATGATATTGCTAAAATGATAGCAAAGGATGTGATTGAGATCTGGCAGGCAGTGAACCCGCGGCTGCCTCTGTATGAGAAATATTATGTAGTGAAATTGGTGGATAAAGTGTGCTTCAAGAAAGCAAAAGAGATAAACAGGAAATCTCTTTCTACAGTCCAGGAGCAGAATCTGGAGGAAAAGCTGGATAAACTTTTTGACATTTCTGCTTGCACCTGTAAGCTACCTGTTCGTCCCTGTGATGACAATGCTGTGAAGTGCAAGAAAGAAAATTGTCAAACACAGCACATAATTTGCACTTGTCAATTAGATTGATGTGTCTGTGGACCAGAGGTGCTTACCCTCCAGAACTACAGGATAAGCTTTACCAGACCATCAAGTTCATTGTGGAAGTGTATGCAGTCAGTTGGTTTGAGATCAAAAGGGACAGCAAGTTCCACAATCAGCAGCTGTACATCTTCAACATGATCCAGAGGATCAAGCAGCAGTCTGAAGAAATCCAGGGTGTTGCTTTCAAGAACCTGAAGTACAATGCTTTTGCCTTGCTGCCCGAGAATGTGCTGTACTCCATGATGAAGTCTGATGACTTGGAAGTGAGAGAAACTGCTCTCAAGAAAATTCTGTCCATCAGGTAAGCATTTATTAATTTAAAAAAATGTGAAAAAAAATATTTGTTTATGGGGATTTATTTAATAAAAAAAAGGCTCGAGTTCTATAAATCCCCATAATCGAATTTTTTTTCACATTTTCTTATCCCAATTACCCGCTTCCCCTCTGATAATGGAAATAATCTTACCTTCTTTCTGAAAAAAATTCGATTATGGGGATTTATAGAACTCGGGTTTTTTTTTTTTAATTTAAGTTTAATTTAAATCAGCAATTCTGAGACTAATAGGGATTAAATCTTAAACTGGAATAAAAAATAAATTAATTATTATTCTTTCAGAAGTGGGAAGCCAGCCAAGAAGAGGCTGAAGAAGATCACAGCCATCAACATTGAAGCTACCCACTGGTCAGAACTAATCAACTTTTCTCAAAGTGGCATCTGTGAACCTGCTCTCACAGAAGACTTTTCTGACCAGGAGCTTCAAGAAGCATTGCTGAATGGCACCAAGCTGGAGCTGCCTGATCTGCCTTCACATTCTCAGAGTGTTGAAAGGGCCGTGAAGCTGACATCTGAAGCTTCCCATACTGTTTATGGACTCGAATCAAGGCACAAACACATTCTGGCCAAAGCCGTAAGCCGCCAGATGAGGCCTTCCTTTGCATCTAAGGGCTCTTACAGTGAAAATTATGATGATCTTGGGATCTAAATGTGTCTATTTGACTCTGTACATGTTTTTTTTACTTTTTTTCAATAAAATTGTAACTTTTTTCAGGATTTTTTTATGAAAATAGCGGTTTTTTTGGCCGAAAATTGCGAAAATGCGATATTTTTCGGTACGATTTTTTGACGATTTTTGAAACGGTTTCCTCAAAAAACGGTTAAAGCTAGGGATCTGAAATTTTTTTACAAGGAGTTACAAGGAAAAGAAGTACCTCAAAAGGCCTTGCGGCCCATACCGAGGAGGTACCAATGGCACTCAAATAGTGTGCAAGATTTGGTCTAACCTTTTCTTGAACTGATCCACAGAGGAACTGTTCACAACTTCCGAAGGTAACCTGTTCCATGTGTCACAGATCTTATACGTAGAGTAATTCCCACACACACTAGTCCTAAACCTTTTCAAATCCAACTTCCAACCATTGTTACGAGTTGGGTTATCATTTAAACTAAACATACTTCTAAAATCGACATCGTTGAACCGGCGTAAGAGCTTGAAAACCTCGATCAGTTGACCGCGCAGCCTCCGAATTTCAAGCGAAAACAAGTTCAGGGCGCGTAACCGTCGATTGTAGCCCATATGCCTAACGGAAGGGATTAACTTTGTGGCCCTCGCCTGCACTCGCTCCAGCCTCTCAATATCTTTCCTGAGGGTGGGCGACCAGAACTGCACAGCATACTCCAGGTGCGGCCGAACAAGGGAATTGTACAGTGAGAGCACAATCTCCTTGTTCCGAAACTGAAATTGCCTCCTGATATAACCCAATAGTTTCTGGGCTTTCTTTTCCACCCCTACACACTGTTTCGTAAACTTAAGGTCGCTGCTAATTAGCACACCCAAGTCCTTTTCTAAATTAGTCACCTCGATATTACTACCCAACATCGAGTAGTCCGACTTGGGATTGGCGTAGCCAATGTGCATCACTTTGCATTTACCCAAGTTAAACGGCATTTGCCATTTTTCGAACCACTCTCCTATCCTACCTAGGTCCGCACGCAGTTGCTCGATCGCTTCGGGCGTCCCAACATTGGCCCCAAGCTTGGTGTCATCAGCGAATTTGGCGATCCGACTGACGATGCCACCGTCGATATCATTTATGTAAATGATAAGCAACAGTGGCCCCAAAACGGAACCCTGAGGAACCCCACTAGTGACCGAGGCCCACCCCGAACTAGCCCCTTTAATTACAACCCTCTGCCGCCTATTACTCAGCCAGTTTTCAATCCACCTACCTATTTCCCCACCGATACCCAGCGCGCGCACTTTCGCCGTTAGCCGGCGGTGAGGTACCTTATCAAAGGCTTTCTGAAAGTCGAGATAAAGTATATCAATCGCCCTACTCTTATCATACTCACTCAACATGACGTGGAAAAACTCGAGCAAGTTGGTGAGACACGACCTATGCCGTCTAAACCCATGTTGGGAGTCCCCAAGCAGCTTGTAGGAGTCCAAATGGTCAACGATCCTATCAGCTATTATCCCTTCTAATAATTTACTTACAACTGAAGTGAGACTAATGGGACGATAGTTCCCTGGACTTTCGTGATCCCCTTTCTTAAAGATAGGGGTCACGTTGGCTTCCCTCCAGTCACCAGGCACCTGGCCCATCTCCAACGATTTGTTGAAGACTGTAGCCAGGTGGGGAGCCACCTGGTCGCGCACTTCTCGCAACACTCTGGGGAGAAACTGGTCTGGCCCAGGAGCCTTAAACGCGCGCAGTTTGTCTATTCTATCGGCAACGACTGTCGCGGTACATCTAACACTATCCAGGCCAGCACCTTCGTGCCTCACGCCTGGCTCGGGGATGACGCGGGTATCCTCCCTGGTGAGCACTCCCGCAAAGTACTCATTAAGCACATTGGCGATGTCCGCGTCGGAGGTCCGCAGAACGCCGCTTCCGTCCTTCTAATGGGCTTTCTACTATTAACATAACTGAAGAACTCCTTAGGGTTCCCCTTGCAGAGGCTTGCCACCCGTAGTTCTTCGTTACGTTTCGCTAGTCTAACCTTCGCCTTCACTTCCCACACAGGCGGACATACGCTTCAGTGTTCTCGTGGGAACGATTGGTCTTCGCCCTCCTATACGCTACTTTCCTATTTCGGATAGCCAAAGCGATGTCACGATTGAACCACTTAGGCTGCGTTGAAGCAGGTGTGAAGGGTTTTGAGGGTATGGCAACAGACTGCAGCACCATAAACTCGTCCCGGAATGCACTCCACACCCGCTCAACATCGCCGCCGACCTCTAACCCCATCTCACCTACGCTATCCCTGAGGCTAACAAAGTCCGCCCGCCGGAGATCGAGCTTACTGCCTCTCGAGTTACTACGCTTCACCCGAGGGACGCGCACACGGAACCTAATCAGACCGTGATCACTCCCGCCCAACGATTCGTCAACGGTGAGGCCAGTGACGAGGTTGTCTTCGGTCGTGAATACTAAGTCTAGAACGCTTTCGCCTCGTGTAGGCTCGTTGACCCACTGAGTGAGGAAGTTCTCATCAGCAAAGACAACTAGCCTCCCCCCTTCAGCATCAGCAGTCTTGTCTTCCCACTTTATGCCGCGACAGTTGAAGTCTCCTAAAACTACACACACCCTATCACCTAGCAGGCTACTGAGTTCGGTGTACAGGGCTGTATCCTCCTCGAGGAGGAGATGCGGAGGTCTGTACACCAAGATTAACCTATAGTTCTTCCCCCCCACGTTCAGATCGACACCAAGCAGCTCCCGTTCCGATCGGAACTGGCAGTCAACCGGACTCAACGTGTCCCTGACGTATATTAGTACCCCACGCCCCTCCCCACGGGTGCGGTCTTTGCGAAACATTCTATACCCGGGAATTTCGAACTCCCCAACGTAGTCCCTACGATCAGTATGAATCCAGGACTCGGTGATAGCAACGATATCCTGGTATTCTGATGCTAAGAGCGCCCGTAGCTCGCAAAACTTGTTCCTAATTGACCTAGCATTAAAAAGCATTGCACGGAGGGAGCCTTCCCTATTCTGACCGCCCCCTTGCACGACCCGTTTCCCGAACAGCCAGGGCTGTCGGGAGTTGAAGAGCCCTGACTATCTCGACTAGTCCAAAGTCGATATCTAAAAAAATGCGGAAAATCAACCTACCTTAATATCAGTGGCGACTCGTGGTATAAATGTATGGGGGTGCGATTTCATAAAATTTATAATTTTTAGAATTCTAGTACATAAACAATCACATGGTGCTTCCGTACGGTACTTATATGTCAAAAGAAGCCATAAATTTGTATTAAAAAAATATTTTAATAAAATATAAAAATAATTGTTGAATAAATTTGACTATAATAATGTACCACTGTACGACAACACGGACTCACAATAGGCTAGTGCGAATCCAACTGCCGCTCACAAGAGTACTATACTTGTATTAACATATGCGGCTATGCCAGACGTACAATTCTAGTTAATTACAAATAAGTAATAATTTTAATAAAATACATATAAATGGCTTATATCATTATTACTGAAGTAACTATTAGTAAAAATAAAGTTATTATAAAAAAATTCGCGATTGTACTTATATTTTCATTACAACAGTAAAATATAATTTATATTTACTTGAGCGAAAAATCTATCGCTCCATTTGGCTGCAATATTATTTTGTATTCAAACAGCGGTACGCTGTTTGAAGCTATGCTATAAGTTTAGAATATTATGTACTATATGAAGGCTTACTCAAAATGCCTCATGAATCATGATATGCCACATGAATTTTTAAAATATATTTCAAGAATATTTATTTTAATATCTTAAAATTAATATATTTTTTATCTGTTAAATTAATATTTATCGTTTCAAGCAAGGGGGAGCGACCGCTCCATCGCTCCTATACGCCAGTCGCCACTGCTTAATATATATATATATATATATATATATATATATATATATATATATATATATATATATATATATATATATATTTCAGAAGGAAAGGTCAATACTTCGGGAGGTGATAGTATCGGTCATTGTGAGAAAAAAAGTTCATATGAACATGTGTCTGATTCTGAATGGTTACGGAGATAGAGCCTTTTGAATCTGATGCGCGCGCAGCTCTTCCTCCCCCTTCCCTCCCCTATAACCTTGAACCGTGTAAGCTGTAATGTAAGCATGTAACATAAGCCAATCGACAGCTGACTGTTGTGAGTGACATTGTTTGGTGTTTGAAGCAGTGTTAAGAATGCCACACACCTTCACACATGCCGAATATGCATATATGGTGTATGTCTACGGTTTTTGCGATGAAAGTGCAACAGCTGCTGTTTGCAGAATACCGTCGACGGTTTCCGAACCGCAGAATTCCGGATCGAAGAGTGTTTACCAGGGTTTTCAACACATTGCGTGAGATTGGTACACTTCCCAGCGCTCATGTTTCATCTGAACGTGAAGGTCAACAAGATGTGGATGAAGTGGAAAACATTCTTCAGTTGGTAGAGCGTAGTCCTACTACTAGCTCACGAAGAATTTCTACACGTCTCGGTGTACCACACACAAGAGTATGGCAAACATTACGTGAGGAAGGCTTGCATCCATATCATGTACAGCGTGTACAACACCTTCAACCAGGAGACGCTGCCATGAGACTGGAATTTTGTCATTGGGTAAATGCTAATCGCCGATTGCTTCGATTAATACTTTTCACCGATGAAGCTACTTTCACCCGTGACGGTATCAACAACACTCGTAACTCTCATCGGTGGTCAGATGAAAATCCAAATGCCACTGTGGAAACAAATTTTCAACATCGCTTCTTTGCCACTGTGTGGTGTGGTATCATCGATGATCACCTGATTGGCCCTGTTACTTTAGAGAATCGTCTTACAGGACAAAGTTACCTAGAATTTCTGCAAAATGAATTGCCAGGACCAGTGGCGGCTCGTGACTAAAAATTCTAGGGGTGCTGTCTCTAAGAATGGGTTGAAATAATTACTGAAATAAAAGGATGAGCATTGAGCAATGAATAAAAGTTTCAAAAGTTATTGAAAAAGTTATTCAATGAGCTCATCCTTATATTGTTCTTGATTATTTCAATTGTAAATAAAAAATTTAGGGGTGCTGCAGTTCCGCAGTGTCTACCGACGAGCCGCCACTGGCCAGGAATATTGGAGGATGTTCCTTTGGTTACACGCGCTGGTATGTACTTTCAGCATGACGGAGCTCCTCCACATTCTACCCGTCTGGTGATGCAATACCTAAATCAAACTTTCCCTGGTCGATGGATCGGCCGCGGTGGTCCCATTCAATGGCCACCAAGGTCTCCAGACCTCTCTCCGTTAGATTATTGTTTGTGGGGGTGGATGAAAAGTCAAGTTTACAAAAGAAAGGTGGATACACGAGACGAATTGCTCGCGCGCATTTTGGATGCTGCTGCCCGCATAAAGGAACGTCAAGATCAACTCAGACGAACAACACGCGATCTTCGCACACGAGTTGCAAAGTGCATTGAGGTTGACGGTGGGATTTTCGAAAACGTATTGTAAACTGTAACAAATTTGTCATTTCTGTATCTGATACCATTCAAAATGCCAATGGTTTCGCTTTCTTGATTACCATTAACAATGCTTTTGTATTTGTAGATTCAAACAGCTCTATCTCCGTAACCATTCAGAATTAGACACATGTTCATATGAACTTTTTCTCACAATTACCGATACTATCACCTCCCGAAGTATTGACCTTTCCTTCTGAAACACCCTGTGTATATATATATATATATATATATACAGGGCGTCCAAAAAAAATGTATACACACTTTAACAGCTGATAGCTCAATTGATGTTTCTTTCTTTCCAAGTTAAACCCATTAGAATTAACAATGGCAGTCAGACTAAGCTTTGAACAAAGGAAATTCATTCTAAAATGCTACTGGAAGTGTGAAAACGCAGTTGAAGTGCAAAGACAGTTTAGGAGGGAGTTTCAAACAGATCCACCAACGCGACTTAGCATCACTCGAATTAGAGATAAGTTTGAAGCCGATGGAACTGTTCAGAATGTCCACAAGAAGCGTTCCGGAAGACCACGGACATCGACAAGCCCCACAAAGCAAGAAAGAGTACTGGAAACGTATCACCAAAGTCCAAGAAAATCTGTGCGGCAAGCGAGTCGTGAGGTAGGAATTTCAGTATCGTCTGTCCAACGCATTTTGAAGCGCTGTCAATGGAAAAGTTACATTCCAAGATTAGTCCATGCTATTAATGAAGATGATCCGGACCGAAGAGTGGAGTATTGCGAGTGGTACTTGGCACGATGTGGATGTGGATTGGACGAAGGGGTTTCGTAGAATACCCTCCGCGTTCACCAGACCTCACACCACTAGACTTTTTTTATGGGGATACTTAAAAGACAAAGTCTACGCTATAAAACCTGCAACAGTCGCTGAATTGAGAGCAGCCATTGAACGAGAATGCACACAAATACCAAACGAAATGTTTCGTGATGTTTGCGATTCCATTGCTTCGCGTTATCAGCAGTGCCTGGACCAGAACGGACGTCAGTTTGAAAACAGGCGTTGACAAAACAATTAAATAATGTCTGTAGATTCTATTACATTTTGAAAATGAAATGTATTTTAATAAACACTGCCTTTATAATTATTTAAAGTGTGTATACATTTTTTTGGGACGCCCTGTATATATATATATATATATATATATATATATATATATATATATTATATATATATATATATATACATTTTAACTGCAAACAACACGCAGTATAATTAATGTAAAGAACGACGCTGGTGTAGAAGAGCGTCCGCACAAGAAGAGGAGAAAGGACGAACAAATGGAAAATGAAGCACCTCCCAGTAATCGAACCAGAGATCATCCAGTTGCCGGTCGGACATGCTATCTACTACACCAAGGTCCTCAATCAATCAGAACTCGTAATTCTCCTACATACGAGCGGAATCGAATGCCCTGAGGGAGCACCTTAGTAGTATAGCCGAAAAAGGGGAGAGTGCAAGAATGTTGCAGGTTATTATGTAATGTTGCAAATGAGGGTGGGGGTTGTTGCAAAGGGGGGTGGGGTGTTGCAAAAAATAATAAAAAAATATATAAAAAAAGAAAAAAGAAAAAAAAAGAAAGAAAAAAAGAGTACTGGCCTTTGTTGCCAACCTAGGTTGCAAAGGGGCATGCACCAACCTAGGTTGCAAGGGACATGCAACTTGGAGGCCTCCCCCAAGCTATTCCCCCCAAAGGGCCAGAGAGAAAGGAGGAGAGAAAGGATGAGAGGTGTTCACCTGGCAGGAGCCAAGTGCACATTAAGACTTCAGCCGAGTAGGCGTTGTTTTATAGGCTCCTAATCAGCCAGAATCAGCCAGTTGGCTGAGCCAAGGGGGGAGGGGTACACCTGAAGGAGAGAGAGAGACGCCTGAAGGAGAGAGAGAGACGCCTGAAAGAGAGAGAGAGAGAGAGAGACGCCTGTAGGAGAGAGAGAGAGAGAGGAGTTCTCCCCCAAGTTATTTTCGTTTTCCTAACCTAAGAGGCCACTAAGGGGTTTTACCAAAGGGCCTGAAAGAGAAGGACCAGAGGTCCTTCCTCGGCTGGGAGCCGAGGTGGAATGAGTCTTTCACCCACTTCGCGGTCTTTTATAAGCCTCTATTCTGGCTGAATTGCCAGATAGCGCAATGTGTTCAGTTGCCAGATAGCGCCATGTATTCCAGAAATATTAATCATCCATTGTGTAACAATATGATGGTAGTTATTCCAATTAAATTCTGTTTAAATACACCTTTATTAATTGCATACCTTTCCAGTTTTTTTGCAATGATCGGATTGCTAGATATATATATATATATATATATATATATATATATATATATATATATATATATAACATTATTTTAAACATCTTATGTTAGGTATATATATATAACATTTAATTTTAGTTTAGAAGCAAATTTAACATTAACTTCATTGAACTTAAACTTTTCGAAACAAATAACATAGTTTACCTTGGAAAACGTCATAATAGAAAATAATTAATTTTATGGTTAACTAGTTTATTTCGTTTACTATAATTATATATATACATGTTCTGAAAAGCACGGCTTATAATCTCCTTCCCCATATCCAATAGCACTTCAAGACATTATTGTATAGAAATAAGGTACCACAAGTATTACAAGAAATAAATCCTAAAATAATTATATAAGACCGAAGTAATGGCCTGACGTGAATCCAATTAAACTCTGTTTATAAACAATCGAATATCAGTGGGGAAAAACGAACGGAATTGAAAATTTATGAAACAATTCGACGATCGTCATTCCCCAAACCCGTATATATATATATATATATATATATATATATATATATATATATAATATCTAAGTTGCATCGAGATGAAAATTTACGAAACACACGAGTCTCTTTCCATGCGAAAAGAATTGAAACAATATGAAAATTTACGAAACAATTCATTTAAAAGTTGAAATTAACCAAAACTCAATTCGCTAGAGGTAAGGAATTCCGAGAATCTGCCCAACTCGAATGACCACAATGACCTTTCTCATAGACAGCTTGAACAAAACCTCTCTCGACTCCATTTCTTAGATATGCCCACAATTATATATATATATATATATATTAGGGTGTCCCAGCCTCACATGTGAAAATAAAAATTTGCAAGAGTCAAATCGCACACCCGTTTAATTAATTACACTTGAAGAAAGGAAAAAAATGGGCAAAATTTCATTGGCCTTTTAGGAGGGGAAGAGTCCCCTCATTGACCTTGTTTATTCAACCCTATATGAACAAACGTAAATGCTCAGCATTAATCATTCTAGAATGGAAGAATGAAATGTAAATTCTTTCTAATGACTAAATTAAAGGAAATGGAAATTCTTCCTAATGGCACATTTCATTTTGGGGGACAGAGGATCTTTTTGTCTGCTGAGGGGAACTGCTGAGGGGAACTGCTGGCGGTGGTATTCGACGACTTGGTACACGAGCTGCCGTTCCTCCTCGTTGAAATCTTCCGCCAGTTTCACCGCCCATTCTGCCGCGTCGTTCACAGACTTCAACGATGGTGCACATCCTTCGAGATCTTTGGGGGTTTTTGGAACCGGCAGCTTCAGGCAATGAAAAAGGTTTTGAGTCCTTTTCGTGACCAAGGTGCTCAAATCCGACCGTCTCACGGTCAAGACACTCTTTCCCTCCAGCCGACGCAGATCTTTTGGGTTTTCGGTCTTCTTGTGCAGGTTTTGGAGCATGGCCGTCTTCTCTGCATCGGTGGTTTTGGAGGAGAACATAGCGAGTCCAGCTAAATCTTCGCTTAGGTACCAGAGGTGGCCCGGGAATTTCGTCAATGCGGCGGTACCTACATCATGATCCACCGCCTTGTACCACTCTAGGTCCTCCAACAGCTCCAGGTCATTGACGGGCGCGTCCGCCGTCAATGGAGCCTCGAACCACCTCTGGAGGTAGATGGTGACGGCAAAGACGTTTATCCTGCGTAGTGACCGGACCTCGTGAGCGGTCAGGTGGAATTGGCTTCGGAAGATGAACATCTTAAGACAGTAAATGCCTTTGGCCATCCACCTGGCCCGGTGGTATGCTCCAGGACGATTGTACCGGAGATCTCGTTTGCCATGACCATCGAGGAAGACCAGAGCGAGGATCAGGAACTCCCGGTAATCGTCTCTTGAGTGGCCAACTTCAAGCTGGTCTTCAATGAAGTGGACAATCTGCTCTTTTTTCAACACCACCCATTCCGAAAGGATGTCGCTTGGGCCATCGCCGTTGAACGGAGAAGCCTGCTTCTGGTCGATGAACTCCCATTGGGATTTGAACCGAGCGAACAGCGCAATTTCGGGGCCAGAAGACCTGAAGAACAGGTCAAAGACTGAGGTGATTACCAATTCCATCATGTGGTGTCTGCAAGCCAGGAAAAGAACGCGGCGGTCCATTTGGTCCTGGATAATCGTACAAGCGCCGCTGTGAATACCGGTATTCGCCGCTGTTGTGTCGAAGCAGAGACCGGCAATCCATGGTTGAACTTGCGGCCAATCGTCCAGCACCTTCAGAACAGCTCCAGCCATCCGCTGTCCCGTGCTGTCAGGGATTTTTGGGATCGCCAACAACTTCTCAAGATTCTTCCCGCTGACCAGCACTGGTATGCGATCCGATTTCCCTCCATCCGAATCAGGGAGGAGTTTGCCATCAAAGTGGACGACAAGCGGCGTATCAGGATTGAACTCGGTCTTGATTCCAGCTGCCAAGTTCTTCCTGGACTTCTGCCGTGAACGGTGAAGACTTGATTTGGACAAGGTGACCGAGGATAACTCAACTCCCGCGGCAGCGAGTGCTGGAGCCACAATGTGCATCGCTTGGCGTACTGAGGTTCCAGTTCGATCCAGGGCTGCAGCAAAATTGGGATATTGGATGATCCTCCTTGCCGACACTTGGCCGTCCTTGGGAGCGGATCGAGGAGCCGAAGGACCAGGAGAGGAATATTGGACATCATCATTGGATGCTTCGGCCATGGACTCCGAAGAAGAAGAAGACCCACTTTTCACCGTTCCTTTTGCTTGCAGTGAGTCCATCTCTTCGCGGCTTTTCTTTTTCCTCTTCTCTTCAGCTGCTCGGCGTTTCTCCCGCTCCGCTGCCCTGCGAGCAAACTCCAGGTCCTCTCCTCCGATGTACATCTTCCGCACGGTTCTCTGGTCATTCAGAAAGTCTCGATCTTCGGGCACTTTGATGAGTTTCATGGCATTGGCATGAGCTGTTTCGAACAGTGTATTCAGGTTGGCTTGGAATCCCTTTTCCCGCTCCAGTTGCTTCTCTCCACCACGGTTTTGGTTTCCGGCAACCTTCTCGTAGTCCGTGGAGAGGGCCTTGATCCTCTCGACGCACTTGGGCTTGTGGGAGGTCGGAATAGATGCCCGAGCCCACACCACCATAACCTCATCAGCTACCACATTGGCAGCTTCCGCCGTGGACGTTTTTTTCTTCCGAGTGAAGAACAACAGACGTCGAAGAACATCTCCCACTGTCCGGAGTTGACACAGCGTTTCCAGGGGTTCATTTCCCAACACCCCCACCAACCACACAGTCTCCTGCTTTCTTGTATCCATAACCTGAAAAGAAATATGCTACAATTAGTATAAGGTAGAGTAGCCATTCAGCAATAGTAACACATGGTTTGAGGGGACCCTTAAAATTAAAGAACACGAATGAAATTCATCTTGCTGGCATGTTTTCACGAGTGGAAGAAATTAGGGGGGTGTGCATGACAAACTTCAGGAACCAAAAAAATTTGGACACTCTAATATATATATATATATATATATATAATACACAAACTCAGAATGGTTCCCTGAGAACATTATATGTTAAACACAGACCGTGCATGGAACAAGGAACTCTTCTGGGAAAATTAAATCCACTATAGTCCGAATAAGTAATGGTAAATGACAAATACCATAGTTTTTTTCCTTTTTCATGATTTTAGCCCGACGTGGGCAACGGGTCTCTCGCAAAGAGATCCCATAAATATAGCTTCCCTCACCAGCTATCTGCAAAGCAGACAGGATCCAGCTTTGGGACGTGGATCTAGGGTTTAAAGCAAGCCTAGATCCCTACACTCAGAACCTCTATATAAGTAAAAGACTCGTTGCATTCACGTCGTGTTGAATAAATCAAAGAAAAAGGGGGTAACTATTGTATTTTTAGCAAAAAAAAAAACCAAAACTTAAACCTCAACCGGGACATTGAGCGTCCACTTTTCAAGGCACGAAACACGTCCGTTTAGTATACACAAACTCAGAATGGTTCCCTGAGAACATTATATGTTAAACACAGACCGTGCATGGAACAAGGAACTCTTCTGGGAAAATTAAATCCACTATAGTCCGAATAAGTAATGGTAAATGACAAATACCATAGTTTTTTTCCTTTTTCATGATTTTAGCCCGACGTGGGCAACGGGTCTCTCGCAAAGAGATCCCATAAATATAGCTTCCCTCACCAGCTATCTGCAAAGCAGACAGGATCCAGCTTTGGGACGTGGATCTAGGGTTTAAAGCAAGCCTAGATCCCTACACTCAGAACCTCTATATAAGTAAAAGACTCGTTGCATTCACGTCGTGTTGAATAAATCAAAGAAAAAGGGGGTAACTATTGTATTTTTAGCCAAAAAAAAAACCAAAACTTAAACCTCAACCGGGACATTGAGCGTCCACTTTTCAAGGCACGAAACACGTCCGTTTAGTATACACAAACTCAGAATGGTTCCCTGAGAACATTATATGTTAAACACAGACCGTGCATGGAACAAGGAACTCTTCTGGGAAAATTAAATCCACTATAGTCCGAATAAGTAATGGTAAATGACAAATACCATAGTTTTTTTCCTTTTTCATGATTTTAGCCCGACGTGGGCAACGGGTCTCTCGCAAAGAGATCCCATAAATATAGCTTCCCTCACCAGCTATCTGCAAAGCAGACAGGATCCAGCTTTGGGACGTGGATCTAGGGTTTAAAGCAAGCCTAGATCCCTACACTCAGAACCTCTATATAAGTAAAAGACTCGTTGCATTCACGTCGTGTTGAATAAATCAAAGAAAAAGGGGGTAACTATTGTATTTTTAGCCAAAAAAAAACCAAAACTTAAACCTCAACCGGGACATTGAGCGTCCACTTTTCAAGGCACGAAACACGTCCGTTTAGTATACACAAACTCAGAATGGTTCCCTGAGAACATTATATGTTAAACACAGACCGTGCATGGAACAAGGAACTCTTCTGGGAAAATTAAATCCACTATAGTCCGAATAAGTAATGGTAAATGACAAATACCATAGTTTTTTCCTTTTCATGATTTTAGCCCGACGAGTCTTTTACTTATATAGAGGTTCTGAGTGTAGGGATCTAGGCTTGCTTTAAACCCTAGATCCACGTCCCAAAGCTGGATCCTGTCTGCGTTGCAGATAGCTGGTGAGGGAAGCTATATTTATGGGATCTCTGTGCGAGAGACCCGTTGCCCACGTCGGGCTAAAATCATGAAAAAGGAAAAAAACTATGGTATTTGTCATTTACCATTACTTATTCGGACTATAGTGGATTTAATTTTCCCAGAAGAGTTCCTTGTTCCATGCACGGTCTGTGTTTAACATATATATATATGCAAAAATAACTGCAATGACCGCGCAGTATATAAATGAATAGAAACGACATAAGTATTAAGGAACGTTTCTGCACACGAGGAGGAGAGATAACGAAATAATGAAAAATGAGGCGAACCGCCTCATTTTTCATTATTTCGTTATCTCTCCTCCTCGTGTGCAGAAACGTTCCTTAATACTTATGTCGTTTCTATTCATATATATATATATATATATATATATATATATTATAGAGAGAGAGAGAGAGAGAGAGAGAGAGAGAGAGAGAGTTTTGTTCAAATAACGGGATATGCTTGTACGAGTTTACAATTACATCATTATTGCTCTGCATTACGCAGTATATGCGGCTTAATAATATTTCACCGCTTAAAGTGTAGGGAAACCTGTACTCGATATGAAGGGCTTTCATATCGTTCAGTACTATTTTTGTTCCCACTTTACAACCGGTTGGTAAGTCATCTTTAAATACGTCTAGAATACAATCAAAAGCACGCACAAAGAGTTCATCGTTAGCTACATTATTAAACACAAGTTTATAAACACGCTTTTCCAATCGAGGGTTTATTTCTACCGACTCGAGCTTTTCAATCGTGAACTCACTCAACATAGCGGCAATTGAAATAATCTTCTAAATCGTTACGACAACTGCGCGTTATATAAAGAAATAGTTCTTCAGGGTGAACGGTGTAGGTGAGCTCAACCTTGTACCGATCAACTGCTTTATACCAAAGTTTTATAAGAAACACCAAATAATTGTCCCCTAGCGCAATTGGAAAGGTTTTCACCCCACCTTAGACCCACAGTTTAACATTAGAAAATTCTGAAACCTGACTCAGTGCCAAAAAAGAAACACCAAATAATTGTCCCCTAGCGCAATTGGAAAGGTTTTCACCCCACCTTAGACCCACAGTTTAACATTAGAAAATTCTGAAACCTGATTCAGTGCCAAAATGAAACACCAAATAATTGTCCCCTAGCGCAATTGGAAAGGTTTTCACCCCACCTTAGACCCACAGTTTAACATTAGAAAATTCTGAAACCTGACTCAGTGCCAAAAAAGAAACACCAAATAATTGTCCCCTAGCGCAATTGGAAAGGTTTTCACCCCACCTTAGACCCACAGTTTAACATTAGAAAATTCTGAAACCTGACTCAGTGCCAAAATGAAACACCAAATAATTGTCCCCTAGCGCAATTGGAAAGGTTTTCACCCCACCTTAGACCCACAGTTTAACATTAGAAAATTCTGAAACCTGACTCAGTGCCAAAAGTTTTATAAAAAGGATTCTTTTTCATGAACTATACGAATCACCAAATAATTTTCAAAGGAGAATACGAACATTAAATCTATTGGTGAAAATATATATATGTTACTCGTCCGGTCCCGTTATAGCGGATTGGTACACGTCATAGCTCCACCCAGCTACATCGGCAGCCAATCACGACGAACATCTGGTCTTTTGGGGCGGAGCTTGGCGATTGTGCATATAAAAGGGGATATTTTTCAGTTTGGAGTAACCGTAGCTATTTTCGCGTCAGTGAATAATCATTCCCTCCACCATGGACCTGTACGTCTCCCCAGACTTGTATGAAGAGAGTGACGCTGCAGCATTAACGACAATTAGCCTTTTTAATGCGGTTGACCGTGATGAATTATTTACAACGCAAACCGTAGAAGATATTTGCAGTGACGCTCCTTACAATCCGACGCAAGGGACTACCATAGAAATGTAAGTGTCTATAATTAGAATTTATATATGGAGAGTTGTAGTATCTCGTCAAATAGATACTCGCCAAAAATGTCAATCAGTTATTTTGTTACCCCATTATGCTAAAATCGAAATTTTATGGCATTCAATCCTCGAACCAAAGATATCTTCACATAATGGGGATCTGTCTGTATACTCTGTATATGTTTTAAAAGCATTATTCCTTTAAGGTCCGATGAGGATTTGACACGTGTTATACAATCTTTTGAAGAATCTCGGAATACGGGGGATATACTGAACAGTCAACAATGTCACACATCCTCCACCATGGACCTGTACGTCTCCCCGGAATTGTATGAAGAACGTGATACTGCAGCATTAACCGCAATTAGTCTTTTCAATGCGATTGACCGTGGCGAATTATTTTCAACGCAAACCGTAGAAGATATTTGCAGTGACGCTCCTTACAATCCGACGCAAGGGACTACCATAGAAATGTAAGTGTCTATAATTAGAATTTTTATATGGAGAGTTGTAGTATCTCGTCAAATAGATACTCGCCAAAAATGTCAATCAATGTTATTTGGTTATCCCCATTATGCTAAAATCGAAATTTTTATGGCATTCAATTCCTCGAACCAAAGATATCTTCACATAATGGGGATCTGTCTGTATACTCTGTATATGTTTTAAAAGCATTATTCCTTTAAGGTCCGATGAGGATTTGACACGTGTTATACAATCTTTTGAAGAATCTCGGAACAGGGAGGATATACTGATCAGTCAACAATGTCACACCGAAATAATGTAAGTGTTTTTCGATCTTTTTGGGATAAGAAGACAATATATTTTCATAAATTTATTAAATGAAAGAAATCAGTACAATAAACAACTGCAGAATATATCGTTACAAATATACGAACAAAAACATTATAATATACAACGAGTACGTACATTTGGAAAACGGTTTTTTATCTGTCTGCATACCATTTCATCGTTTCGGCGAGTGTGACACGGGTCAAATAAATTTAAAAAATTTATAAATTCTTTATCATTTGACATATGCATGAGAAATGAGACGCAGTACATTCCGCAAACATTAGTAAAATATCCTTGCATGCGAAATGGGGTCCACACAACTTCGGGAATATGTAACTGAGCGAGAAATTTTACAATAATAGGGTCACTCCAGGGTTGAGTACCGAGTGAATCAAAATAGTACAGGCGCTGTCTATTTTTAAAATAGACAGCGATCCAGTGAATCCCTTCATTACCGATGATATCTGTGTTCACAATAAGACTACCGCATTCTCGCGTACTTGGCAAACTCAATGTTTCATTCTTCGCAAACACGCCGATAAATTTGGAACGTGTGACTCGCTCCATTACTTTCTGAAGTGTATTAGCATCCATTTTAAAAGTCAGTGATAACGCTTCTAAATCTATCTACTTCTATTAGGGCTTGCGATTCGAGATATACTAGTACACTAATAGGAACGTCTATAGGCTTGGCGAATTCCAGCCGCACTGAGATGTTTCCGCTCTGCTGTGGGGTTAAATGGGTATTTACGCTAGCAGATAAGTCAGGTGTAATGTCAAAAGGGTAAAGGTTAAATCGATCAATGAATTCTTCCTGCGTTACCCCATTACCAAGCTCATCACAATCACCTGCAATATGGGTCAGATTACTATAGGCTCTGGCACAAAGCGGTAACACAGCGTCTGATGAATAATCCGTACCCATTGTTCCACCCAAAGCAGTGCCATTAACGTATAGAGTTATATTTTTAAGTCCGAAATTCTCGAATTTAAAGGCACTCTTTTTATATTTTCCATTCACCGAAGCGTGGTCCTGCATGCCGATTAATATCCTTTTAGGAAGATTTCCCAGGGCAATGTTTTCTATCTGCTTCGATGCCAACCCTGCAGGAACCGTATATAGTTTGATCTGCACTCTGTTAATAGGATATTTCACTGTAGCGTTTAGTAAATTTTTCTCAATTTCTAGTTGTTTTGGTGAACTTAATTTCACTCGCCGTACGCGGAGGTATGTGTCCATAATGTGAACCACAACGGGTTTGCACCCTCTTCTTGATTCGCATCCAGATTTAAGCAGATCTCAGGACTCGTGCGGGTGAGCTTTATTTTCATATCCACCCCGTTCACAAGCAACTTCTCCTGGAAAGTGAAATCTGTGTGCAACCGTCCAAAACACTCGTATATTTTCTTTTTAGAATTTTTAAATTTGTCCTTTATACTATTTTCATCTTTAGTTTGATAATATCCCTCCGCACTTAAAAAGGTAGCCTTCGCTTCTTTGGAAAAGTTGAGGACATTTTCCAAATAGGCTCGTAGATGATAGTACCCCGTGCCTGCCGATATGTTGGTCTGATTTAAATATACGTCACACTGGTTGAATATGGCGTGCAGAAAGTTTGTTTCAGGGTATACAGCATATTTGTCATCGCAGACCGTTCCATCAGAATGGGCTATACGTAGCTTAGCGTACATGTGCACACAGCTTGGATCAAAAAAGTAAGGACCTGAGCTGGGTATCACGAATTCTATAGGTGCACTCGGGGAACTAATTGTGTTTAAAGGGTTAATTGTAATAAAGTCACTGTGCTCAATAGAAACTTGGGTTGGCGGGAGCTCAAAAAGGACAGCTCCGATTTACAGCATTGTGAACTACATGGGTGGATGAAGCGTGCCATGGCGAAATAGTGACTCCTCTCTCGACAAGTGGTAAACAAACTATGATTCATGAGATCAATATCCTTAGCTTATATCAGTCAAAAAAGTGGTCAACCATAGGTTTCATTCGCTTACAGCATTTCTTTTTTGATAGCCTTTTACGTTTAATACCACGTGACCCCTTCTTCTTCCGGGGAGTCCTCTTCTTCTTCCCGCCACCACGCATTTTTCTCTTTGCATCTTTGATGATTTCGTTCCGTGTACGCTTTAAATGTTTTTTTAGAGCTTCTTTAGGTTTAGCCCCGGCCAATATGTCTTCTGCAGTGTTAAGGCCTGATTGTAGCGCTTTCCTTCCAAGGTATCTGGCACCCCTCTTCAGCAAAGGAACAGCCGTACGTAGTATGGATGAAAAAATGGATCCAAGTCCACTACCGCGCTGGTATCGCATCCCTCGATAGACGGTGAAAGGCTTTCTATCCATTATAACTCAGTGCGTCGAAAGTGTAGCTTCACTGTTAAGCTCCCGTTACCGAATGGGAAGTTTTCGCCCTCAATCGTTCTTATATATATTGTGATATTGGTTATTAAATTAGTTGCGACATTCACATAATGGGGTCTGTCATATGTAATACTCAAACTCCTTCCTCTATGGTTGGGGATGTGAGCAATGCGCAGCAGGCGTGCCTGGGTATCCCCAACAAACTGGTGCTCCACTATATTACTGTAAATATAGCACATGTCTGGGGACCTTTCAGCCAATTTCTCCATCTTCAATTGATACATTAATCTGGACAAGTTATACTGTGTCTCGTGAAATGTGTCTCTTTGGAAGGCTGCGCTATATCGGCCGTTGGTTAGAATTTTGAACTTTCTATGTTCTTTAAGACGTCTGTTAGTCTTTGATTTTAGGATTAGTGTATGTGCAGGGTTGTTTACGATTTCATATACTAAATCATTCGTAAGGTTTGAGTTTCTTAAACTTACGTTTAAGCCTCTCACAACATCCTCGGCCGAACCATATTGACCCGGCCCTAGTCTTACTTCTGTATGTAATACCGTGCAATCTTAGTCCGAGCGATGCGCATAGTTTCATCCATAGCTACCCCAGCTTTTTCACACTCGTCAATGTCTCTAAGAATCGTAAAAACGGTTTCTTTATGTTCAATATTTAAAAACGGTGTCCAGCTGAATTTCGCATATCCCACCTCATACGAATCACGACCCAATTCAATGTGCCCATGGAGTTCTGTTACAAAGTTGGCTAGTGTGTTGTTAGGGTGTACAGACAGGGACGAGGAGGACGGGAGTGTGACGTAGAAATGGTTAGGAGCCATGTTGTACTATTTAAGCTTCATTATTGCATCAGCTTTTATATAGGTGTTGAAGCTTTCTGGGTACCCTAGCCATTTCACCAGGTACATTTTTCTCCTTCCTGAACCTTTGCTTCCTAAAATTTTCTCAATTTTAAACACATTTTTTTCTAAATTAAACGCAACTTTCTGCAATTCCTCGCGGTAAAAGCCTCCTGAGATTTCTTCCCCATTCAAATCTTCAATGTAATACATCATTATCTCACCTTTAGGTCTCACAGCCCTAACTTTAAAAATCTCGCGTGTCCATCCTTGCTCAAAACCCTTTGCGAATTTATTCCCCGAACGCGACAGCCTTACATAATCATTGATTTTGAAGCGCGCAGAGTGTGGTGGTGTGGTGGTGATCCATCTCTTCTCGGGAGCGTACCTCTTTCTAAAACTTCGTTAGGTGTTGCCCCAATCGTGCGATGGTGTGAGCGGTTGTAGGATGATGCCAATGATTCCAGAATGTCTAGAAATCTGTATGTGTTTTTATGTGTAAAATAACGGTGCATGCGTTCCTTTATGGTGCGCTGAACTCTTTCAGCTAAAGAAGCCTTATGTATAGAATTGGTTGTGTAATAGCTGATATTAAACTCTGTCAACATGTTCTGAAAAGCACGGCCTATAAATTCCTTCCCCATATCCGTACAAAAATAGCCAGGAACCCTGTTTTCTTTTAACATTAGCGTTTTGGTGGCTTTAGCAACTGTTTCAGGTGATTTATTTTTCAGAGGAACTAGCCACAGATATCTAGAGAATACGTCTATTATGAATAGAATGTAGCGGTAACCATCGTTATACACAGAATATCTTTGCATGTCTGTTAAATCTGCTTGCCAAATAGAATCAATCGAGGAAGCCGTTGTCTTGGCTGTTTTAAACCTTTTTCTCACAGGCTTATGAAGCGTATAAGCGTCCTGATCCCTCAAAAATCTTTCAACATCTTTTTTTCCTACTCCGTAAACACTTCTGTACAGTCTATCTACGCCGCCGTAAGAGGATGGGTAGAAAGTCATAATAGCGTTAGTTAATACGTTAGCCATTTGCGTATTTTAGAGGCACGTGGGTAGGGTTGGTTTAACTCTTCTTGCTCCTCTTCAAAGGTGTTACCGCCGGGGGTGACGGCGCCTTCAATTGTGTCACAGGCGTTGCATGTTCCAAGTCTTTAACCTGTTCAGATTTCCTATCAACGTTTTAGGGACATTTATTTGTTGTAGTCTTGCTTTAATATGCTTCCATCCTGATGGTGATGGCCTATCCCACTTTCTCACCAGATCATGGACAATGTCTACGATATTCGATCCCTGTACCTTTGATCCTTCCACAATGATCTCCCCTGTATCGGTCCATTGTATGGCGGGATCCTCATTCAATAGATTATAAAGACTTAAGCCTTTACTCCTCAATGTAAGTGGGAGGGTATTTTTTAATACATGTTCGATATGTTGTGTGGCTAATCTTTTTGGTTGGTCAGCTGTGTCGTCAGGCACAGATCCTATGTCGCCATCGTCCCCCGTGCTGTGCCTAATAACCACAGGAATCTCTGTAGGGCTCTTATAATTTTCGTACTCGTGAAGAAATTTCTGCAGAGCTTCTTGGTATAAGATTCTTTTCTCATCAGGTGTTTTTTCACTGTTTAATAGGGCTAACAATTCGCTTTCCATTCTTTAAGTCTGCTTTTACGGGATCTAGATACGTGTCTGGATTCCTTTGCAGTGAGGCGTACACCTCGTGGGGAATCACTACCACTTTCTTCATTATATTAATCTAGTCAGTAAAGGACCCAAAACTGAAAATAAGATGGGGAGAAATGACCCTCCTGTTTGTACAATAATTCGTTTTTCTTCGCTACAGTTTGGCTTTTACGAGCGAGTGCACGTATTATGTTCTTGTAGCGGCGTAGGCGAGCCTTCTGATGGGTTTTCATTGATACATTGCAATTTATAACGTTAAGACAGATTTCACAGATGCATTTTAAAAAGTTGGCATCGATATTTTTAATAAACATCTGCTGCATTGCCCGGGGCAGTCGATGATAGATTTTTATTAATTCATGGTATTTCTTTAGTCTCTTTGTCATTCTGGAATATACACCGTTTCAGGCTCGTTTGGAAATATATTCGTTCGCAGAAGCACTCTAAACGTGTTTCGCGGATGAAGGTCGCAAAGCAAATATCCGTAACGCGTGCTTGTAGCTTCTTTATAAACTTCCAAAAACTCCTTACGCTGATTCGGGAACATTTGATTAGCTAATACCCCAATTTGATACATCTCTACGTTGCGCGAATAAGACTAGATATTGCGTATTTAACGACACATCGCGCATGTATCTATTTTTGAAAAATAGATTCTGATTGATGAAGAACACGCTTATGTTAAGATGGTGGGAGAATACTGTAAATGTCTCGGCAAACGTTTTATCCATCTCCAACATGAGATCGTCAATTACATTGATTGTATGTTCATTTCCCTTTAACGAATTAACGTCATATACGCCTTTGTGGAACAAAATATCATCTTGGTACTCGTTGAACACTAATTGATACATCGAATAGCACCATATAACTTTATCCACAAATTTCGAGAACATCTCCCCCTTTTCTTTAATGATTTTAAGCATAAACACAGTTTTACCACATCCTGTAGGTCCAGATATAATGCATGTGGATGGGCTCGTGAATCTGAATTTTTCTACAGAGTCCATTTCTAACACGTCATACTCCTCCTAAGTGAGTCATTTACAAAATATTACAAATTTTGAGTGCTAATCCTTATATTTCTTCTCCCACAGAACCGTGAATGACGATGAGGTAGAGCAGCCCATCATTACGGATGACCTCGACGACAGTGTAGTTGTGATCTCCTCCCCTGAACCCTCACCAGCGATACCGGTAACACGTCCAAAGCGGAGGTATGAGACCCCCGCGTCAGGTATAAACGCCCGAAATACGCATCTGTTGCAGCGGTAATAGATCCCCAACCCTCAACCTCTTACGCAACAAGCCCTCCAGCAGCACCTAATATATCCCCTTATTCATCCGCCGCCCCCCGTTCTGTTAAGTCTACAATAATAGAGCCCTAACCATCAACCTCCTACGCAACATACCCCCCATCAGCAGCACCTTCCTCTAATATATCCACTAATTCATCCGCCGACTCCCGTTCTGTTGAGGATGGTATAGCGCTGGAATTGGTGCGATCCGCAGCCCCCACCCCAGCCTTGACTAGAAATCGGTATAGAGTCAGGGTCGACCCTAGAGTCATGTATAGCAGTGGAATTGAGCGCGGACTACGCCGGGTTGTAGAGCATATTATAGAGTTTGCTCTTCAGAATCGTGACGAGCGTGAAGTCAGGACGAGTCTGTCCTTTGGATTCGGGTCAGATGACGGTGATGTAGACGATTATTGGGTGATAGTGCCATTTAGACGTTTGGCGGCTGAAGATGTAGAATATATATTAGGGCGTATAATGCAAGCCGCCCAAAGTAGTATAGCCTTCAATATGGACAACTTCATGGTAAATATTGACCATGTATACCGTGTTGCGGGTCATAGTGCCATACCGTATACTCTTAACTTCAATTCTCAAGCTATTTATAGACGGCATATAAACGTCGATCGTGGTTGCGGCTTTATAGCAGTACTCTTAGCACGTATGTTTACTGTACAAAATACACGAACTCAAAAAATTTGGTTGCCTACAGTCGTGGAGCGTGCCCGTAAACTAGCTGTAGACTGTGAACTTGAATTTGACTGTAATATGGGTCCTGAAGAGCTGAGAAGGGTAGAACAGGAAATGAATGTCCGCATAGTTGTGTTTGGGTTGGATGATCGTCGTAGGACTGTGTATGTTTTTAAAAGCTGTGTGAGAGATCGTACAAGGCCCCTACTTATTTCAGGATTGTCAGGGACAACGTATCTCCCCATCCGTAATATAAGGTGGCTTTACGCGAGTTATGACAAAAGTCGAAAATATGGGAGACATCATGATTTGTGTAAGGGGTGCCTCGAGTTTGTGGATGATATAGTGAGACATTGTAAAGAATGTCACATGGTATGTGAGCAGTGTAAAAGCACCAAATGTGAAAGCCGTGTAGTTGAAGCTGAGAAGGGAGACTGTGATGTGTGCAGACGCACATTTTTCAATAATAGCTGTTTTGATTTCCATAAATCAATTGGCACGTGCAGGAAAATGAGAATCTGTGAATGTGGTATGTTTCACACATGGATAATTGGGGAAAATTTAAGCACAAGTGTGACGTAATTCACTGTCCTACATGCCAGGAGGAATATAAGGCGGATGGAGTAAAGCATGTATGTTATATGAAAGATGCTAAGCCTAAAAATAACCCTTGTATAACTGTATACTACGACATAGAAACATATACGAACGCTGAAACCAAAGAGGTAATTCCACATTTACTTGTGAGCCAGACCATCTGTGATGAGTGTATGGATATCGAATGTGACGAGTGCCCCAAATGTGGTAAACGGACAAACGTTTTTAAAACGAATGTCTGCGATAGTCCTGTGGAACTATTTGTGTCCTATATTGTCAAGTTAGCCGACAAGTTCAAAAAAATGACTGTGTATATTCTCGCCCATAACGGGGCAAAGTTTGACACGCAGTTCCTTTATAAGGAGTTGCTTGAACACGAATCCTCTGAGATATTTACAGGTGATCCATTGAAAAGAGGCAACAAATTAATACAGATGCAGATAAGAGGCAATGTACAATTTAAAGATACTTTATTATTCACACCTTGTAAATTAGCAAAGCTACCCAAGGTGATGGGAGTAGCAGCTGAAGTTTCCAAAGGATACTTCCCTTACACTTTCCTCACCAGCGAGACTTTAAAATACGTAGGCCCACCGCCCCCCAAACATTATTTTGACTGTATGGATGAACGTGAAGACTTTGATCGATACTACGACAGTTTTAATGAAAGTAACCCTTATAATATAGCTGATGAATGTGAGCGTTATTGCGTGAATGATGTGCGCGTGCTTAGAGTATGTTTCCAGGCCTTTAGAAGGATGTACATAGCCCGTTTCAAATGCGATCCACTGCAAGTCGCAACCACCATCGCATCATTATGTTTTACGGTGTTCAAGAATAACTTCATGCCGAAAGACACCTTAGCCATTATTCACCGAAACAACCCCCGCAGTTACGGGCACAAGGCTATTTACTGGCTCATGCACCTACAGCAACAGACAGGTTTATACATAAAGCACGCCCGCAACACGGGTGAAGTACCCATTAAGATTAATGGACGTGTTTTTTGGGTTGATGGGTTAAGTGAAAACCGTGTCACTGGTGTGAAGACTGTGTACTCCTTTAACGGTTGCTGGTGGCATGGATGCCCCCGTCCTGAGTGCGGAATCACCGGAGATATCCACGGTAGGTCTCCTGCCGACTGTCTTGCATCGACCCGCACCCGCGATCAACTTATAGGATCACAGTTCACTCACAAAGTCTTGTGGGAGCATGAATATGATGCACGGATGGAGACAGACGAGGTGTACCGTGAGGAAATAAAAACGATCAAGCGCTCAATGGTGCTGGATCCTCTCAAATGTGGTGATAGCTTGTTTGGAGGACGTACAAATCCTTTCAGACTATACTTTCCACCTACGGAGGGCGGGAAGCTCCATTACTACGATTTCTGTTCTTTATACCCATACGTGATGAAGAGCAATCCGTACCCCGTGGGCGCTCCTGAGAAACTGGTGGGACCTAGCCTACCCTCCATCAATGAATTTTCAAAAAAATTGAATGATCGTTACTTTGGGCTCTCTTTCGTAGACGTACTCCCCCCACGCAATTTATGGATGCCGATCTTATCTGTCGTTATCGACGACAAGCTCATGTTTCCCCTGTGCGTGAAGTGCGCGGAAGAGGATAACGGCGAATGTAACCATATACCCCACCAGCGTAAGATCAGAGGCGTATATACAAGTCCTGAGTTGGCCCTAGCCGTACGCCATGGTTATAGAATACTGAAGATACATGAGGTGTGGAGGTTTCAGAAGCTACCCAACCTTTTCACACCATATATAAACACCTTTTTGAAGGATAAGGTTGAGGCATCAGGGTATCCGCGAGGAGTTGATACCGAAGATGAAAAGTCTGCCTATATTCAACGTTACCGCGACCGCGAAGGTATACAACTTGATCGTGTCCAAATTGTAAAGAATCCTGGCAAGCGCTTTAGTGCAAAGTTGTGTCTAAACAGTCTATGGGGAAAATTTGCGCAGAATACCGCCAGAGGGAACATTCATTTGGCAGAAAGTTATAGCGATGTCTGGGATTATGCCAATGCCCCCGATAAAGAGGTCATGGAGATCGTAAATGTAGGTAATACTTACGTAATAAAGTACAACAACACTGAATTTGCCACAGATACCTCAAGGGTTACAAACATACCTGTGGCCAGCTTCACAACAGCTTACGTCCGTATAAAACTTTGGGGTCTATTGCATTCTCTTGGGCGGAGAGTATTGTATGCCGATACAGATAGCGTGATATTCACAGAGAGGGAGGGTGAATACATGCCCACTATTGGGGAGTTCCTCGGCGAGCTCACTGATGAGATCAAGGATGAGTATGGGGACAACGCATACGCCGACTCTTTTGCCTCAACAGGACCTAAGACGTATGGGGTACGGGTCAGGGTGGGGGAGGAAATGAAATATATCGTGAAGGCAAAGGGTATTACGCTCAACCATGCGAATCGGGAGGTTGTTAACTTTGAGTCGTTGAAGGATCTAGTATGTTTGGATGAACAACCTCCCCAACTAATTGTAGGCACCCACAATTTTCGGGCGCAGAAGCTGGGGGGCGTGAAGGAACTTAGGGGTACGATGGTGTGCCGTAACACCTATAGGAAACGTTACCAGTTACCTGGTACCTATGATACCGTACCCTTTGGATACCAATGATGCTTCTAACTCACACGTCTTGTATATAATCGTATCTATTTGTAAATATATATATATATAACTTGAATATCTCGTTTATTAAATCGTATTTGTAAATATATATAACTTGAATATCTCGTTTATTAAATAAATCATGTTTCAAATAGCGTTTCACTTTCTCCTTTGTGTGTGTGTGTGTGTGTGTGTGTGTGTGTGTGTGTGTGTGTGTGTGTGTAGGTGAAAGTTCTAAGCTCCGCCCACTGTAAGATCGTGAGTCATGCTACTATCTGGGAATCCCTGCGTGGTCAGTCGACCGCAGTAAGCCCGAGAGATCAGACGTGTATTCAGATCAGACGTGTATTCAAATGGCTAACTTTAATATTGCTTGTACAACGTTTACGAAATGGTATTCAGTAAAGTGCCAGGATGTGGTGGATACCGAAAAACTTCCTATTCATCCCTCCTATTCCTCTTTTAAAAACACATTGGATTGTGCGAAGTTCCAAGATGTACAAATACTCTACGGATGTTCTGGTGAGACCGTTGAAGGCCTTCGTTGCACAGACGATGTGCTGAAGTATACTGCAGAGCTAAACTTTATAAAGTCTCACATACACCGTGAAGTAAAAGAAACAACGCGCGCAGAAGAGAAGCAGCAGGTATGGATAATGAGTCTTGCTGATGGGTGCTGTGACAAGCGGTATTACGTCATGCTACACCATGTCGATTACTCATACCCTACGACTGAAAATGTGAATCTCGTGATCATGGACAATCTTAAGTATTTTTATCACTATATTAACGTATATCATGATGATGTTTGTAGTGAGGTTGTGGCTAGTGCCCTGCGTGAATTTTTAACAGAGTTTAGAGACGAGTATCGTTTGATGGGCAGAAAGGAAAAATATGAACATATGTTCCTCTCAAATAGTGCGCCGGAGTGTGGAGATGTTTAGTAAAACATAAAATGTTCCTAGTTCTTATCCAAACTGTCTGGTGCGTAGGCTGGTAGTGATATTCTTGTACCGGTACAACAATTCGACTCGCTGAACAAGCCCATTCACGTATCATCGAGTCAACCGCCCGTCGAACCATTCCTGCCTACCTGCGTGCCTCACACGGCTCATAGTTATCTCAGAGCTTGAACCGAGTGGACGTGCGCTCCTCGAATACGATGGAACTTCCTTTGAGCAGCATTCTCAACGCCTCGTACGATGTGTCCGTGACGAAATCGTTGCGCGTGTTCAGGCGTAATTCCGGTACCATTAGCTATGTACTGGAAACGGAATGTAGACCGACAAACAAACGGGTTTATTTAAGTATCGAGGAGATGAATAGAATCTTTGTGATAGTTGAGAAGTGGAGTGAAGATCGTTATAAAATACCTGCTAACGTAGGTACAAGAAGAGAGCAGATTAGTGACGCACCCTCATACGCCGTTGTATGTACGTTGTGTATAAATAACGATCGGCCGTGCATTGATATACGGCTGATGTGGAAGAATGCTTCTGATAATAACGCTCTTATTCCTACGCGAAACCGTTTCATCCTCGACAGAATGTTTGAAATCGTCGGATTCCGTAAGCTGAAACCTATATTAGACGCGCGTGTTACGGACATGCTTTATTTTGATACAGTACTTGAATACGCATACACCGCTCTGCTCGATGGGTTTACCGAGTGTAGGACTGGTGAGAATGGTCTAGTGCTGGATGTTTATTTAAAAAGTTTAGACTCTTTGAAATACCATGAACTTTGGTACAAAGCAATTGATCGGTACAAGGCTGAGCTCACCTACACCGTTCACCCTGAAGAACTATTTCTTTATATAACGCGAAGTTGTCGTAACGATTTAGAAGATTATTTCAATTGCCGCTATGTTGAGTGAGTTCACGATTGAAAAGCTCGAGTCGGTAGAAATAAACCCTCGATTGGAAAAGCGTGTTTATAAACTTGTATTTAATAATGTAGCTAACGATGAACTCTTTGTGCGTGCTTTTGATTGTATTCTAGACGTATTTAAAGATGACTTACCAACCGGTTGTAAAGTGGGAACAAAAATAATACTGAACGATATGAAAGCCCTTCATATCGAATACAGGTTTCCCTATACTTTAAGCGGTGAAATATTATTAAGCCGCATATAGTGCGTAATGCAGAGCAATACTGATGTAATTGTAAACTCGATTAAGGCCGAGTTTAGTATTTTGAAAAAAAAGTGAATTGTATTTATATTTTGCTTGACATTTCTCCTGTACTGATTATACGCATATTTCTATTGATTTGTGTTTATATATATATATATTTTGCGTGATATTTCTCCTGTACTGTTATGTACATATTTCTATTGAAGTGTATATTTATTTGAAATGTATATTTTATTTTATATATATCCATAATTGTGTGTATATATTTCCTGTACTGTTATATGCATATTCCTCAAATGTATATTTATTTTCTATATATTTATAATAAACAGAATGATGCAATGTTGTTTTACTTAATTGTTATGCCTTCTACTACCGGTATTCAAATATAATAATGCATACAACGGTATTGCGGTATCTGGCAATATTTAAGCCTTCTAAGCCAACTGGCTGATTAGGAGTCTATAATAGTGTATACAATGGTATCTGGCAACTCAGTCTTCGATTAGAGAATACATGGCGCTATCTGGCAACTCAAGCCATTTACAGCCAACTGGCTGATTAGGAGTCTATAATAATGTATACAATGGTATCTGGCAACTCAGTCTTCGATTAAATGAATACATGGCGCTATCTGGCAACTCAAGCCATTTACAGCCAACTGGCTGATTAGGCGTATATAATAATAATGTATACAATAATACTGCTAAATAGAGGTATCTGGCAACTCAAGCCATTTACAGCCAACTGGCTGATTAGGAGTCTATAATAATGTATACAATGGTATCGCGGTATCTGGCAACTCAAGCCATTTACGCCAACTGGCTGATTAGGAGCCTATAAAACAACGCCTACTCGGCTGAAGTCTTAATGTGCACTTGGCTCCTGCCAGGTGAACACCTCTCCTCCTCCTTTCTCTCCTCCTTCTTTCTCTTGGGGGATAACGCCGCCTCCAAGTTTCCCCCCACCCCCCTTTGCAACAACCCCCTCCCTTTGCAACAACCTCCACCCCTTTGCAACATTACATAATAACCTGTAACATTCTTGCACTCTCCCCTTTTGCGGCGATCTACTCACCTTCATGCCGTACATATATACATTTTAATTGCAAACAACACGCAGTATAATTAATGTAAAGAACGACGCTTGTGTAGAAGAGCGTGTAGAAGATAATGCCTGCGTTATTGGTAGGGCTATTTTTAACTATGATATTTTTCACAATATTGTTATATGAAAATACTACATTAATATTTACATTTTCATATAACAATATTGTGAAAAATATCATAGTTAAAAATAGCCCTACCAATAACTCAGGCATTATCTATAAAATTGGTTGTAACCAATGTGATTCCTTTTACATTGGTCAGACGGGAAAGGATTTGCACACGCGTGTAAAACAGCATCAATATTCCGTTAGAACGGGACAGTCGTCCAGTGCCCTTTTTGTCCATTTGTCAGGGTTATCCCACTGTATTGATTGGAATAATGCTTCAGTTTTGGTTCACTCTAGCAACATTGTTAATAGAAATATTCTTGAGTCTGCTATTATCCAACTTACAAATAACTTTAACATGAGCCAAGGTCTTTTTCCTCTTGATCCTATTGTTTTGAATTCGTTCAGAACGGATTTAGACAAGAAGGGCAGAGTGCTAAAACTTTGGTAGTTTTCCCTTATAAATTTGTATGCTCCTCTTACAATTTTTATTTTTCAATTTATCTTGATATTTTTTAATTTTTTTTTAAAATTTTTGTGATCTATATATCAGTCAGGCATTATATATAAAATTGGTTGTGAACAATCCATTTGATCTTGTGTTGAATTCGTTCAGAACGGATTTAGACAAGAAGGGCAAAGTGCTAAAATTGTAGTTTTTCCTTACAAATTTGTATGCTCCTTCCACAATTTTTATTTCTATATTTATTATATATATATATATATATATATATATATTTTTTTTTTTGTGACCTATATATAGTCTCGAACTCTTTATTTACTTCAGTGTTCCTGAGGATGTCATTAGACGAAAGCGCTTGAGCACCATTCTGTTTCCTTTCCTTCGTGTATGTATTTCGCAAAAACATTTGTCCGGTGAGTTTTTGTCCTCGATTCTGTGCGAATTCCTGTGGCGACAGAAAAATAACGTCGAAATCTATTCACACAAATACTTAGTAACATAAACCAATATTACTAAAGAATACAATAACTCTTGTATTAGTTTTCAGTTGTATTGTTATAGTTTTTGACCTAATACAAAATTACAATAACAAACATAACTTTTGAACCGTTTATTTCTCCAAACAAAGACTTACATTTTTTAAATCAGCGTAAACATCTCCATTACATATCTTATTTTCAAAAAATCGGAAACAGTCCAAATTTCGGAAAAGCTCCAAAACTGGGAAGGATCACCTGAAAATCAGGGCCCCCAGCCTTCTTTAGTTAGCTTTATAAGGCTAACTAACGAAAATATCACGACCTAACCGAACCATTCGTCAAGGCGTACAGTTGACCGAACGATTGGTTAGGTTAGGTCGTGATATTTTCTTTAGTTAGCCTTATAAGCCTAACTGAAGAAGGCTCGGGGCGCTGATCTTCAGGTGATCCATTGGGAATTACTCGGTCGTTTTTCAATAATCCAGACAGTTTTATTTTTAACTTTTCTGATAGAGTTTTAAATGTTAGAGAGAAAGAAATATTGTCGTTAGGCTTAAACTTTGATTTACCTCATTATAAACTAAATTTTTATACATTTTTCTCTGGTTTTGAAAATCTTCTCATTAATATTAAGAATTGTGAGATCCGACCAAATTTCTCATTTCATAATTTAGTAAAACAAATGGAGAGTATCTCTTTTAAGAATTTTTATAATTTTAAACCCCATAAAGTGTTTTCCCCCCTTTTTAATAAGCAAGATTTTAAAATTCTTAATAATTTTAAAAGGATAACTCTGTCATCATTGCAAAACCGGATAAGGGTAAAGGAGTAGTGTTACTTGATTCAACAGTTTACATCAATAGAATGGAGACAATTTTGTCGGATACATCTAAATTTAAAGGGGTAAAAGCAGGGTTGGCAAAAACCCAGCAAAAACCCCAAAACCCAGCAAAAACCCAACTACCCAGCAAAAAACCAGTTGGGTTTTTGCTGTTTTTTTGCCAACCCTGGGTAAAAGAGAATGTTTTGTGTAAATTACTAAAACTCGAAGATAAACTTAACAGGTTTTAGCGTAAATTAAAAAATAGTAATATTATCGATGACAATACATAAAATTTTTTGTTTGCTTCTGGTTCTAATCCAGGAATTCTATACGTTTACCCAAAGTTTCATAAGCCAAATTTCCCACTAAGACCTATTCTTTCAGCCTGTGGCACATTCAATTATAACTTCGCCAAATTCTTCGTTCCCTTGCTTTCAAAACTTACCTATAATGATTATTCCATTAACAACTCGTTTGATTTTGCTAAGGATATAAAAGAGACCAATCATACCACTTCCCTTACTATGGCCAGTTTTGATGTCTCATCATTATTTACTAATGTCCTGTTAAAAGAAACATTAGATATCATACTAAATAAGTTATTTACTACTAGTAATACTCTTATTAATGGCCTCACTTAGACTCAATTTAAAAATCTCCTGGAAATAGCGTGTTTTGATAATTTTTTCTTATTTAATACTAACCTTCACAGCCAAATTGATAGGGTAGCTATGGGTTCCCCGTTGAGCCCAACACCAGCAAATGCATTTCTTTGCCATTACGAAGAAATTTGGTTGAAAAGTTGTCCCAATAGTTTTAAACCCATATATTACAGAAGATACGTGGATGACACTTTTTTAATATTTAAACATCCTTCACACGTAAAACTTTTTCTTCATTATCTAAACCAGCGCGCACAGTGCCACAAATGGGTTAAAAAACGGCCAAAATTATTTTTTTCAATTGTACTTAGTTTTATGTAGTTGAAATGTTTAATTATGATCTATTTGAATAAAAAATTATGTTTAGTACCTTTTGTATATATGTAATGGTGACATATTGAGTGATTTTTCTATAAATAATAATAATATTCCAAATCAATAGGTTATGTATGACCTACTGTAGTTTCTTAAGTTTCTCAAATTACTAAAAATATACTAAACAGATAATTGTTAATTAGGCCTATGTTTTGCAGATTTTGTCAAATGACATATTAAAAATAAGTATGGTTTCATTTTAATCACTATACACATCTATTGTTTAAAACATTATTTGATAACCTGCCACTATATCAGAAGGGGTAAATAAAAAACATCGTAATACCTCTTAAAGTTTATGAAATTAATTCCCCCAAAATAAGTGTGACAACTGATATGAAAAAAAGTGTAAATAGTGTAAACAAAATTACAAAAACTTCATATTTGGAACATATCTTCCTCATCAGAACTAATATTTAAATTCTCTAATATTTCACTCTTTTAAAAGTGAACGTGCCTCTTCTGACATCTCTCTCAATTTGGGGTTTCTATTCTTTTTTCGAACTGTACTAATGACTGGATCGCTTGATACTAAAAGATAATGAATTTGATCTTGCATAGTATTCAGTCGAGATGTTTTTCTGGAATGATGGAGACGAACATTTCTTATTACTTTATGTAGACATTCTTGGCATTCTTCTGAATAAGAACCAATTGGATATAGATGATTTTTCATCACCAAACCTCCATGTAGAAGTACTTTGTGTACTGAAGCAGGAATTTTATACCATGGATATAAATTTACAATAGTCGTAGCAGCTTTTCGACAATAAGATTCAAATTTTGCAATGTTAGTTAATACATGAAAAACATGTTCTAACACGCAAAGTCGCAAATAGTCGCAAAAAAGTTTTGTTTCTTTGATTTACTTAAAGGTTGCATTAATGTTTAACACAAAAATTACATTCCCCAAAATCCCCCATTTTTTGTTTTGCTAATTTTACACATTTTCTAGATAACAATTTAATCTGTAATCTATGATATTGCCATAGTTGTTTTAATTAATGCTATCTTTTTAGTTTTCAATAAAAAAATATGCATGAAAATGTTCTAAACTGTTTATTCTTTCAATAGAACTAAGCAGAACATGAAACTACAGACAATTTTTTGTGATATAGTAACTTCAAGTAAGTTGTTAGAACAAACATATTTTGTCCCCTCCAAGATATTTTAAGACAATGTATATTATTTCGTAGATTTTTCTTGCCTTAATGTAAGAGAATAAAATTTCAAATACTTAAATCAGTAAGTAGAAGTGTTTTATTTTGACGTGGAAATGGTTTTAATAGAATTTACTTAAATTTGTTATTTTTGGTTTTTGACCGTTTTTTAACCCATTTGTGGCACTGTGGCAGCGGTTCTTAACCTTTTTCGTGTCATTTACCCCTTCGACCAGTTCGCCCTACCTGATTTCTCCCTCCATTAGGATACGGAAAAAAGTAGCCTCGAAGACAAAATTTAATATCATTAGCAGACTTATAATGCACACTAATTATATGATCACCAAACAAAATTCTGCTGTAAATCCCCCCTGGATTCCTGAAATTTCCTCCCTCCCTGGGGGAAATTTCCCCCAGGTTAAGAAATGCTGATCTAAACAAACAACATATTAATATTAAGTACACATTGTGAAAACGAAACAAATAATAGTTTACCTTTCCTGGATGTTCTAGTTAAACGGGTTAATAACAAGTTCCAGACCTCACTATTTAGAAAACAAACTTTTACTGGTTTGGGAACCAATCAATTATTTAAGTTGTTTTATAAATATAAGATTATCGCTATACTAACATTATTAACAAGAAGTTACCGAATTTGTTCAGATTACTTTTCATTAAACGAAGAATTTAAATTTTTAAGACAGTACTTTATTAATAATTACTACCCTTCTAATCTTTTTGACAATCAATTAAAGAAATTTTTTAAATAACATTTTTAATACTAAACTTCCCATAACCACAGTACGAAAATAAACCAGATATATTAAATTACCTTTTTATGATTATTTATCATTACGTATTCGAAATGAAGTATCCAAACTACTTAAGTCTAATTATCCCTAAATAAATTTTAGATTCGCCCTCGTCAACCCACTTAAATTATCAAATTTTTGAAAGTTCAAAGACAAATTCCCAAAACTGAATGCCCGAATGTTGTTTATAAATACACGTGCGACAGCTGTAAGGCTGCGTATATCGGCAGTACTCAACTCCAACTGGAGGTACGCCTTTCTCAACATTTGGGCTTATCAGTCCGTACCAACCGTCCACTCAGTAGCCCACCACAATCCACAATTAGAAACCATAGTAATGATAACAACCATTCCCTTCACAAAACTCAATAATAATCTATATTATAATGGAGTAGGGCGGGTCGTACTCAGGTAACAACATGAATCTGAAGGAAATCCTACCATCAGGGGTGTCTAAATTATGTGTTTTTACATGGGGAATTCAAATATGAGCTTCTTTTTTGGATAGGATAACTCTAACCTACATCATTTTGTATTTCTAAATTGCCAATTTTACCCTTTTGAACCCCTTTATAATATATTAAAAGATATAAGGTAAATCATTTATATTGACAAGGCCAAATCAACTTTACATATATTTATTAATAGGTGAACTGCATGTATATCACTGGATATAATTACAAAGATCATTCTCCTGACATCTTGAACTTTGCCAGGTTGCACAAATCCTGCTTTGACTCAGACTTGGACATCAGCTTCCTGCTGGTCTCCTGAGCCCTGATCCCTCCATCCCTCTTTTCCTGTGAGAAGTACTTAGCAGAAGCCTCAGTCACCATTTTAACAACCCTCTCAATGCTTTGTGTGTGGCAAAGCCAGTTGCACACCTCCATGGGGGTGTTGATGAAGTTTTTCACCTCTGAGGTGCTTAGAGAGCAGGTGAGAGGTGGCTCTGACACACCTTCTGACCAGCTGATCAAGTCACCGATGCTGGAAGCATCACAATTGATGTCAGGTGTCCTTCTGCTCCTAACAGAGGAGTCCCCCAGCTGAGTGTCCGGGTCCCCCTCTCCCCTAATGGCCAGGATTCTCTCCACCCCTTCAATCCTCTCCTTCTGATCCTCAGAGCAGAGTAGTGTTTGGAGGATGACTTCACTGTGGGCATACCAAGCAGATCTTCTCACAGTTGGCATCACAATATCCAGCACCTCCTTTCTCTGGGACTTGAGGCAGTCCAGCTGAAAGAGGATGTGCCTAGGCCCTTCGATCCAGGAGTGCTTGACCTTCACGTTGAACCAACATGGGTAATACACTCCAATGATGAATTCCACAATGAATGGCAGAATCTTCAGGTTCTTTCCTTTAAGTCCGTGCTTTGACACCCAGAGCCTGAGAAGTCTGTTCGCTGTGGTGAGCCAGCGGCTGTGGTTTACTGGTCCTATCTCTAACAGAGCCAGTCCTGCAGGAAGTACTCCATCCATGACTGCACAGACAATTTTATAGCCATAGTATTGATCAGTTGAGAGATCTTGAATGACCTTGTCAGGAAGCTTGATCAGTGGAGGGCCAACAGAGATTCGGGTGAAGTTTGGATTGATATCAAAGTCTGTAGCAGAATCAAGGAGCTAAAAATGAACCACCTAATTTTAGCTCAAATCAAAGTTGTTAATTAAATTTTGCTCAATGTATCACTATAATATGCGTAGAAATAGCTTTTTCTAAAATATAACAGAATAATACTCACATGTGAACAGTAACAAAAAAAATATCAGTAGATAATCACTAAATCTATCCCCTCACTGCAAGCCGAGGTGGTAAAATAGCTTCATAAATCATGAGTCACTTCAAATATTTCACAAAACGTTTAAGAATGTTCTGAAACGTTACATTCTAGCCTCTGAGAAAGGTGGCTCAGAAAATGGCCTTATGCGCGCCAGAAAACCGTCAAAATATTTCATATACCAAACTGTATGATAATTACAATTAAGTGGAATGGCAAACCTTTTTATTTGAGTATTTAAATATTATTATTATTATATGAATTACATTATATGTGTTTATATGAATTAGTTAGAACAATGCTCTATGAGAGATAACGTGAGCAGCCATGATAGAAAACGTGAGAAGACATATTCTGGGGTAACTACAATAGTAAAATAATCAACAATTTAATAATAATCAACTGCAAAATGATGTAGGTTAGGGTTATCAGAATTAAATAATTTCTTCAGAATTGTGTTCTATACACCAAAATATGTCATTTGAACACCCCTCTCCATTGATTTAAAAAAAATGCATAGTATGACCCGCCCTAAATTAATGGAGGTAAGTGCGATATATATATGTAACCAAAAAAAAAAACTATACAAAGAACGCAATCATGAAAATCTTAAGCTTCACATTTGAGCTCATTATATCAAGATCTGTGAAGCTTTAGATTTTCATGACTGCGTTCTTTTCTATAGTTTTATTGACCAAATAATTGAACCGACAGTAATTGGGAAGGCAGCTATGGAAATCTTGAGCTTCACATTGTGTCAAGAAGATTTGTGAAGCTTAAGATTTTCAGGACTATAGTTTTATTGACAAAATAATTGAACCCCCAGTAATTGGGGGGCCGCAGGCTCCCAAGTTACTGTCAGTTCAATTATTTGGTTAATAAAATTATAGAAAAGAACGCAATCATGAAAATCTTAAGCTTTACATTTGAGCTCATTGTATCAAGATTTGTGAAGCTTTAGATTTTCATGGCTGCGTTCTTTTCTATAGTTTAATTGACCAAATAATTGAACCGACAGTAATTGGGGCGCCGCAGGCACCCCAATTACTGAGGCTCAAGGTGAGAGGGATAGGAATAATGTTCAAAATAAAATACGCCGTAGGCCCACAATTCGATTCGGTTTGGGCCGAATGCCCAAGTACCACAGATCTAGCGAAATCGGGGCGTAGCGCCGATCTTTTGCTGAAAGTCCTGACAGAAAGAAATGAAAAGGGAGTATTTGTTGACAATTATGTCCACAAGGAGAGTCTTCAGTAATGAAATAAAGATAAGTTTATGATGACGTGTTCTTTTTTATATTTTATAACAGGAAATAATACCTTGAGGTAAGAAAATTCATTTCCCAGATGAAGTAATTGGCCGAGGGCTCCAAGCCTTTTGCAGGAAATGCAAAAACCGCCCGTAGGGCGGTATTTTTGCTAGTAATATTAATAATAATAATAATGATAGTAAATACGACGTGTAAAATATCGCGAGATGACGAAATCTGCGTGCCGTGTGACGTAAGATCATGTTCATATACAGCAGCCATCACTATTGGTCGGGGGGTGTCTGGTCTAGCATTGCGGAAGGTTACAGAGGGGTGAGGGGTGTCAAGTTTTAGTAAAAATAGCGTTACGTAATTTTTGAACGACCCCTAAACTTCATATACAAGCACTGCTGCATTAATTATGCTAGTCGCTTATGCTATCGCATTGAGATGACAATGGCTCTTCTTCTTCTAGATTCTCTAACAATATTGTGCGTAATTTAACGTGGATGAGATGAAAATCGTTGAAGTGAATTAAAAATAGTAATGGTCCAAGAATAGATCTTTGTGGAACCCCACGACTGAGCACCTACTTTTTAAATGAATTATCTTTTAATTTGATGTATTGATAACGATTTGAACTAGTTCAGGGTATTTCCTCTTATTTCGTATACTCGTATGTGAAGTTTATGCGTAATGATGGGGTTGTTTAACCTCCTTTGCAATATCTAAAGCCACATGACGGAGGGGGACCTACAACTTTACGTGGATCCGAACCGCGGGTCGCTACATAGTCTGGACGCAGAGGACGGTCCCCGATCCAACTACTATCCGACCCAATGTCGCTTAACTTCGCTGATCAATGGAAAGTGGTGTTACAACATTGGCTACAACGTACGACGTACAGTTCGCAATACGGAAATGGGGCGATAACTGGATGGCGTGTTTGGGTTACCTGACTTAAGTGCAAGCATACACTGGCTTCTTTAGACTGTCAGGGAATATACAGTACCTAGTTATAATGCATTAGTATAGCGAGTGTGATTGCAGTTTTACCAATAATACGACTCCGGACCAAAACAGTACGGTACAATATTGTCTCAAATGCGATCATGACCTTTCTAATTGAATAACCTTTATTAATAATAAAATAAATACCAGTGGTCTTACAATTTACAATGACATAATAATTGTAAAGCTGCACTATTTATTTAATTTAATTTGACCCTTAAGCTTTAAGCTTTACTGGGCTCTTATTAAAAATAAAACGGATAGCTATTATTAATTCATAAATCATGAATAAGTATTATTAATTAAAGTATGTATCAATCTTAAATTATTATTATTATTATCGATATAACAAATGCAAGGTCATTATTGAAGGTATTATACCAATACCATATAAAGAAATAAAAAAATCAATATTATACATGAGAGATAAGAACTGAACAATCACGAGCAATATGTCTTTAATCCTAGATTACACGCGAGAAATGAATAAACATTAGTAATGTACATTAATCTTAGATTTTTATGAGTGTGCCATTATTAATCGAGATTTTAAACGAATTTACATCCATAATATTTTTTATATCAGCATTTAAATCATTCCATAGTTTAAATCCAATGAAAATGGATAATTTTTGAGATGAAGACAATCTAAATTGAGGTATAACATGCTTTGATCTATTTCTGGTCTGATATGAGTGGATTTCTTGATGAGTTACAAAATATTTAATGATTAATGATTAATGTTAATGATTTTGTTCTTGCACTCGTAAATAAAAATAAAATGTGCCAATTTGATTACATCATCAATCTTTAGTAGTTTTAGCTCTTTAAATAATGTACGAGAATGATCAAGGAAATCAGTATCAGACAATAACCTGTTTAAAGATACCGTTTAAAGTGTTAACGGAGTTTCCCTAAACAAGGGTGCAGTACGTTATATAAGGAAAAAACAAGAGTATGATAAAGAGTTAATAAAACATGTTTAGGGGCTACATTTCTAAGTTTAAACATTATAGCAACGCTCCTTGAAATCTTTTTCGCGATATAATTTACATGATCATCCCATTGCAAATTCTTATCTCTTATCTAGCATTACACTAAGAAATTTTGTTACAGTACACTCCTTTACAGCGATTTCATCAACATAAAGTTCATCAAGATACGCATTTCTTTTATTAGTAAAAATCATGAAATTTGTTTTACTGGTATTCAGGAAGAGTTTATTGGTGGTCAACTATTTCATTACATTGGTAAATTCTGATTTAAATATATTCTTAGCTGAATTAACATCTCTGCAAGAAAAAGAAACAGTTGTATCAACTGCAAACATTATGAAGTTAAGTATATCAGATGAACGTGGAAGGTCATTTATCTATAAGAAGGCGTGTTAAAAGTGAAGTTAAAAAACCCAAAGCGTCATTATGAGTTAGTTCTTGCAAAATCATGCAAACAGGAACCTAACAAGTTTTATGCATATGTTAACAATAAAATTCCAGTTAGGGAGACCAATGGGTCAATATTAGATGCTATTGGAAATTTAATAAGCGCTCAGAAACAACTAGCGACGGGATTAAATGACTACTTTGTTCAAGTGTTCACAATAGCAGATGTATCGAGCATACCAGAAACACGATCTATGTACAGTATATTTAACCCTAATGATGAATTAATGTTTAATTGATATAACTGTGTACGAAGAGGAGGTTTAGATTACATAAATTAATTAAAAATTAGTAAATCGCCAGGTCTGATTGTTTTATCCTAAGTATCATATTTGGCAGAACTGAAAAACGAATGTTAGAGGAGAGGATTGTACCGTCTGACTTTAAGTTGGAAAATGTCACTCCGATTTGGGTTGAGGCCAACTTGTGCGTAAATTTTTAGAATGAATAAGACTTAACAACGTGAGTTACTGCGTCGAAGCCATTAAGAAAACCAATAAAGTGTTGGGTTTTATATCGCGAAATTTCGAGTACAAATCTAGATATCATATTACCTTTATGCGAGTCCTTAGTTCGACCACATTTAGAGTACAACGTACAGTTTTGATCTCCGTATAGAAGGAAAGATATAGAAACACTCGAAAGAATTCAGAGAAGCGCGAGCAAGGTCTCTCCATACGAGGAAGGTTACAGAAACACTTCAAAGAATTCAGAAAAGAGCGACTAAGCTTATTATCTAACCTTCGTAATGAAAGTTATGAACAAAGATTAGCAAAACCTGATTTGTATTCACTATAAAAGAGAAGATGGAGAGACCAATTTGTTATTGAAATTTTTAAGATATTAAAGAGATTTGATAATGTAAATTTAGAGCACCTTTTTAAATTAGATAATGAGAGCTTAACCAGGAATAATAGATTTTAACTTAATGGTAATTACATCGTTTAACTTGTTTAAGAATAGATTAAATAGGTATTTTCCGCAAATCGAGTTCTGAGCCATAGTTGGACTTGGAGTGAACAGGGAGAGAACAAATACGGAGAGACGAGTATAAGTGGTACTTCGATGAAACATTGCTTCTCCCACTCAATAAAAAAAAATAAAAAAAAATTCTCCCAAAAAGCCGCGTGGTATACCATATATATATATAATATATATATATATATATATATACGGGGCTCCAATAAACCTTAGCCTCCCCGCCCATGGCCTAAACCAGTGCTGTCCAACTTCTATAAAGCGCGGCCAAGATGTTGCCTATAATCATACACTGTTAGTTAATACGACTTAGGAACCCGCTGAATGTTGTTCTCCTTATTAGAAATGACAAAATAGGGAAGAAAATTCAGAAATGAAATTTGGCAAAATTCCATTCCGCGGACCGCATGCGGCTCGCGGGCCGCAAGTTGGACAGCGCTGGCCTAAACCATTAGAGGTACAGTAAAACTAAACATACCTTACAAAAGAGAATTTAATCCTGCATTTAATGAGAAACAATTAAAACTTGGTGTTCCCGCCATTGGCTTCCATGACAGCCTGAATTCGCTTTGGGTAGCTTGCCAAAAGTGACGTGAATAGATCTTGATCGTTACGCAAATTTGCTAAAACAGTTTCAATGTGTTGCGTCATTGTATCCAGGGCCGTAACTAGGGTTTAGAAATTAGTGAGGTCCAGATTTTTTTCGAGCGCGGCGGGACGAGCAAAATTCAGACCAAAATGACATCTACAAACACAACCCAAGCTATACACTAAACACAAAACCCTTGTCTATAATTAAATACTGTACAAAGGGACCTGTTAGCAAAAATACTTTTATTAAAGCTGCACGGAGAATGGTTGTCTCTTTTTTTGTTTTTTAGGAAATAATTACCGAGGTCCGGACCTCGGTGACCTCATAGGTAGTTACGGCCATGATTGTATCCTTCGAAAATCGATTTGCTGCAGGTTCTTGAAACAAGAGACATTCAACCTTGTCCTTTATAACTGATCCAATGTGTTCACAGACGTTCAAGTCAGGAGAATTTCCTGGCCATTCTTCATTTCCAAAGAAATCGATCTCATGGTTCCGCAACAACTGTTGAGTGGCTAATGCCTTAAAGCAGGGGGCCTTATCGTGCAGAAGTGTGACCTGATCGACATCCATAACATTGTTTGGGTTTCTTAGAAAAGGAATGACATGCTGGGATAGAATAATATCACGAAAATACTGTCCATCCCAACTCTGACCATTTGGCTTCAGCACCCACATGAGCTTCTTTGCAGTGAAGAAAACAAACACACTAACACAGTCTGGACTTTTTAATAATTCGCGATAATGTTCATTGTCATCGATTTCATCTGGTGTTGTGGCCCACACTCGATCATTTTGGTAGTTAGGTCGACGTGTTACGTAAACAAAAAATTCATCGGAGACAGCTAAATGCATGAAATCACCCACATCCCAATCTTCAAGATAATGGGCAAACCACATTCTGTCATCGATGTTGAGTTTTTCTTGGCTTCGGAAGTTCATGCCAAGGCTTTAAACCTTGCCTATGACGGTACAGTCGAATGATCTCACCACTAACGATCTTTCCTCTCAACACTTCGATCTCTCTAGAAAGTTTAGCACAGCTGTTTTTCCGCTTACGCGTACCGCTTTCAATGATGTCCTTTGTTTCCTGAGAGAGTGGCAAATTTGGGCGCCCAGATTTGGTTGTATCCATTTCACATTCATCCAAAGTTCTATTCCAATTTCTTTTGACGAAGTCCTCACTTCTTCGCAACTTTTTGGCAACCCATGAACGTGTTATAAAGGTGGCTTCAGCATCACGAGCTTCCCGAAATGTTATTGCTCGTATGCGATCTATCACACGTTGCCTCTCCGCATCACCAATTAATTGAGAAACCATTATATCATCACTTTATCAGCTAGAGTAATTTTAATACCTGCAATAAATAAAGAATTTTATATACTTCTATAATCACTAAAAACTATTTCGATATAAGTAAACATGTAAGCTGCAAATGGGGGGGGCTAAGGTTTTTTGGAACCCCTTATATCGAGAAAAACCATTAATGCTATATAAAAATCTTGCAAGTGCAATCGAAAAAGGAGTTGCACCACAACCATTAATGCTATATAAAAATCATGCCTTTATTCATATTATTAGGTTTCCTCTTTTGTATATATATATATATATATATATATATATATATATATATATATATATATATATTAGTGATGTAGGGTCACATCCGCATCCGCATATTTTCTCGCATCCGCATCCGCATCTGCATCCGCACTTTGGACTGCGGATGTCGTGCGGATGTGGACCGTTGAGATAAAACGTCATTAATAACCGGAAATTATCAAATTCTACTATAATAATAGAACTAGTTCATTGTGCGCAAAAGTGATGCAAGCGACAAGACGAGAGGCTGTTCTTGTATGAAGTTACTCTCTTGCAACCTACTTAGATCCACGTTACAAAGCTAAGTTATTTTCACCTAGTACATTAGAACGAGTTAAATCATCACTTGGCAAAGCAGTTGAAGAGCTTCAATCTCTTGAATCTGTCGCTTCGCCACCCACCAAAAGAATAAAAGTTTCAGTGACAGAACCAACACCTTCAACAAGCAAATCTATCACAGAATCTCTCTCTCAGTTTCTTGAGTCAAGCAGCGATGACGAGACCTACGCGATGTCAAAAGATGTAGTAAAAATGATCGAGAGCTATCACCAAGAAAAACGCCTGGCTGCATGTGACAATCCTATTAGTTGGTGGAAAAATACGCAGAATATCTATCCATACTTGAGTAAACTTGCAAAGAAACATTTAGCACGTCCTCCAACAAACGTACCAAGCGAGAGATTATTTAGCAGTGCTGGATTAATATATGATGAAAAGAGAAACAGACTGGCAGCAGAAAAGGCAGAAAAATTAATGTTCCTTAAGCATAACCTTCCTATAATTAAGTTTGAATATTAAACGATGAACATCTTAGTTTACTTTATTTTAATTACTCATTTATAAATATGCCTAATAAAACTTTAAACTTAATATAAATAGTTATCAAGCTAATTAAAGATCTCTTTCTATAAGGGTGGAAGTTGGGGAAAGAGGTCGGGTAACACAATTATGGTTTCTAATTGTGGCTGAAACTCAACAAAATATAACGAATTTATTTGCAGACAAATTCACTAATTGATTTCTATATTAGTTAGATGCTTGCTATTATTTTATATGTTCAGGGAAAAGTACAGCAATTATTGTACAATTAATCAATTATACTACATTATAGCTACAGCTCTCTCTATATAATAACTTATTATATACGTTAAACACAACAAATCTCGAATATATCCTAAAAAATAACGAAAATGTAGACATCCGCATCCGCATCCGCATCCGCGGATGTTGAAATCAAACATCCTCATCCGCATCCGCATCCGCGGATGTGAAAAAAATGACATCCGCTACATCACTAATATATATATATATATATACTGTATATATATATATATAATTTTTTTAACATGAAACTAAAGTGATTTTTTCAAAATTTATTATTAGAAAATGGAATTTTTCGATCTTTTTTTTTTTTAATTAAGAAAATCAAACATTTCATAAATAGAATAAACATTTATATACAAAAATGTGTCCTACATAAAAGGCCATACTGTGACGTATCTTGAATTGTGACGTTTAACATGAAGAGTCACTCACAGGCAGTTGCCACTAAATGTATTAATATTAAAAAACTGAGGAAGAAATTTCATAGGGGACTGTGCAATATACATACATACATACGTACAAACAAGTTTACGTCATTAATTCATCAAGGAACTTACTTACTTCACTATATTTTTAAACTTATTCAGTATTTTCAAAGACTGCCCCATCAGTAGTTTTATTTTCTTGGTCCATTTGTCTTAATCGAATTTTGTATTGATTAAAAGGTTAATTTTGTTTTTATTTTTTGTTTAACCTTTTGAAGGGCGGTGGTTACTTTTTGTACCCGTACGCCACTACGATGGATACGACAATAACTACTGCTTAAAGGTTCCAAATGTATCACATTGTTGTGAATATCTTATTATTTGTAAATACAATACCTGATACGTTTAAAAGTTCTTTATTATCAAACTATTCTTAAATTGGAACGTTATAACATTAAAATAGCATTCGTTCATGCATATATTATTCAGTACGTAATGAATTTATTTGATTTGTAATTTGTAGATTTAAATAAAGAAAATTGTCTTTGTTTGGATTATTTTTTCCAAGGATAAATTTGTTAAGCGATTTCATCAAAATTATTTATATTGATGGATATTATTATTATCTACATATCTCTCATTGTTATTATTGTTATTAAATATTTTGTTCTTATAATTCTTTAATCTATTTTCCATAGATATAAGTTCTTTTTATAACAGATAAATCTGCTATGTACAGACTACTGCTATTTGTTCCCATGGCAATTCCTGTTTCCTTTTTAAAACTAATACAGGTATTATCTATCGTTATATAAGTATTATTTAAGATGCTTGATTGCTTCTATAAACGTACAGTATTAGTGCTGTATGTGTTACAGTTTTGGCAGTGTTTCTTTATCTCTTGACAATATGCCCGTTTAGCTGAACCATTTATAACTATGTAACAAGGTAGGAAAGAACAATAATATCTGAAAGAACTGAGGAACCTCCAGCAAACCACCCTGAAAATTTCAAGAACCAACTGGACACGTTCTTTTGCAAAGTCCGCAACCAGCCATGCTTAGCAGACTACGAGGGCAGGAGGAGAGCGGAAACCAACTCTCTCCTCCACTAAATCCGAAAATCAGGCGGGATGCTGCAACGGGGTCAACCGCAGGTCGATCCTGAACTGTCGGTCGAAGCCATCATAAGGTATGGAACAAGGTATGGATGTGTTTACAATGCAAATGAAACATTTCAGCGTGGAAAATACTTCATCAATAGGTAGGTTTATTAGTATATATATATATATATATATATATACCGTCAACTGGGGGAAAAGTAAACAGAATGATGACTTTTTTTTTTACCTTTATTATAGCAAATCTGAAAATTAAACAGTTTCATTATGAAATATATATCTATAAAAGAATATGGCTCTTCTCTGACTTAGTTACATAACGTGAAGTGCCTGGTCCCACCGACTCACCCGCAAATAATAATAATGCAACCTGGACCAAACATTAAAAAAATGGGGGTAAAAGTGAACATACTGGGGTAAAAGTAATCACAGTTATTTATACACAATAAACGCAGCCCACCAAAATATATACATACTAAGGTCACTTTAGATATATTAGTCACCACTACCTTGCTCAACGAACAAGTAGTGAAGCAAATGTGGACGTTTTAATTGCCACTCTGCCCCTGAATGTGTCGTGCAAACGGAGTTTTTTCACAATGGCATCCTCGGACACCACGGCCGTGTCGTCGTTGTCCGGCAATTTGAAAACAGTTGTGTTTATGTTGGCCGTAGCCGACTCAGTGCGCCGCCAGAACTGCACCTCCCACTCCCAACTGCCCTGCTCATTCATCAGCCTTCCCATGTAGTGATGGGGTGTCTTCCTGCCGTCGGCAAAGCGAACGAGGACGTAATCATTCTGTCTCAGATTGGTCGGAGAGTCATCTACGACCTCTTCCTCTTCGTCTTCCTCCTCAGTGGCAGGACCCGAATCATCTGACTCAGTCTCAGCTCGTTGCTTTCTTGGTCGTTTTGGTGCACCGGCACGTGAAGTGCTGGCCTCAGTTGCACAGGCTCCTGATGCCGAGAGCCCGAGGTCTGCCACACTCACAGTGGCCCCGGGCAACACATTAACTCGCTTGCTCCGAGGTTTTTGCTGTTGCCGGACACTTGACTCCCGCGTCTCCTTCAAGTATTCCAGCAATTCAGCACTCACGTTACCCTGATCTTCATCTGCCAGTGTGCTGTGCTTCATTTTGTTTATGACATGGTTGGCGTTGAGAGGGCAAATTCCGCATGCACGGAATGCACTCTTGCAGAGCCTGTCCCACTTCTCTTCCATTTCTGACTCCAGCCGGAGCAGAAGTCGGGGGAAACACCACTTTGGGATAGTCGTCATGTGCCTCCCCTCTCCCAGCTTCCAGGCTGTGAGGATCTTCCTCCAGGCCGTCTTCAAAGGTGCAAACACACCCACATCCAACGGCTGCAGGAGGTGCGTCGAATTCGGGGGGAAGAAGGCCATCCGAATGTTGTTGGCATTGCAGAGTTGGATGACCTCGAAGGACATGTGACTGGCAAGGTTGTCGCCAATCACAACCTTCGGTTCATCACGGGGAAGGGCTTTGACAAAGGGGATGAGGACGCTTTTGAACCACTCGATGAAAATCTCGGAGTCGAACCAACCCGATGCTGACATGTTGTATTTGGTGCTGAGTGGTCCACCAGTCACCCATGAGTCTTGGATGTGCTGCCCCTTGTAGACCACATAACTTGGCAGGTTGTCTCCCGCAGCCGTAACAGCGTACATGATGGAGGTCGAGCTCTTGGTAGTATTCATTATCCGCTCAGCATGCTTAATGCCTCTGCGAAACACCATCCGTTTAGTTTTGGGGTCGTCGGTGAGGTTGGTTTCATCGTAGTTTATGATGTTCTTCGGTGGCACATTGTCGAGTGTTCTCTCCAGTTGCTGAAAATACTGGCGCACTGTAGTCTCAGAAAGGGCCGCCCTCCTCTTTGTTATATTCTGACAGTGCCTTGCTGACAGAATGTCAGAGTGGCGCCGCATGAATGCTCTGGCCCAATCAACCCCTGGCAGATTGTCTTTGAACTGAGGGATGTGGCGGTTGCATTTTGTGAGGTGCATTTGTACAAATTTCCGCATTTCATCGATGTCAAACGCTAATCCGAAGTCCCCAAGTGCTGCTAAATTCTGCGCAATAGCCCTCTCTTCATTCCTTAGGAGGGCTGGGGAACGCCCGGACTGGCCTGGTTCTGCAACCAGGCCATGCCGACGTTTATGCAGCGTGGCGGCAGGAATATTGTACTTTGCACTGGTTGCACGGGTAGTTTTCCCCTCAGCCAAGTCAACTAAAGCCTTCGCCACATCCTCTTGGGTATACTGTAACCTGCCAGTGTTCGTCTTCTTGACATAAGTCCGCCCCATCCTGCGGGACAGACATACAGGACACATTAGAATGACTGTGTTGCAAAATTGAGAGTGTATATATATATATATAGTACGCCTTGCATTAACCAATTTTATGTGGCTAATGGAGTAGGCCTACTATAATTGCTAAATGAAATGATACGAAATATTCGAGGTCACCAGCTTGGATTACACCCAAGCAAATAATATTAATAAGGTTAGAAAAAGTACCGGATCTTTTCCGTTTGACTGCCGCCATTGAAACATAATTAAACTTTTTGTATTTTGTATTTTAACTGAAATGTCTTGATGATACAAAATAAGTTACTTTATAAAAAAGCTTTTCTTAATTTCCCCTTCAAATTTTGTTTCTTATAAACAATTTTAATTACTTTCAAGATCCATGCTTAATTTTTAAGTTTTAATCGTGTACTCAGAAAAATAAGGGGATCACCTGAAGATCAGGGCCTCCAGCCTTCTTTAGTTAGCTTTATAAGGCTAACTAACAAAAATATCACGACCTAACCTAACCAATCGTCAAGGTCGTACAGTTGACCTACCGATTGGTTAGGTTAGGTCGTGATATTTTCGTTAGTTAGCCTTATAAGGCTAAGTAAAGAAGACTGGGGGCACTCAACTCTTATGTTTCAATGGCGGCAGTCAAACGGAAAAGATCCAAAGTACCTTGTGGTTTTGTTTTTAATTAAGAAAATAAATCAGTTATTTGTTCACAGTGATTAACATGGCAATGAAGGTATTTCCGGTGATTAACAATTATATAACGGCATTTATAGTATGCTAAATATGATTGAGGATTAACAAATAAAGAAATGTTATACAGATTAATTGTTAAGTAATACACTCATTTATGATAGGCTAATGGTAGGCAAAAATGGAACACAGCATGAAATATGAAGCCTATTGATAACAGAAATTGTGCACGTGCGTTTGGTGTACTGAATGGATTACGTAATACACTAATTTAGGTAGGCTAGAGTTACGCATGAATGGAACATGGAATAAATGATGCAGCCTAATGATAGAAATTATGCACGTACCTTTTGGTACATTGAATGGATTTAGGCCGCCTAGAATGAAATACCTAAAAGAACACGTAAACAGTAGGATGCATGATAAGTAAATTGTACGATGATCACAATAACAGGGTGATACAAAATTACGGTATTTGATACAACACTAGAAATAGGCCTACTGCAGTTTTAACGGGAAAGTTAGTTTGAACAGTATTGAAAGCACTTTAGGTATAGCCTAATCACGCCGCTGCGGTCACGCTCTGTAGGCTCAGCGAGCATTGCTTAAGAGCGAGGCACAGAGAGCTTACCGACAATGTTGAAAATACCTTGAGATGAAGAGATACTTGAAGGTTGACCTTGTAGAACGTAGGCCCGAGGTGAAGTTGACCGTCCTATTGAAGCTTGTTGAACGGGCGCTGGTCGACTTGAGGTGAAGAATGAGTTAAACCAGAGTCAGAAAGATGTTGTCTCAAGTGTTGATTCGCTGCGTGTAGTGTTGAGATGTTGCTTGAGGGACTGAGGCCGGCTGAAGTCGAACGGCGCTGGGTTTCGAAGGAGTGCTTCTGCAGGCGGTCTGTAGAAGGTCTTACTTGATGATAGACCGGAGCCTTGAAGGCGTCCTGTTGTTTCTCTGACCTTGACAAAACCACGTGTGTTCTTCGATTCTTGATGATTCCAAGATGTTTAAGAATGGCGGTGAAAAGAATTCCTTTGTCTCTCTCTCTCTCTCTCTCTCTCTCTCTCTCTCTCTCTCTCTCTCTCTCATATATATATATATATATATATATATATATATATATATATATATATATTAGGGTTGTTCTTATTTTGCGCTTTTAATTGTTATGACTGCGTCCCCGGACATTGTGCGAATAACCATAAAAACAAATCATGTGAAGTTTGAGAGCAATCGGATAATTTTTAAAACCTCCCCGGGCATTTTTGTATTCTCCCCACTGTGAACGCAGTGAACTTTTGGGTTGCTTCTTCGATTGCTCCGCCCCCTAATGCGTTCGGTTTTAGTAAATTATGTAAATAATATTATGCAGTAACTCAGTTATTGCCATCCTAGCGTCGGAGTCGGTTGTGCAGATATTTTAGTTTCGTCTTGCCTTATAGGCCTAGAAGCCAAGCCTCCAAGTATTGATTTCTCAAATAAATTGTGGAAAAGTAAACTTGTAGATGACAATGTTAGCTTGCTAGCGAGGGAATCATATTTTAATTTTATATCATTTCATTTTAATTCATTATTTAAATCTATATCATTAATTTATATTAATCGTTATATTTCATGTTATAAGGTGTCTATTTTTCTAATAAGTTTTAACATTTTTCCCTTCACAGATTTCAAATCATGTCGTCGACTGCAACTGTTAAGCGTACGACGCGGAAGTCAACCAAGGTGTTTCTGGTAGGCCACCCATCTGAGTCCCTGACCGGCTCAAAGCTGCCGTCGAAAGGAGAGGTCCTGCGCCGCTTCTTCCATGTGCACATCATCGGCAAACAGACAATACGGAAGGCGGCTGATATCGTCATCAACGAAGTCCGCGAGTTTTGGGAAATCGCTGGATCCCGACCTCCGTTCATCATCGTTGCGCCCAGAAGCTCATCAAATTGCACGAAGAGTGGAAGAACCTAATGCTCAAGAAAACGCAGGCGGAACGCCTGGACGCGCGGTCTCAACAATCTATTCGACATCGCCCACGTGAACGTGCTGAAGATGCTCGTCATTCAGGAGGTCAAGGCGTTTCTCCTGGTCCAGCGCGAGTACGGTCGGCGTGAGGCGATGCTCGGCGTCGACTGCCTCCTCGCCGAGCGTGAGGCGCGACAGGGGCATCGCATCGCAGAGGATCGCGCGCGCCAGGAGAAGGAGACAGAACGGAAGCGCGCTAAGGTGTTAGTGACCAAACTCAAACTAGACTCCAGCTCCAGCGAGGGCAGCCCACGACGCCCTCGACAAAGCAACGACGCCCACGCCCAGCCTTCGACATCCAGCGTCGCCAGCCCGCCGCCGCCGAAACGCCGCGGGCGACAGCAGGTCATCACACCGAAGGTGGCCGCCGCGCTCGACCGCGCGCACATCACAGACAACAAGGCGGTCCACGTCGTGGCGGCGATTGCCGAGAGTCTTGGGCACAATGTTGCGGAACTCACCGTCAACCGGTCGTCGTTCTACCACTCACACATCAAGCACCGCAAGGAAGCCGCCGCCGTCATCAAGCGGGCATTTGCGCCCGACACCCCGCTCATCGTACACTAGGACAGGAAGCTGGTGGCCGACGTGACGGGAGGCGCGGACAACATCAAACGGCTGCCCGTCGTTGTCTCCGGCGAATGAGTCGCCAAGCTCCTCGCTGTCCCAAACTCGCCATCGGCACTGGTCAAGCAATGGCGGACGCTGTCGTGGAGGCGCTGGAGGACTGGGGCATCGCAAACCGCGTCGCCGGCCTGAGCTTCGATACGACGGCGTCCAACACCGGCGCGCGCGCGGGCGCCTGCTTGCTTATCGAACAGAAACTGGGCAAGGATCTGCTCAACCTTGCCTGCCACTACGACATGCTCGAACTCGTCGCCGCCAAGGCGTTCGGCGAGTGTTTCCGCGCCTCCTCCGGTCCCAACGTCCAGCTCTTCAAGCTATTCAAGGAACGGTGGGATTCCATCATCACCGAGCGCCACCTGGTCATCGACGACGAGGAGGCCACGGCGGCCGTCATGGACGCGCGCGACGGCCTTATCGCCCGCTACCATTTCCACCTCTCCCAACAGCAGCCGCGCGATGACTACCGCGAGCTCTTGGAGCTGTCCATTATCGTCCTCGGCGGCGTGCCCACCGGCATCCACCGCGCGCGCTGGATGGCGAAGGCCATTTATTGCCTCAAGATGTTGCTGTTCCGCAAACAGTTGGTCCTCACAGCGCGGGAGCGGACCGGTCTCAGGCGATTCATCAACTTCGCCCTTGCCCTCTACGTCCCGACCTGGTTCGCTTCACCGAACCCCGCCGCCGCCCCGGTGAACGACCTTGCCCTCCTCCAGGACCTCGTCGTCTACGAGGACAAGGTTCTGGCCGACGGCTTCACGCGTTTGCACCTGTGGTATTTGAGCGAGCCACTCGTGTCGCTCGCCTTCTTCGACGACGACATATCTGCGGAGACAAAGAGGATGATGATGAAGGCGCGCGAGGAGCAGGAGGGCTCGGACAGCCCCCCGAAGCGCGTCGTCGTCGAGCCGAAGCCGGCAAGACCCTTGCGGATTTCGTTACCCAGTCATCGAGGATCTTGTTCCACGTGCTAGGCATCGACTGCGCCTTCCTCTCCTCCGACCGAGCGGAGTGGCCCAGTGACCCAAGGTATGCCGCCGCCGCGCGGAGGTTGGCAAGTCTCCGCGTCACTAACGACTTCGCCGAGCGCGGCGTCGCTATGATGCAGGACTTCAACCTGACACTGACAAAGGAAGAGGACTAGCGTCAGTTCCTCCTCCAGGTCGTCGAGGCGCACCGCCAGCGCTACCCTGACTCCCGCAAGTCCACCGTGACTTCTGCAAACTAGGCAACAATGAGTGGGACATGGGCGCCCATGAGACCCCCCCCATTGAGGGGCTAATACTCGAGTAGAGGGAGACCTAGTATACAATTCAACTATAAAGTACTGACATGCCGAAGATATCAGTTACATCCAACGGCATTCCGCAACGACAATTTTCAAAAAACGGACAACACTATCCTATGATTCACACGGGAGAGAATACAAAAGTACCCGGGGTAAGTAGTAAAAATTATGCGATCGCTCTCAAACTTTACAGGATTAGTTTTTATAGCTATTCGCACAATATCCGAGGGTACATTCATAAAAATAGCAAAATTTTAAATTTAAGCCCAAATAAGAACAACCCTTATATATATATATATATATATATAATATATATATATATATATATATATGTGTGTGTGTGTGTGTGTGTGTGTGTAAAAATGAACAATGAATAATTCCTATATTCATATATTCTTATATTCATATAATTCTTATATTCATATATATTTATATAAATATAAAACCTTATATTCATATATATTTATATTCTCATATTCATTTTTACATATAGAGTCCAAACTCACATAACGCTGACACAAGTTCGGATAAAATTTTTGATTTGCTTTCTATTTTTTTTTTTTTAATAATTGGTGAATTATGTCTTTTGAAATTACTTCATCATTTTTTTAGATTTGGCTTAATAATGTAATCTTGTTAAATTCTGCAATGTTCATTTTCTGTATACATTCTCTCTCCGTTATAAAAGATGAAGTGTAATGATTGTAATGATTTGTAATGAGTGTAATGATTGTAATGATTTGTATTGAGTGTAATGATTGTAATGATTTGTAATGAGTGTAATGATTGTAATGATTTGTAATGAGTGTAATGATTGTAATGATTTGTAATAAATTTAATAAATGGCACCGAGAGAAATGGTTGTAATGAACATTGTTAATATAGCAGTTTTATAAGTATTTCGAATTAAACTTTTTAATATAGTTTTTTTTATATAGTCGTTTTTGAAAGATAAATTTAAGATGTCTGTTAAATGTAACTTCTCAGAGAATGTAACGGTTTTTATATTTTTTTGTGGGTGTTTCGGGTGGGGATGGGGGAATTGAGGGAAGTGGGGTAAAATCCTCTACAAGGGTGCCATAAGATCCTACATATGGGGAGTTGAATTCTAGATTTTGTTCAGTCAGGATCACAGGTTTTTGGGGCTCTCAAAATTTTGTAAGTATAGTTTGTCAGTTTAGTGTAAATCGCAAATTACCAGATTCTCTCTCTCTCGGTGCTGTTTTATGTATTAACTTTCGGACTTGCCCTAAAAGCCTGTAAATTTAAATTAATTTAGTTATTTTATATAAACGTTTCCTTGTTCTTTCTATGTTGTCCTGATAGTAACTGTATAACTATAGGAATATTTGTTTCGAATGTAAAGCGATCTTTGATAAGAAATCGCTGGAATAGATTGTGAACTGGAAATTTGTGTAACCAGTGTTAAGAAAATTGTCCGTTATTTTTTCACGTTACAGCTTTGTTACAGGTTGTAAATTGATTATTAGTGTGAAATGTTATTTTTATGCAAATGTTGTGAAACTTAGTTTTTTTTCGATTTTTATAAAATGATACAAAATATCTGATGTGTGGACTTTGTCATTCTAATGATTTCTTCTCTATTCTACTTTTGAATTTGTTAATAAGTAACTTGTTGAATAAATAAATTAATTTGTTAAAAGAAAGTAAATGAAATAAATAAGTTTTCCTAGTGATAATGAATTGGGAATGCAGTTGCTTTGTTTTTATTTCCATCGTACATTGTAGAAGTATTCGTTTTATGGTTTAATAAGTTTAATAAATTTTAAAAAGTTTGTTGCTCAAACTTACTTTCTTGCGGTGGGGGCGAGTGTAATGATTGTAATGATTTGTAATGAGTGTAATGATTGTAATGATTTGTAATAAATTTAATAAATGGCACCGAGAGAAATGGTTGTAATGAACATTGTTAATATAGCAGTTTTATAAGTATTTCGAATTAAACTTTTTAATATATTTTTTTTATATAGTCGTTTTGGAAAGATAAATTTAAGATGTCTGTTAAATGTAACTTCTCAGAGAATGTAACGGTTTTTATGTTTTTTTGTGGGTGTTTCGGTTGGGAATGGGGGAAGTGGGGGAAAATCCTCTACAAGGGTGCCAAAAGATCCTACATACGGGGAGTTGAATTCTAGATTTTGTTCAATCAGGATCACAGGTTTATGGGGCTCTCAAAATTTTGTAAGTATAGTTTGTCAGTTTAGTGTAAATCGCAAATTACCAGATTCTCTCTCTCGGTGCTGTTTATGTATTAACTTTCGGCCTTGCCCTAAAAGCCTGTAAATTTAAATTAATTTAGTTATTTTAATAAACAATAAAATAATCCTACCAGTACGTTCTTTCGTACCACATAGGCCCTTTAATAAACAAATCACTACAGAAGTCATGTCTTGCTTAACACTTAATTTTAAATTTTAAGCATTTAATTTTCGCTCATATGCATGTTTAATTGTAATTCATAATAAAATGCATATTTCAGTTTCCATTTTTAGTTAACTTGGCAGATCATGATAACATCAGATCTGTCACTATGTGGTTTGAAGCAAAAATATAGCTTCATCTTCAAATATCTTGCTTATCTGTCTAGACATTGCTACAGCTAAAATATTTACCTTATCTTTAAATATTTTCCAAAATAATTCAGCCTGTTGAGAATAAAAAAACAAAACAGATCAGCATTAAATAATAATGATGTTATTAAAAATTTAGTATATAAACTTATAAAAATTTCTCCAGTGTTCATTACCTGTAACATTTTAGCAGTAAACTACAGTAAGAGAATATCTTTGTCTTCTCCTTCGAGCCTTGCTCTCATCAGAGAACTTAGTCTTAAATAGAGAAAAATAATTTCCCGATACGTTGCAAGAATCGGGGAACCTTCAGAGAATTTAGTAAGCTCCACAGAATCCTCCGATCCTCTACAAGAAGAAATCGGAGAGTAGTATAAGAGAAACTACTGCGATTCCCTATAGGCCTATACGGTACCGGTACCGGTTACTCCAGAGTAACAAATCCGTTGCTGCCACCTAACCAGAACCCCCGTCAACTTCGAACCTCCCAAGGCCATAGACGGAGGGGTTAACATATATATATATATATATATATAATATATATATATATATATATCACCTTACTTTATGAACCTTATGTTGTTTCGTGCGCTGGTCTCTCTTCACACGGAGGTGAAGCTGGTGGCCCCGCCTCTAGGGCTGGCTTGGTGGAGGAGCGAGTTGCTTTCTTGCGCTCTCCACCGGACATAGCCAGGCACGCCCTGCTCATCTGGTACCGTCCTGAGCCAGGCATCAAGTCTTGGTAATTGGGTTTAGTTTTAGGTTTGGTACCAGTTTTTCGATCATTTTCCATATGTAGATTATGGTGTACCTCTCTTCTTCTTTCCATAGAGTACAGATTTAGTTTACGTAGTCTTTCCCAGTAGTTGAGTTCTTTGCAGCCATCAATCTTGGCTGTGAAATGCCTTTGCGTTTCTTCTAGTTTATTAGTTTCTTCCTTTTTATATGGGGACGTCAAAACTGAGCAGTATTCAAGTTTTGGTATAATCAGTGTTTTTAGCAGGGGAATCATTACTGTCCTGTCCCTTCTCTTGAACGTTCTTAGTACCTGTCCGGCGACTCTTTTTGCTTTATTTATCGCTATCTGATTTTGTGTTTCGAATTTCGCATCATCTGTCATTATTATCCCGAGATCATCGCTTTCATGCTTCTCTGAATTTCCTGTCTATCTGGAGCATAATATGCAGTCTGTTTAAGTTCTTCTTTTCTACCATATCTCAAGAGCTGAAATTTCTCGGTGTTAATGACATGTTGTTGTCTTCTGACCATTTGTATATTTTGTTCGTGTCCCTCTGCAAGGCCTCCACGTCATGTACATCGCTGATTTTTCTGCTGATCTTTGTATCGTCTGCAAAGGATGTTACTATACTATTGCTGTTTACTCCGCTGTCTATGTCTGTTAGCATGATAATGAACAGGAGTGGGGCCAGTACTGTCCCTTGTGGTACTGAGCTGCGTACTTCCGATTCTGATGATGATATACCTTGAATTTTGACGACCTGCAGACGATCACTAAGGAAGTTGTAGATCCATTTTCCCACTTTGCCTGTTATTCCCATGTCTTTAATTTTATGTGCTATTATACCATGGTCACATTTATCGAAAGCTTTAGCAAAATCTGTGTATATAACATCGTAGTTGTCATTGCCTTCCAATGCATCTAGGATATTGTTGTAGTGTCTATTAGTTGTGATAGGCATGATCTACCTGATCGGAATCCATGCTGATTTTCGTTGAATCTTTCCCGTGTCTCCAGGAAATCATAAATTTTCTCTCTAACTATTCTTTCAAATACTTTGGTGAGGTGGGACGTCAATGACACTGGTCTATAGTTCTTTGCTTGAGATCTGTCCCCTCCTTTATATATAGGGACAATGTTTGCTCTTTTCAAGATGCTCGGTATTTCCCCAGTGTCTAGGGATCTTCTCCATATCCAGTATAAAGGTGTAGCTATTTCATTTTTACAGTTTTTAATCAATAATGCGTTCCAATTGTCCGGACCTGCAGCTGAATGTGTTTCATTTGTCCTATAGCTCTCGCTACATCTTCTGGTGTAAAATCAAAGTCTGTTATATACTCTCCTTGCAATTCCTCTTCAAAGAATGCATTTATGTCAGGTATCGCTTTGTCACTTTTTGGGGTACTGAAAACTGATTCATATTGAGCTCTCAATGTATCAGATATTTCTTTTGGATCGTCGGTTAGTTCATTATTTCCCGTCCTTAAGGGCCCAATAGCGGCGCGCGTTTTTTTTTCCTTTTTGCATAGCTATAGAAGTATTTTGGATTTTCCTTTATTGCTTCTACCGCCTTTTCCTCTTCCCTCTCTGTATGGTCCTTAATCAGGGCTTGTATTTCCCTATCGATACCCTCCAGTTTTTCTTTTATTGCTTTCCTGTCATTATCTCCGCAGTTTCCTAACTTCGCCTCCACTCTCTTTCTTTTGCGGAAAGTCTTCTCTTTTGCCTCTAGCCAGCTCCTCTTTCCTTTTGGCTGTGATTTCGGAGCATATTTTTCTAAAATTCTCAGCGTTTTTTCCTCCAAGGTTGTTAGCATTTCTTCAGTTGTTTTATTTCGAAAATTGTTCTCCATTCTATTTGGGCCATGTGCGATCTGATTGCTTCCCAATTTATAGTCTTCGAGTTTAAGTTAAAGGCCCCGAATTTACTTCTTTCCACAATATGTGTATTGTCTTTAATGCTGCGTCATATTTGTTGATATCTCGATTAAGTTGTGGTCTGAGATAATGGTTGGGGTTATTTTTATATCAGCAATCAAGCTAGTGTTATTCGTGAATACCAGATCCAGGCAGTTATTTTTTCTGGTATTTTCTGTTATCTCCTGTGTCAGCATAAACTCATTTGTGAGAGCCATCAACATTTTTGCTTGCTCCTGGTCTTCTCTTGTGCCCCCCTTGTCCTGTTGAATATATATATTTCTATCCACCGTTTTGTATTTTTAAATGGGAAGTTAAAGTCTCTGCAGATCATTATATTGGGGGACGGACGATTTATGTCCTTTATTAGCCTCCGAGAATTTTTCGGTTGGGGTGCTTGGAGGTCTATAGATGACTATTACTATCACGTTTAGTTTTTCTATTTTCACTGCTAGGAGTTCCACATAGCTGTTTGATTTACTTATTATCGTCTGTGTCATATGACCTTCCTGTACATATATAGCACAGACACCTTTATGTCTCGTCGTTCTATCCGCTCTTAGTAAGTTGAAGCCCTCTATATTTATCTCTTTCTTATCAATACAATGTCCGCAGTTTTCACAATTTCCTTGGTAATCTTTAAGATGAGTTTCTGTGAGACATGCGATGTCCGACCTTGTTTCGTCCATAAATCCTTTCAGGTACGAAACCTTATTGAGTGATTGGTTTGGTCTTATTCCTTGAATATTGGCCAGGACAATTTTTATGTTCTCTGTTTTTCGTTGCCCCTTGCGCATTTCAAGTTCGTTTTCCTTCGATATCGCTTGATTCGTTGCCCTATGATCCTCCGAAAGAGATCCGTTTCCGCCTACTTGTACTGGTAGCTTCTTGCCCGGTAGCGGTTTGGCTCGGAGGTTTCCAGCTGTGTCAACTGCATGTGGATGACATTTAGCATCCGTAACGTGTCCGCGAAGTTGAAAAACTTTTCTTGTTCGCTTATTGTGTTCCTATTGTTGTTATTCCTATTGTCATTTAAACTTTTTCCTTTGTTCTTTGAGTCCTTCGGGAGATGTTGATAGTAGCATTTTTTTCCGAATTTGCAGGTTCTATATTTTGCGTAAGTCCTGCAGATGTCTGGGTGGTAGAATTTACAGCCGTCTCCAAATTTACAATGACCATTATTATAGAAGAAATTGCATATTGGGGGATGTTCATATATACATTGTCCTCTTTTAAATCTGCAATTACCTTTTATATAATACCTGCATATAATTCCTTCCCCATATTTACTCTTGGCCTTTGTTTTTTGCTCCTTATTGGGGGACAGTTTCACTCCGTTTTCTTGACTGCCCTCTTGTCTTGTCCTATTTGTGCTAGTTGTGTTTGTGTCCTTCGTTGCCCTTATGCTGTGTGTTGTCATTACACTCTTTGTCGCCTGTGTATTTTCGGCCTCGTTTTGTGACGGTATTTGATTTTTTTCTATTTCGCCTTTCTCCGTTTCTTCCGTTTTCCACTGTTCTTTGTTCCCACTTTCCTCTTTCATTCTCTTCTCGTAGTGTCTTTCTGCTTTAAATACTGCAAAAGAGTTTAATTCGGTCAAGCAGTTTTCGCAGAAAAATTTTATCCCATTAAACTGCTTTGCGTTCGTTATAAGGGAGATTTTTTCATCTCCCCATTCTAGGCATTTAAAATCAAAAAGTAGCTGACAAAAATCATACCTCATCGCCCCTGTCTCATCTGTTGCATCCTTACAGATACCACAGAGTTGCGGGTATGTATTAATTTCCATGTTGGTGAAGTGAATCAAAAAGGGGTATTATGGGAGGTATTGGGTGGGGATGACTCAAGCTGGGTGAGGGAAAGAATTTTCCGTTACTCCGGGGGCGGGGGATAGGGGATGTGGCACGCTGTATACTTCTCACTGATTGGTCCTCTCGACTGTGGCTGCGGGGGATAATGGGGCGATATTTGCGGGCACTTCAAAAACCAAACTTTCCTCTCAAAGAGACTCTCGGAAAAAAACAAATGCTGTATATATTAATTCACATTGTTTTTATTTACTTTTTTTGGTATATGCCGCGATTTTTACTTTTTTAAAAAGAAATACCACTATGCACTATCAATTAACTCACAATATCGGCACCGTTTAAAACTGATTAACTGCAGGATTTTTACTGTAATACCGCTTTTATTCGGACTTCGATCGAAACACGTGTAACCGTCACAACAGCAAACAAATATATATATATATACACACACACATATATATATATATATATATATATATATATAATATATTATATATATATATATATATATACTATGAGGGGCGGTCAGAAAATAAGTTTACACGGCATATAATTTCGTAACTAAAGGACCTACATTGATTATGTTTGTATCAGGTAAATTCGTTAATCATTGTTGGCAACGCTGCACGTCGATTCGGGTTAAAAAAACGCAGTCAATTCAGCACTTGTTAGCAAAGTTAAGGTTTACAGGTAACACTGCAAGATGGCCACGGCTGCTTGCATGGTAGAAAACATCAGTATTGTCCATGAACTGATATGCAACCTAGAAAGTGCACCACACCCTTGCCTGAACGTCCAACGAATCTTCAGGCTAACGGGTACAAGTATCTCACGATGACCTGCACAGCTGATGTCAAAACTTGATCTCAATTTAAAGATGTTCAAGAGAATAAGAGTGCAAACATTAACAGCATCCATGAAAATACGATTGAACTAACGTAAACGCTTGTTGAGACAGTTTTACACTTGTGGTCCTTCAGCAAAATTTAGTCTTCGAGTGAGAAGCGTTTTACTATAGAAAAGACAAAACACATTTACAACCGTGTCTGCGCCAATGTGGAAAAGAAATCAGAAATAACGCCTGCCCAACTTTTAAGGGAGAAATTACGTATCAGTGATTCTGTGATGGTTGCTGCTGACACTTCGTTTGTTGACAAAACTGATCCTACATTCGTTGAAAGAAGGGTGAAATAAATTTAAAGAAGCTACTGTGAATACGTCTTGAGAGATCGACTTACCGTTCTAAAGTCACTATTGATTTTCTCCGGACAAACTGCGCAGACTTCGTAAAACAATTTTTGATCACCAATTGTGCATATTTGAATCTCTTAATTATTTGAAGATTTAAAGATTTTCTGAATTGTATACAAAAACTTTGCCGCGAGTAATTTATAAAAAAGTAAACCGGTGTGAAGCCAATTAAATTACCTATCCAGCTGTTTAAATCGGGTTGATGGTTTTCATTACAAAGATGTAAGGATCGGACCTGTACACGATACATAATACGTATTATACGTATCGTGTACAGTTCCAGCACTTGTATCTTGGTAATGAAAATAAAGATAAAAAATCAACCCGATTCAAATAACTGGATGGATAATTTCAGTTAATTTTATAGATAATTTAATGTAAGAATGCGTTATTGGATCGTGCATGATTCCTTCAGTGTTCATTTGCAATGAGTGATGAGTGTTATTTCATTTAATTATAAACAAAAAAGCGTCAGGTTTTTAATGCTATATAGAGAGAGGCGGTGTGATTCTAGTTCGGTCTAAAGGAATAAAGGCAGGGGAGAGTCCTCACTTTGCCCACATAGAGGGTAGGGAGAGTAGAGGAAAGGTCTTAGAGTCGCCTCTCGAAGGACCTTTCATTATTCCGAGACTGAACAGTGAACAACCTACCATTAAGACGTAGTTTTAAGTCCCTCTTGTTTTTGTTACAAGTGATTTTTCGTGTTAAAAAAACTTATGTGAATACCTCGGATTGTTTAACTTGACTTATCACTTGTCAATGTTGTTTGTTACCCGTTGCTCTTAAAATTAATCTCGTTTGCATACATCCGGGTGTTCAAACCCTGGCACAGTGTGACTTTGACGATGGCACATGGACAGTCTAGGGTGGTCCAAAAAATAAAATTTTGTAATTTTTTACCTCCACATGGCTGCTCCTGTTCCTATATTTATTAAACATCTCCATGCCAAATTTCAGCCTAATTGAATGATATTTACTACCGGCCATGAATTTCATTTTACTACTCATTTTCTAGTAGATTGATCTTCTGGGTTAAAAAATGAAAAAAAACAAGGACAAATACTAGTTTATTTGTTTGAAAACAGATTAAACCTCAAAGAAAACAGCTTATTTTTTTTAGAAAACAGAATAACTCTTAAACAAAGATTAAATCTCAAAGAACAAAAATGATATGTTTGATAGAAAATTACATTTATCATTCGTTTATAATATACATCATTACTTAGATTAATGCTTCATCACTGACTCCTTCAAAGACGATGAGTAGTCTTGGCGATGTTTTGCTACTAATCGGAGGATGACTTGTTTTTGTTCTTCATCCTTCGTCAAAGATGTATTATATATGCCTTGATAAGGGCGATACCCCTCTCCGCCGAATCATTGACAACTTTTAGGTTGATCGCTATGCGTCGAAATTCTTGAAAGCAATCATCCTCCGTCCAGGAATTGGGATTGGTCCTCAGGAAGATATCCTCCGCTGCCTTCCTTCCTTCTTTCTTTAACAGATTGAAGATTCCCAGGGTTCTTTTGGTGACCATTTAATACAAATTCAAATCTTCAATGTTTCCCTCAAGCTTCAATCGACGAGTAAGAGTGGTATTCTCGTTACGTTGGAGGTTTACGACCATCTTCCGTTTGGTCTCGGCATCGACTCTAGGATCGAAGAATGCAAGGCCGATGAGATGCTCTCCAAGATACCACGGGTGCCGTTGAAGAGCTGTGGATGCTGCTTTGGAAATGGTCTAATTTGGGTACTTTTGCAAGATTTTAAGAAGCAGAATATCGTTGAAAGGAACGTTGATTCCGACGGGAGCCTCGTTCCAAAAACTTGCGTAGACCAATGCGATAAACAGAGAGAGCTTGGTGATATTCTCCGTCTCACCTACTGTCAGCTGTAGTTGATGCTTGAACAGATAAATTTTGAGGACGTAGATGGCCTTGGCCATCCAGCGTGCATGGTGAGTTGGTCCTGGAGCGCGGACCTTGACTTCTTTCTTATCACGGCACCCGAGGAAGGTGAGGCAGAGTCGTAGCAATTCCTCGTAGTCACCACGCGATTGTTTAGACTCCAGTGCCTTTGTGAAGTAATGGATCATTTCCTCTTGAAGCTAGAACATCTTTGGATCTCTGAATAGGTTATTTGAAGCCTTCATGAAGGAATCCTTCTGAAGTGATGGCCATTTTTTCTGAAAACGTTTAAAGAGAGTCATTTCCGGGCCACCTGTGGGTCCAAGAAGTGCGTTGCAGGTGTTTGACAAGACGACTTCAAGGATATGATGTCGACAAACGATCCAGACAAGTTCCATCCCTACTGCTTTTTCAATCATGGTACAGGCTTCCCTGTGAAGGTCAGTATTAGACGCAGTTGTGTCAAATACGAGACCTTGGGTCTCACCACGAAGATTCCAGTCATCAATCGTCGAAATGCAAGCCTTGGCCTGTTCTTCTCCTGTAGCTCGTTGTATTTTTGGCACGGCTAGGAGTTTTTCCATTCCATTTCCCGTAACGATTACCGCGGTTCGTTCGGCTGTTTCCTTTGCGCCGCCGATGTCGGGAAGTAGTTTCCCATCCCAGTGAGGAAGAAGGGGTCCTTCGACAGAAAAAGAAGCTTGATCCTCTTTGGCTGCTGCCTGCCTTGCTTGCCTTCTTGAACGACGGATGGAGTTGCGTGAAAGAGTCATTGTAGAAATATCATAGCCCAGGGCTTGAGTGACTGATCCAGCAACGAAGACTACTCCTCGATCGGTAAGGTTGACGCGATCAAGAGCAGCAACCACATTTGGTGATGTGAAGATACTGTTTCGTTTCGGAGGATGAGAGTGTACATCTGCCCTTCCGGTCGAAGTCGACGGACGATAATCATCGTCTTCAGCGTTGAATTCTTCAGAGGATGAAGTGGATGTACTGGATGATGGAAGAGCAGCAACTCCAGCCTGGAATGCAGCCTCTCTTTCTTTGTACCTTAGAGCTTTGTCAGCATCTTTCTCCTGTCGACATCTCTTGCGGTATTCCTTGGCAAAATTAATCTTGTCAGGGCCTGCCATACTGCAGGAAAAGACGTCGTCTCGTTGCATCATCAGGAATTGGCGGTCTACTTCATTGTCTATCACCTTCAAGGCATCCTTCGAGGCAACGTTGAAAAGCTCTGAGAGAGTCTCTTGGAACATGCTCTCTTTCACTCTACAGCTTTGTAGCTGAGTCTTGCGGTTTTTCTTCAACGCAAGGAACTCTTCGTACAGCTTTGACAGCTTCCTAACGCAGGAATCGACTCGCTGTGTAGGAATCCTTGCTCTCTGCCATACTTGCAGGGCCTATTTGCAGGCCAAGTTGTAGCTCTCTTTCAAGGTCTTGGATTGTTCATGGTGGTGAAACTGAACCAAACGAAGCACATCACCACATGTGGGTAGCCTTGCAGTTGATAACTTGTTGCTGGGCTTTTCTAGAACCCACGTTTCTGCAGATGAGCGAGTACTTCTAGCCATAACCTGAAAAATGAGAGGAAATAATGCATTAACCGTTTCGCACCAAAGCACAATTATATAAGTGTTAAAGTAAAAAATTGCAAAGTCAAAATAAATAAAGTAAAAAAATTGGTTTTAGTGGTTAGTGGTTGATGGGTAGGAAGATAGCCAAATTTTTAAAAATATACAGTATTTAAGAATATGTAAATAATAAACTTCAAGAGACATAAGATATATACCTTACAATTTTAATAATTTAATTTAATAGCAACATCCTTACCGGTTATAAATTTGCATATAAAGAACATAATTTTTATATATATATATATATATATATATATATATATTTTCTATTATATATTTTCGCCTTTCTGTCTGTCTGTCCTTTATGCAAGCGCAAACCGTTTGACCTAGAGCTACCAAATTTGGTACGGGAACCTCTTATGGGATGAAGAATGTCAACACAGAGTCGGTCAGCCTGTTTGTCTGTTTGTATTACGGGCGGAAATGTGAAGCTCAAGATTTTCATGACTGTGTTCTTTTCTATAGTTTTATTGACCAGATATCTGATCAGATTCAGAAATCTTGACACAATGTGAAGATCAAAATTTTCACGGCTGCGTTCTTTTCTGTAGTTTAGCCTGTCTGTTTGTCTGTTTGTGAAATTTATCCCGGGCAGTAATGGGGGAAGGGTGGGGGTGGGGGAAAGTGGGGGAGAGGGGTAGGGTAATGGGGAGGGTAGGGTAATGGGGGAGGGGTGGGGTAATGGGGATGGGTGGGGGTAATGGGGGAGGGGGTTAGCCCCCAAGTTGCATAAAGGGGAGTGAGGGGGTTTTGGGGGCATTCAGTTGACCTAACCGGGCATTCAGTTGACTTAACCAGGCATTCAATTAACCCGGGCAACGCCGGGTACCTCACCTAGTATATATTTGTACTGAATAAATATAATACATATGAATTAATACTTAATATATATGAATTAATAATTATATATATGAATTAATAATTAATATATATGAATCAATACTTACACGAGATACTATTCTTAAGCTCTTGAAGTTTGAACGAACTTAAAACCGTCCTCCAACAAGTTTAAACTTGAAATGATGCATGAGTAAATGATTTGTCTGATTCACAAACAGCATTATACAAGAAATCGAACAAGTGCATCATCCTCTGAAAGGTGGGCGGAGTCAATGTGGCGTGACTGCCGCGTCCTCTAAAAATGAAGCGGGTAGAAAATGATTAGCTAATTAATTAATTGAAAATGTGAAAATCATAGCGACCTCTTATTATGTACTGAATCGACAGATATTTCGCACAAAATCACTTCACATCTAAAGGAATAAGAGCAGCCATATGGAGAGCATTTCCAACTATTTTGAAATTTTAGCCCGAATTTTGGACCACCCTAATGGACACTCATCAAGGCAAATAAAAAATCAATGGTTATAATGCTGCACCAGCCTGAATTCAGAATGCCCTTGCGTAAGCAAGATATTTGAGAATTTTCGGAGTGGTAACTGGCAACTCTTCTAAGACTGCGTGCAGCGCTTGCGCAATAAGATTGAAAATTCAGTTACTGAATAATCATTCATGTGTTAAGTGCGTCATATTTGACAAATTGGCTAAAGGGAAGCAAGTACACAAGGCTTTGTAATGCAGGTACCGTAAAGAAAACGTAAAATATAGTTATAAAAAACACACATTTATTGCTTTACTAATAATGCAATTAATTTGTCCAATATAAAAAGTATATTAATTTAGGCCTATTCGACATAGTCATAGTGGCATATTACGTTTTGCATTTTGGAAAAATGGCATAAAATAGCACATGATTGCCATAAGTTTGAGCACCATTGGCATACATAATTAGAGAAAAGCGAAGGCACACAAGGAATTTCTTATGTGTTGCCCGCCCTTACTTCAGAATGAAGCAAAGAATATAAGTAGAAAAAGGAAAACGCAACAACACACACACACACACACACGCGCGTATATATATATATATATATACGTGACGTCATAAACGCCTCACGATAGACCTACAGATTTACTCCAATGATTTGTAAAATTCGCTACAGTACTTCATTGCCAGGTGCGTAGCAAATGGCACTAAGGCGAAAATTACCGTAGGCCATTCTCAATGAGGCCCAGATGACCCTTAAAGATCTTTATGCAAACGAATCTAAAAGATCAATTCATCACGGCTCTCTAAACGCACCAGCTTTTTCTCGTTTACGTTGCGATGTCGTCGAAGAAGGTCCTACTCCTGCAGGTAATAGAGGTTGAGACCAGATGGGCGCCTTTGAATACCGAGGACCAGCTTGATTAGTAATGCTTTCATTCCAGAAGTTGCAATCGTCATAAAACGGTTCTATGAAATCGTAAAAGCAATCTCCAAAAAATCCGCGAACAACATTTCAGGAACAACCATTCGGAAAACCATCAAAATGGACCATGAGAAACAACCATTAAGAACAACCGTAAAAACTAATCCATGCCCCACTACAACTTACACATGTCACGATACACAAAGACATAGACACAATAGGACCATGAGACATACAGAAGTATAATATTAACATATTACAGTGCAACGTAGATGGCCTCACAAACAAAATCATGCAGCTTAGAGAATTCGTACACAAACAAAACATTCACATAGCATTTATACAAGAAACAAAACATTCACATGGCATTTATACAAGAAACAAAACTAAAACGCACACACAAAACACCCACCATCCCTGACTTCACGGCGATCCGTCAAGATCGTATTGGGGGTCACGGGGGTGGACTCATCACTTACATACGTAAAAGCATTAGCTACACTGATGCCACCCAAAACATTACAAACACAATCTAAGCAGATAACACGATAGAAATACAGGCAATTAACATTAAAACATGCGCAAAACACAACACCACACTAATCAACATTTACATCCCACCAGATAGTTCACCTCAGGTGCCAGCTAATTACAATCCACAGTTACACAATCTGGCCTCTCTCACTAATGTCATCTTAGGAGGAGACTTCAACGCTAAATACACTAGTTGGTACCTGCACAACCAAAGCAACACCAGAGGCGCCACATAGCCACACAACTAAACACCCTCTTCATTCTTAACAATACAGAAGAACATACACACATACCACATCAAGCAGGATACTCAAACTCCTCCCCAGACATAACGTTCTGTTCCCCCTCATCAGCAACACATACACACTGGAGAACAGAAAAACAACTGCAAAAAACTTCACTTTTTTCTACGTGAAAGTCACAATATGATAATAGAAACCCACTCTAATAGACAGAGTTTATTTCCACAACAGTTTCGATGCCCACTAGCATCCTCTTCGGGTATCCTTTCTCTCGGGTTAACCTTAGAGTGGATCTTAGGGTCTTTGTTAGCTTTAGCTTCTGTAGATCTGTAGATCATTACAACACGTTCTACACCCTGCCCCAACAGCCTTAGGCACACTTACAGAAATTACAAGAAAGCCGATTGGGAACAGTTCAAAATACAGACTGAGAAACAATTCACCACATTAAACAGCACACCCATCATAAACATCAATACAACACTCAAGACATTTAATCAGATCATCAATAATGCAAACAAATACATACCCAAGGGCAACATTAGGAAATATAACCTAAATTACATTAGAGAAATACCCCACCTTATAAGGCAACGTAACAACCTCAAACATAACACACAAACACCACACACAGAAGCCATAAAACAGCAGATACAACAGCTCAACACAGAAATAAACAACAAACTCAAAGAAAAACAAACAGAAACATTTAGGGAATTCATAACAACACTAAACCACTCCACAGATACATCCAGGCTATACAAGACTATAAACAGCATTACCCACTCTAACAGCGGCATTCACACCTCACACGCGGCTATCTGTCGCAGCCAAAATAATATCCCAACATATACACAACCAACAAGCTAACATTCTAGTTAATCACTACGCAAAGATAAGTCACTTAAACAGAGACAACAACCAGAAACACGCAAACAGACAACCAGCCAGAAACAAGAAAACCTACAGACTCGACACGACCATTACACCCTTCAATACAGACCAGACCACCAAGATCATCAAAAACATTAAGAATTCGAAGGTTACTGGACTAGACAACATATCTAATATACACTTTAAACACTTGGGCCCACAGGGAATACTAGCTCTCACAAACATCAGCACATATTCACACCAACACTGTATTATTCCTGACATATGGAAACAAGGTAAAATTATTACACTACTCAAACCAAACAAAAATCCAACAGAACCAGCTTCCTATATACCCATTACTTTACTATGCACACCTTCCAAAGTAACAGAAAGACTGATCTTACAAATCACCAACCCACGCATACCACTATCGCCTACTCAACATGGATTCAGACCTCACCATTCAACCACGACATTACTCACTAACCTCACGCAGCACATCATGGATGGCATCAACTGCAGACGACCAGCTCAACGTACACTATTAGCAACAATAGACATTAGTAAAGCATTTGATGCAACACAAACATGCACAATAACACCAAAAGGTGGCTGAGCAACTATCTTTCAGGAAGATACTCACATGTTACATTTAATGGCAAGTCATCCAAAAACAAGCTTTTTCCGAACGGGGTCCCTCAAGGCTCTGTTCTCTCACCAACACTGTTTAACTTATACATGCATGACATTCCAACAGCCATAGATAACAAGCTTACCTTATCATCATATGCAGATGACATCACTCTAACATCCACCCACAACAACATCGACACCGCTACAAATAACCTACAAACATACATAAACAGTATACAAGACTGGCTCTCACACAATAGACTCAAAGTAGCGCCCACAAAATCAACCATCACCTTGCTTAGAAGCAACACAAAAGAACACCAGATAAATTCACAGCTTACACTAAACAACACCAACATTCCACACACTCACAAGACCAAAATACTTGGGGTCACATACAACACATCATTATCTTTTGCAAACCACATTCGGGACATTAAAAACAAATGTACGCAAGACTTAACACGCTTAGGGTACTAACAGGCACAAACTTTGGACACCAGCAGGAAACAACATCACTCATATACAAACAATATATTCGCTCAGTTATGGACTATGCTAGCCCATGTTGGGCACCCATTATCTCAAACACACACACATAAACACCTTAAAGACAATACAAAACAACGCACTTCGTATCATTACAGGATGCACTCAAACAACACCAATAGAACACCTGCACACAGAAACAAAAATACTGAAAGTTAGGGAACATTTAGACATGAGGGGAACACAATTCATGGCAGCAGCGACAACTAACCCACAACACCCTTGCCACTACATGTACAATCACGCACCGACACCTCGCACCATTAAGGTAACACCAGAGAGACATTATAACCAAATACTCCATTCCATACCACGCCCCACAGACATCACACAGTACAGAAAACACATACACACACACCTAACCCACAAAGCACTGACACGACTCGGTCCGAATGCGGTCCTAGGTGCGAAGCCGCCACCCATTGACAGGTCAGAGACCAGCCTGAGCAGATTGGCTCGAGTTAACTTAGCACGATTCCGATGTGGACATCACCCCAACTTACAGACATATAAACACAGACTAGACAACTACACAAACGACACCTGCCACCTGTGCCAGGACATACCACAAACAATTGAACACATTATGACAGACTGTACCGCTCTAGCACAACATAGAACACAACACAACATCACTAGTGCGCTGAACCTCTGGTCCACTCCGGAGAGGGCGATCAGTTACCTGCGTGCCGCCGGCTTGCTCGATCAGGGTGGGCTGATCGGCTAACCAACAACAACAACAACCGTAAAAACTCAAGAAAACTTTTTCGTTCAAGTTTCTCTTCCAAGTCTCTAGTCATTCTTCAGTCTCCCACCAACCGTCTAGCGGTAAACAGCCAGTCTCTCACCCACTGACCTTCCGAGAAAAGTCGCGTTACGAGAAATTAACTTTCTCCGCCTACCACATTCCACGAGTTTAGGCCCTCATATTTTGTGTTTCACTTGTAAATCTTTGTATTAAATTTGATAATAGATTTAAATATACCGTCAACCCCATATACTGTATACCTAAGACATGTCACAGTGCTACTCTATTCACTCTTATCATACTCTTTCTCAAGATCCATAAAAACCATGTATACCTTGCAATCCCTTTCACATGCTTTCTCAGTCACTTCTCTTAATCCAAACATTTGATCCACACAGCCTCTTCCACCTCGGAACTCTCCTTGCTCATCACTTACCAAGCATTCTGTAATCGCAAGCATTTTCACAAGAATAAGCCCCCGCGACGATATATATATATATATATATATATACAGGGTGGGCGGAAAGTAGCTCCCTATTTTGGATTGGTAAAAAAATACGTATATTATCCATTTATTTCAGAAGAAATAATATGAAAAGGTAGGCATACATGGTAGGTTTTCTCTAAAATTCAATGTGGGCTCCAACTCTTTCCACCAGCTTCTGGAGCCGCCCAGGAATGGCGTCCACTGACTTTAGCAGGAACTCCGGCGGGATGGAGGACATGACTTCCCGAATTCGGTCCTCCAGTTCTTCCAATGTCCTCGGTTTGGTGCGGTAGACTTCTTCCTTTACCCACCCCAAAAGAAAGAAGTCGCACGGTCTGATATTTATGCAAGATGGCGCCCCTCCGCACTTCGCTCTTGTTGTCCGTGAGTGGCTGGATGCCCACTTCCCTGGGCGTTGGATGGGTCGTCGTGGTCCACATCAATGGCCAGCCAGGAGCCCCGACTTGACACCGTGCGACTTCTTTCTTTGGGGGGGTAAAGGAAGAAGTCTACCGCACCAAACCGAGGACATTGGAAGAACTGGAGGACCGAATTCGGGAAGTCATGTCCTCCATCCCGCCGGAGTTCCTGCTAAAGTCAGTGGACGCCATTCCTGGGCGGCTCCAGAAGCTGGTGGAAAGACTTGGAGCCCACATTGAATTTTAGAGAAAACCTACCATGTATGCCTACCTTTTCATATTATTTCTTCTGAAATAAATGGATAATATACGTATTTTTTTACCAATCCAAAATAGGGAGCTACTTTCCGCCCACCCTGTATATATATATATATATATATATATATATATATATATATATAAAATCTCAAATAATTATCCTTGGGAAAATGCCTGCCCTTGTAACTACCAGTGAGTATCCAAATAGGTACAGTTGCGCTCATTATTCGTAGGACACTCTTGCGAACAGATAGCGACACCTGGCATACGTACAGTTCCTTTCAAGTTACAGCAGTCTGTGATGATCCAGGGGTATTTATGGATCCAGCAGTATTGCCGGAACGGGTATATGTACGGCGATTCTATGAGCAGAAGGGAAGATCAACACCTGCAGCCGCTCTCGCAAGTGCTGGAGAGGGTCATTATGGAGACATCATGCGTCGTACTGTGGAGGAAAATCCAGCTGGGTCTAGTGCTGTAACTGCTGTGCCTGGTATAAGTGGAATTCAACATGTAGAGACGGCTGGCAGAACTCCTGCATCTTCCTAATTGCAACATTCAAGGTAATCTCTTATAACTGTAGAGGCCAAAGCTTAGGTAATAACAGCAAACACAGACGGATCATAATTAATAAGCTGTTAGAGGATGCTGATATTCTCTGTCTGCAGGAAACATGGCTATGGAAACAGGACTTAAAGGACCTGAATAGCTTGTTCAGTAACCTTCATGGGATAGGAGAGGCCACCAGAGATAAACAAGATGGTCTCCATGCAGGCCACCCACCTAGTGGAGCAGCTATTCTATGGAGGTTGGGGTATGGGAAATATATTAGTGAATTAAAACTTGGTTAAAACTAGCTAACTAGAATGGAAATTTGTGTAGACAATAAAAAATTTGTAATTCTGTGTATCCATATGCCTTTTCAGGCAGTTGATAATGAAGAAGATTACCTCATTAAATTGGGGCAGGTCAGCAGTATTATATATTGATGTGTAGCTATTATTGGTGACTTTAATGCCAATGTGCTTAATGATAATTCTTAATGATAATTCTGTTTAGCAACCACTTAAAAGCCTTCTGTGAAGATAATAACTTGACCCGTTCATCCATGTGTAGTCTTCCTGGTGATAGCTTTACTTATGTTAGTGATAGTTGGCACACCACCTCATGGTTGGATCATTGTATTTGTACACCAGATACAAATCAGGCAGTTCTGAATATGGAGTTTTGTACTTCTATGCTAGTTCTGACCACATGCCCCTATTAATTGAATTTGACATTAATTGTATTCCACTGCTATCACAGGTAAATGATACACGTAAAGCGAAGTCAGACTGGTCCAAAGATGATGATGAGGACAAACAACAGTATTGTAATAAAACTGATGTATTGCTAAATAATATATGTATCCCTACTGATGCTATAGCTTGTCAGGATGTAAACTGTAGAATTCAAACACATAATTTGGAATTTAAAGCGAAGTTAGACTGGTCCAAAGATGATGATGAGGACAAACAACAGTATTGTAATAAAGCTGATGTATTGCTAAATAATATATGTATCCCTAATGATGCTATAGCTTGTCAGGATGTAAACTGTAGAATTCAAACACATATTTTCGAATTTAAAGACATGTGTGAACAAATTGTTTCTTTTCTCAATAATGCTAGAATAGACTTAAATACCTTTAGGAGAAAAAATTATACATGCAGACCTGGCTGGAGGGATTATGTGGGTGAACTTCATAATGCATCCAGAGATGCTTTTTTAATGTGGTGTGAACAAGGGAAGTCAAGGCAAGGCCCTATATTACAACAAAAACAGAGGGCTAATGCCAAGTTCAAGTATGCATTGAGGAAGTGGTTCTCAAACTTTCTCCTTCGTTACCCAAACTCTTGATTTTCTCCGTCCGTATTACCTCCTTCAAAGAAAGCACACACAAAATAACGAACTATTTTACACACTCATACATACATACATAAACAATATATATATATATATATATATATATATATATATATATATATATATATATATATATATATATATATGTTAACCCCTCCGTCTATGGCCTTGGTGGGTTCGAAGTTGACGGGGATTCTGGTTAGGTGGCAGCAACGGATTTGTTACTCCGGAGTAACTGATATCGTTTAGGTAATCGCAGTAGTTTTCTTCTATACTACTCTCCGATTTCTTCTTATAACGTATTGGGAAATTATTTTTCTCTATTTAAGACTAAATTCTCTCTAAGTTCCTTGATTCTTCTTATAACATATCGGGAAAATATTTTTTTTATATTTAAGGCTAAGTTCTCTGAAGGTTTCCCGATTCTTCTTATAACGTATCGGGAAAGTACTTTTCTCTATTTAAGACTACGTTCTCCGAAGAGAGCAAGGTTCGTAGGAGAAGATAGACTTTTTCTTACGGTAATTTACTGCTAAAATGTTACACGTAATGCTCAGCCTCTAAGTTAGATCAGTCTAGTTAGAATGAACATTGGAGAAATTTTATGGGTTTTTATATCCAATTTTTTCCTTACTTCATTATTATTTAATGCTGATCTGTTTCATTCTCAATAGGCTGATTTACTTTGCAAAACATTTAAAGACAAAACAAATATTTTTGCTGTATCAATGTCTAGATTGCTAAGCAAGAGGAAGCCATATTTTTTCATTTTTAAACCGCATATTGACAGATCTGATGTTATCATGATCTGCCAAGTTAACTAAAAATGGAAATTGAAATATGCCTTCCCATCACGAATTACAAACAAACATGCACATGGGTCAAACTGAAAGGCTGGCTTAAGATTAAAAATTAAACGTTAAGCAGGACATGACTTCATCTCTTACAACGAAGAGAGAATGTATAAAAAAAAAATGAACAAGATTACATTATTAAGCTAAGTCTACGAAAATGATTAAGTTGTTTAAACAGAAATAGTTAACCAATTATAAAATAGAAAGCAAATCAAAGTTTTATCCAAACTCGTGTCAGCGTGATACGATTTTGGGCTTGATATGTAAAAATGAATATATGAATAAGAATATAAGGATTATATAAACATAAGAATTATATGAATGAATATAAGAATTATATGGATGTAGGAGTGATTCATTTTTACAGGGCTCTCTTCTCTAGAATGATATTAATACAATAATATAACATCCTAACTAATTCTAACTAGATGATAACAAACAGTGTTTTATAATATAGATTTATATACACAACATAAGTCGGGGTGGTTAAGTTGCAATGCACAGTAATTAGAAAATCAAATCCTTAACACGACACTTGCTTAGAGAGTCATTAACGAACCAAGGACCTGAGCCGAACCGGCTGTCCAAAGGGCGAGGCACGCACTCGCAAGAGGGGTGAAGCTTCGACTGCCCTCTCAAAGTGTTTGCACTTTGCCCTGGAGAAACTCCCATGGTGCCACGTTTACAAAAGATTCTTAAGGTTGCAAAGGTTGTCTAACAATGATATTAGCAAAAGAATTTATATAATTTTGGTTCTACACTTAACTCCTTTATGTGATTTATATTAGCCGAAAAGAAAATTTAGAATTTAGGAATCTCTGTTTAAGATTATAGATTTGGCACACTGGAGTCGTTAGGGTTAAGAAAACGGCCAGATGATCCACCGGGGCATCGAGGCGAGTTATAAAATATAAAAAAATCAAAGATTAATACTTTAATTTATGCAAACAGACTAAAAGGATTCATACGTTAATTTAGACAAACAATGATATTGTTAAATTTTACAAAAAATTATTTTTCCTGTGGAAAACCTTCTCCACATGGTTCCCGTCCCAGAGTTAGAACTAGGGGGTTACTTTGAATATCCTCTCAAACAACAGCAGTTGGATGTAGTTTTATATGGAGACAAAGAATAGTTAAAGAAGTAGTTGGATGTAATGTTTCATAAGGAAAAAAGAAATAGTTAACTAAAATACATCTACTTCGTACTTAATCCACTATATTTATCAGTTAAATTTTACACTAAAATCGATACTTATGCACTACTGAGCACTTATAGTTGACGGTGACTTGTGTGTCCTTGAGCACTTGGAGTCTGATTTGGCTAGGTCCACTTTTTATACTGGTCTAAGTTCACCGTGTGCATACACTTTTAAATCAAACGTGATTGTAATCAACTTTATGAGAACAAAATTTGAGAGAGATGAATTTCAATGAACCATTGGAAAAGTACTTAAGTGAAATTGATACGATTTCTGCAAGGTTTTGAACGGATATGGGTCGTTTGAGAACTTTTTTAGAACTTTGGAATTGACTAAACTCTATAGCGTGGAAGGTATAAAATTTCAGGGTATTGTGCAGTGAAAGGTTTACGTGTGGACATTGCTCAAGTTTTTTGGGTACGCGTTGGCGGCTAATTGCCTCCGCCATCAATCATTCCACGTCTCGAGCGTATTTCAATAAATTAGTACGTAGGGCATGAATGCATGGGTATCGCCTAAACGGGTATATGGAGTACGTGTGGTGGTAGCTCCTGAACTGGAAATACGGTTAAAGAAACAATTTGTAAATGGGATAAACCGACGTTATGATTACTGTTCTTCGTTTCGTGTATTCGGTCCTTTTGGAGCTACGCGAGTGACCTTAGTGATGGAAGTTCCGCTTCTGAAATCAAAGTGGCAGATGGCTCCAGAAAATTGTGACCAATCGAATATTCAGGAACAGGCAGGAGTCTGAACGAGTGGGGCCAATCTTGGAGATAGCCTTGAAGGGCGGTGGCCTATCGGGCTGCGAGATAATAGGGATAGAGAAGGGTAAGAAAGGACTTGAAACACAGATTAAGATGACAAGAACGAAGAAAGCCGATGAATTCTGAACATAAGTATTCCCAGAAGCTGTTTTATGGTGGTAGAAAGGAACATTTAGAGGAGGAGAAGGAAGGTTATGGTCAATGCCGAGGTTCTTGACCCGTGGTTTGACCTGAGGAAGGGCCAACAAGGAGACAGGAGAAAAATTAGTATTCTGTTTCATCGGACGGGAAACAGGAGGAAGATAAGTCTTCTGTTTAGTAGGAGAAGAGAAGACTTTCGGCAGGTGTCTGAAATGGTACTGCCAAATTTCGATTTCCAAACCTCGGATTAGAAAGTACAGAATCGAATGAACGTTGTCCTGTAGAGCGATGCAAAGATGCATCACTCCCTTTGGTGGGAAGAGAAGAGTGGCAATTGTCTTCCGAATTCGTCAAAGAAGCGTTGTTGGCGCGTGGCAAGATTTGAACCTCATTAAGACAATGAGACTCGAAGTCATAAGCCGAGCTTGCATCATGTCCGAGGGACATAGGCGAGTTTTCCGTGACCTCTCGTAAATTTGCAGAAGAAGGGAGATCCCTCGGAAAATTCCCCTAATCGAGAACTTCCCTCGTGATGTCTGGGACAGTTTCTTCATAGAGCGCTTCCGTCGTGGGGTTTGAGACAGCCTCTTCATAGGGCACTTCCCTCGTCGTACTGAGCACACCCATCGTATCGTGCATGCTGCACAAACTAAGTGGATGGATAAGTGTATTCCGTGTTTGCCTTTCCGTACGAACAACTTCCGATGGCGGAGTAGGTTCGGGTTCGCTCCCGGCACCTGTAGGCTTAGTCTCAGAATTGGGTGGAAAATCCTCTACCTTTGGAAACAGAATCACGTCATCTTCCTTAAATAGGGATTCAAGCGAAATGACCAAACCGGAACTCAAAGGAGATGAGTCTTCATATTTAGTTGGAATAACCGAAACTCTGGGAACTTCAAGTTCCTGCCTAACTGTGAAGAAGGGAGTGACTCTCGATGGAGTCAGGGGTCTACTGTGAAGACATTCGAGTCTTCGTGCTCAAAATGACCAAAGGTATGTTGGCTTTAGTTCCTCGTTCGCCGGAACTGGAACGGAACAATTTACGATTGATGAAAAATCTTCCCCATCTAATAGCAGTTACTCTTTATTTTGAACTGGTTCCAGGGAGTCATTCGGGCTCTCTGAAACAATTCTTTCACCCTCAGTCGAAAAGAGCGAAGAGTAGGGGTGAAACACATACTCGAAAGGTGGGTTCTCTCCTCGAATTAGGCCTGCTTCTCTATCGGCCACATAGAAATCGTGCGTAATAAAGAAATTCATCCCCAGGATTAAATATCCATCCCGGTCTCCTTCAGATATGACCACAAATGGAGTCAGATAAGGGACTGAATCAAACTCAATAGGAAGAATAATTTCTCCGGTACTGTATTCTTCCCAACCATCATCAATGCAGGTCAAGCGAGAATGCAAATCGAAATTTCCCGTAGCCGTCTTAAGTAACTTCTTGTATACGTCTTGTTTAATGTAATTCGCCTGACAGCAGTCCTCAACAAGAGCCAAAACCGCTTGGTTGTTGACAGAAATTTTCATGAAAATGTATGAGCTCTCGTCGAAAAGCACCATTTCGTGAACCCAAGAAGGCGTTTCCGAAACATGCGAACATACTTCATCGTCCGCGTCATCGATGGTTTCGCGCGGATTCCAGAAAGCTTCCGACCATCCCGTCTTCCTTAATGCAGTCGCATTTATTTCGTCGCTATAGCCTACCGGTTGGAACACTTGAGTAGCATAATACCGAAAAGCGTTCCACGTAGTAAAACTTTCCAACAAGAATGGGTGCAAGACGTTCCTCGCGCAGCCCTCTTCATCGTCTAAGAAGTGCGTAACCATCCGAATCTTCGCGATATCATCGAGAACGTTATAATGAACATAATATCCTTCTAATGCGCCAAACCATTCGTCCACGTACGGGGGTACTACTTCACCGTATTCTCTCCACTTAAAAATTGGAACCTTAGGGATATTACTCGTCAAATAATTATATCTATCCATTCTCTTAAAAAAAAAACGACAAAGGACAGAAAAATGGATTTACAAATAAGGAAGGCGAAGCGAAACAAAGAAAAACAAGAAAAACTTATCCCTAATACTGTAAATACAACAGAATTGAAACGAAAAAAATTAAGCGTGACATTACCTATTCCGGCTTAAATAAACACTTAATAAAGTCATCCCAAACGAAGCTGCAAAACTTGCCTGTCGATTTCGACATATTACTCGAATTGTACGGACTCATTTTAATTTAAACCGAAAACGCACAAAAAAAAACCAGACAAACTATTTGCGTACCAACACAGTAACCGCAAAAAAAAAAAAAGAAAAGACGAAACCTTGCGCATTTGCTTACCGACGCGAAAGAGCGAGAGAAAAAGGAAAAAAATCCTTTTCATGAGTCAACAAACAAACGTATGCACGAACTATATATATACACGACAAGTTAGGTACAATTAATTTAGGAGTCCATTATAAAAATGAAAATCAATCCAAAATTCCGTTTTCTGTTATAACAATGCGAGACAATTCAAATAATAAAAAAAAATTTCATGCCCATTTAAAAAAAAATAAATTGACCACATACTTTGCAGAAACCGTTTTCTCGTTACAACAATAAAATATATATTTCACCTAATATTTATATACGCATATACTGCATGCAAAAAGAGACAAATCTGTCAATTTCCTTCTTACAACAAACAAAGAAGGTTGAATTAAATTAACTGCACTTGAAACTGACTGCACTTGAAACTGACTGCACTTGAAACTGACTAACTTGAAACTGACTAACTTGAAACTGACTGACTTGAACTGCTATCAAGTGGGCTTCCTATTTCTTTCGGAAATCCGAACTAACTGATTCTCTTAGCATTAAGCTATCTATTATCCTCTGGGGCGGTTGTCCCTCTGGATGCAACCGACTGACTTGAACTGCTATCAAATATCTCTATAACTAACTCTCTGGGGCGGTTGTCCCTCTGAATGCAACCGACTGACTTGAATTGCTATCAAGTATCTCTATAAACTATAAACTATCTCTTCCTCTTTCCAAGAAATACACAAATAATACACAATTTGTGCATTACAATAATGCACAATAATTGCACAATAATTGAAGGTCAATTCATTTCAATAATTTGAAAAAATTGTAAACAAAAATAAAAAATGTAAACAACATTTCACTCGAATGTACGCGAAAGTACGGTAATATTATGTTTGATACATAAAATAAAATTATTCTATACTAACTATAATAGTGAAAATAACTCTGTTTCAATAAAAAGAAATATATCACTGGTGTAGTGAATGTTCACTGTGTTTCTTGTTAATTCTGGCTTGATACTCATTATTAATTGTTAATAATACTGACTTCTCAAATGTTTAGAGATTACTTTAAAAAAAAGATCTGTACTTAACAATATTCCTACGGCGAAAATCCTTGAAGACGTGTCGTGAAGACGTGTCTTGCTGGCTACTTGTTCCTGGATGAAGAATGGGCGTCGCCAGTTATTCTATTTCCAGGGTCTGAAAGACTGGAAGAACCCTGATGCAGGGTCGCCAGTTGTTAACCCCTCCGTCTATGGCCTTGGTCGGTTCGAAGTTGACGGGGGTTCTGGTTAGGTGGCAGCAACGGATTTGTTACTCTGGAGTAGCTGATATCGTATAGGTAATCGCAGTATTTTTCTTCTATACTACTCTCCGATTTCTTATAACGTATCGGGAAATTATTTTTCTCTATTTAAGACTAAATTCTCTCTAAGTTCCTCGATTCTTCTTATAACGTATCGGGAAATTATTCTTTTTATATTTAAGGCTAAGTTCTCTGAAGGTTCCCCGATTCTTCTTATAACGTATCGGGAAAGTACTTTTCTCTATTTAAGACTAAGTTCTCCGAAGAGAGCAAGGTTCGTAGGAGAAGATAAAGACTTTTTCTTACGGTAATTTACTGCTAAAATGTTACACGTAACGCTCAGCCTCTAAGTTAGATAAGTCTAGTTAGAATGAACATTGGGGAAATTTTATGGGTTTTTATATCCAATTTTTTCCTTACCTCATTATTATTTAATGCTGATCTGTTTTATTCTCAATAGGCTAATTTACTTTGCAAAACATTTAAAGACAAAACAAATATTTTTGCTGTATCAATGTCTAGATTGCTAAGCAAGAGGAAGCCATATTTTTTTATTTTTAAACCGCATATTGACAGATCTGATGTTATCATGATCTGCCGAGTTAACTCAAAATGGAAATTGAAATATGCCTTCCCATCACGAATTACAAACAAACATGCACATGGGCCAAACTGAAAGGCTTAAGATTAAAAATTAAACGTTAAGCAGGACATGACTTCATCTTTTACAACGAAGAGAGAATGTATACAAAAAATGAACAAGATTACATTATTAAGCTAAGTCTACGAAAGTGATTAAGTTGTTTAAACAGAAATAGTTAACCAATTATAAAATAGAAAGCAAATCAAAGTTTTATCGAAACTCTTGTTAGCGTGATACTATTTTGGGCTTGATATGTAAAAATGAATATATGAATAAGAATATAAGGATTATATAAACATAAGAATTATTTGGATGTAGGATTGATTCATTGTTCATTTTTACACACACACACACACACACACACATATATATATGGGAATGAACTCAGAATGGTCCCGAGTTTTTTATGATACACACAGACAGTGCATGGAACAAGGAACTCTTCTGGGAAAATTAAATCCACTATAGTCCGAATAAGTAATGATAAATGACAAATACCATAGTTTTTCTTTTTCATGATGCTAGCCCGACGTGGGCAACGGGTCACTCGCAAAGAGGTCCCATAAATATAGCTTCCCTCACCAGCTATCTGCAAAGCAGACAGGATCCAGCTTTGGGACATGGATCTAGGGTTTAAAGCAGCCTAGCCCTGCTACATTTAGAACCTCAATTAGGCAAAAGACTCGCTGCCTTCACGTCAGATTGAATACATAAAAGAAAAAGGGGTAACTATTATATTTTTAGCCAAAAACCAAAACTTAAACCTCAACTGGTAGAATTGAGCGTCCACTTTTCAAGGCACATAACATGTCCGTTTCAAAGTGGACGCTCAATTCTACCAGTTGAGGTTTAAGTTTTGGTTTTTGGCTAAAAATATAATAGTTACCCCTTTTTCTTTTATGTATTCAATCTGACGTGAAGGCAGCGAGTCTTTTGCTTATATTGAGGTTCTAAATGTAGCAGGGCTAGGCTGCTTTAAACCCTAGATCCATGTCCCAAAGCTGGATCCTGTCTGCTTTGCAGATAGCTGGTGAGGGAAGCTATATTTATGGGACCTCTTTGCGAGTGACCCGTTGCTCACGTCGGGCTAGCATCATGAAAAAGAAAAACTATGGTATTTGTCATTTATCATTACTTATTCGGACTATAGTGGATTTAATTTTCTCGGAAGAGTTCCTTGTTCCATGCACTGTCTGTGTGTATCATATATATATATATATATATATATATATATATATATATATATATATATATATATAATTTTATATTTATAAACTTGATAAATATATTTTTTCTTTTTTTTTAACTGCCGCCTCCATTACCCCCCGAAAACTCATTCATTACCCCCCCCCCGAAATAATTTACCCATAGTTTCGGAAACACTGCCAGTGATTAAGGTATATAAAAAAAAAATGAGGATGAGTTAAGCAGGGATGCTCTGGCTAGAAAGCTTGCCAGTAAGAATCCAAGAAACTTTTGGGAAGAATTAAAAACAATGAATAATAGTGCAATGTCTCTCCCTGCTAATATTGAAAATGTAACTGGGACTGAGGAAATAGTCAAACTATGGAAGGAACACTACAGTGAGTTATTCAATTCTGTACATAAGAACAATAATGTTAATTGTGATGCTACCTACAGTCCAGATAAAAAGCGTTAGTATATTTGAGACTAAACAGGCCATAAAATGCTTAGATTGTAACAAATCATGTGGTATTGATGGTATTTTTGCTGAGCATCTGAAATTTAGTAGTGACAGATTAGTGACTCTGTTAGCTTTGTGCTTTACAGGTTTACTCATACATGGTGTTTTGCCGGATAGAATGTTATCCGTTGTTTTGGTGCTAGTACTAAAAGATAAAAAGGGTAAAATCAACAGTAAAGATAACTATTGGCCAATAGCCTTGGCCATTATTATGTCTAAGGTGTTTGAATATATACTCATTGATAGACTTGAATGTTACCTCTATACTAGTGATAACCAGTTTGGTTTCAAAAAGAAACACAGTACCGATATGTGTGTGTATGCATTGAAGGAAATGGTCTGTAAATACCAAACTCTAGATGCTAATGTATTTTTGTGTTTTCTGGATGCCTCTAAGGCATTTGATTGTGTTAATCATGACAAATTATTCATGAAACTTGTAAATCGTAATGTACCTGGTAATTTGGTCCGTCTACATGTATCATTTACCTGTGATAGCAGTGGAATACAATTAATGTCAAACTCAATTAATAGGGGCATGTGGTCAGAATTAGCATAGGAGTACAAAACTGCCATATTCAGAAATGCCTGATTTGCATCAGGTGTACAAATACAATGATCCAACCATGAGGTGCTGTGCCAACTATCACTAACATAAGTAAAGCTATCACCAGGAAGACTACACATGGATGAACGGGTCAAGTTATTATCTTCACAGAAGGATTTTTAGTGGTTGCTAAAGAGAATTATCATTAAGAATTATCATAAGCACATTAGCATTAAAGTCACCAATAATAGCTACACATGTCGTATTCAACTCATCAATAATACTGCTGATCTGCCCCAATTTAATGAGGTAATCTTCTTCATTATCAACTGCCTGAAAAGGCATATGGATACACAGAATTACAAATTTTTTATTGTCTACACAAATTTCTATTCTAGTTAGCTAGTTTTAACCAAGTTTTAATTCACTAATATATTTCCCATACCCCAACCTCCATAGAATAGCTGCTCCACTAGGTGGGTGGCCTGCATGGAGACCATCTTGTTTATCTCTGGTGGCCTCTCCTATCCCATGAAGGTTACTGAACAGGCTATTCAGATCCTTTAAGTCCTGTTTCCATAGCCATGTTTCCTGCAGACAGAATATTGGCATCCTCTAACAGCTTATCAATTATGATCCGCCTGTGTTTGCTGTCATTGCCTAAGCTTAGGCCTCTACAGTTATAAGAGATTACCTTGAATGTTGCAATGAGGAAGATGCAGGAGTTCTGCCAGCCGTCTCTACATGTTGAATTCCACTTATACCAGGCACAGCAGTTACAACACTAGACCCAGCTGGATTTTCCTCCACAGTACGATGCATGATGTCTCCATGATGACGCTCTCCAGCACTCGAGAGCGGCTGCAAGTGTTGTTCTTCCCTTCTGCTCATAGAATCGCCGTACATATACCCTTTTCGGCCATACTGCTGGATCCATAAATACCCCTGAATCATCACAGACTGCTGCAACTTGAAAGGAACTGTACGTATGCCAGGTGTCGCTATCTGTTCGCAAGAGTGTCCTACGAATAATGAGCGCAACTGTACCTATTTGGATACTCACTGGTAGTTACAAGGGCAGGAATTTAGAGAGTCGTGACGAATTGCTCTTTTAGATTAGTTTGCATAAAGGTCTTTAAGGGTCATTTGGGCTTCGATGAGAATGACCTATGGTAATTTTCGCTTTAGTGTCATTTGCTACGCACCTGGCAATGAAGTACCGTAGCGAATTTTACGAATCATTGTAGTAAATCTGTAGGTTTATCGTGAGGCGTTTATGACGTCTCATATATATATATATATATATATATATATATATATATATATATATATATATATATATATACCTTTCAGCCTTTCAAAGGTTCCGCGCGATGATTCCTCATTTCCCGAAGGTCAAGTTTGTCGCCCCTCCTCTCGAGTTGGCCTGATGAAGTAGTGAGTTGGTTTCTTGTACTCTCAACTTCACACGCCGGCTCATCGGAGATTGTTCTGAGCCAGGCGTCTAACTTCTTTTCAAGATGTCTACTGCAACACCATTCGTGTTCCTTAGGTATTTGGGCAGCTGATTAAACAGTTTTGGTCCTCTCACAACAAAAGTATTTTCTTTCAGGGTTAAGGATGTTCCCTGCCTCGCCTTTAATTTGTGAACACGACAGTCTTCCTGTTTTACTTTCCACCGTTGTTTGGGGCGTTACAGGGTTCAGAGTAAGATTAGGGACTAGTTTCTCCATTATTTTCCAAGTGTAAATAATGGTGTATCTCTCTCTTCTCCTCTCCAGTGAATATACGCTTAGTTCGCGTAACCTTTCCCAGTAATTTAGTTCTTTGCACCCCTTGATCTTAGGTGTGAAGCTTCTCTGAATCCCTTCTTGCTGTCTACTTCTTTTTTATATGGGTATGTCAGGACCGAGCAGTATTCCAATTTGGGTATGATCAGTGTTTTCAGTAGAGGAATCATTACATTCCTACCCCTTCGTTTACTGCTATCTTATTTTGTGTTTCAAATTTCGCATCATCAGTCATTACAACCCCTCTCTCTTTCGCTCTAGAATTTCTCTGAATTTCCTGTCCATTTGGGGTATAATATTCCATGGATTTTAGGTCCTCTCTTTTTCTATACCGTAACAGCTGGAATTTCTCAGTGTTAAACTTCATAGTGTTGTCTTCCGTCTACTTGTAGATTCTGTTCATGTCGGTTTGTAGAGATCTTATATCTTCTGGGTTTCTTATTTTTCTACTGATCTTTGTGTCATCAGCAAAGGATGTTACTGTGCTGTCTCTGGTAACGTCCTCATCTATGTCAGTTAGCATGATTATGAAGAGTAGTGGAGCTAATACTGTTCCTTGTGGTACTGAACTGAGGACCTCTGATTCTGATGAAGATACTCCTTTTACTGTAACGACTTGCTGCTGCTCACTAAGGAAATTATATATCCATTTCCCTACTTTTCCTGTTATTCCCACATATTTCAGTTTATGTATTATGATTCCATGGTCACACTTGTCAAACGCTTTGGCAAAGTGCATTCATTACTTTCAAGTGCATCAATAATGTTGTTGTAGTATTCCATTAGTTGTGATAGGCATGATCTGCCTGTTATCATTTAATTTTTTCTGTTTCCAAAAAGTCATAGATTTTCTGTCTAACTATTCTTTCAGATATTTTAGTGAGATGAGATGTAAGCGACACTAGCCTATAGTTTTTGGCCTCGGAACGACCTCCTCCTTTATATATTGGGACTATGTTCGCGCTCTTCAGGATGCCCGGTATTTCTCCCGTGTTTAGTGATCGTCTCCATATCCAATATAGGGGCTCAGCAATTGCATTCTTGCAGTTTTTGATCAGTGTGGCATTCCATTTATCCGGTCCTGCCGCTGAGTGTGTTTTTAGTTTCCCTATAGCTTGTGTAATATCATCTGTCGTAAAGTCGAAGTCCGTTATACTTTCCCATTGTAGTTCTTCTTCAAAGAATGCGTTTCTATCGCATATCAGTTTGTCAGTTTTTGGGATACTGAAAGATGATTCGTACTGAGCTCTTAATGCTTCAAATATTTCTGTTAGATCATCAGATAAAGCACTGTTCTCGTTTTTCAAAGGTCCGATAGTCGCATGGTTTTTCGACTTTCTTTTTGCAAAATTATAGAAGTACTTTAAGTTAACCTTTCTCGTTTCAATAGCGTCGTCTTCTTTTTCTGTATGCTTCTCAATTAGTTCCTGTATGACGTCATCGATACTCTGCAGTTTATCATTTATTATTTTTCTGGTAGGCTCAACAATTTAGTTCCATCTATTAAGTTCACAGTTAAAAAAGAAAATGATGGAAGCTTATCTTTTCTGGATCTAAAAATTTGGAGATGCTCTAATCAGTTCAAATTTGAAGTTTATCGCAAGCCTACTAATAATAACTCTTATGTGCATTTTTATTCTGACCATCATCCCTCGATTAAATCCTCTATTTTCTCTGCTATGTTTCTTAGAGCATTGAGAGTTGTCAGTCCTGAATTTTTAGATTCCGAGTTATGCAATATCATGAATATTGGTACTAAATTATGTTATCCCATTTCATTTTTATGATAGATAACTGTCTTAGGAAAGCCAAGAATATGTATTATAATAATGTAACTGGAAAGGAATTTGAGCGTAAAAATATTCTTAGCCTACCTTACCATGTTAATTTTCAATATCTGTTGACGTCTAATGCCAGTTTGGCCAGCGTGTGATATGCCAGCAAAAAAAAAAAAAAAAGACTAACACGAACTTAGTTGTAGCTTGTTGAGTAAATTAACCCACTTTTTGTTATTCTTTATACTTTTTTCCTTCTTCTCTCCTTATTTGCATGTCTGTAACTCTCTTTATTGCATGTCTGTAGTTTGCATAGTATGATAGTGTTTGAGTTAAGAATGTGTTGCATGGTTTATAATGCGTTCTTATTTTACTTCTTTTCGTCTTTCACACCTTTCCAGCCTTGTGGGCTGCATCCTCTACCTCCCTATGAAGTGGAGGATCGGTCTGCAACAGCTGGAAGAATGTGTTGCTTTGAGTTAAGAATGTGTTGTTCTTAAGTTAAGAATGTATTGCATGGTTTGTAAGCGTTCTTATTTTACTTCTTTTTATCTTTCACCCCTTTCCGGCAGAGTGGGCTTTACCTCCCTATGGAGTAGAGGACCGGTTTGCAATCTTTCCTACTCTCTCCGACTATTTTTCTGACTTCTCGGCAGTGGCCGGCGGATGATGATGGTGTCTTTTTTCTCTTTTTCTGAATGAATGTTAACCCACGAGTGATAGGTGTTGCTACTTACTTAACCCCTTATTCTCTTCTCTTAAACCCCTACTCTTTCCTTTCTCTCGGGCTAACCTTAGAGTGGATCTTAGGGTCTTTGTTAGCCTTAGCTTCTGTAGATCTGTAGATCTTCCACTTTACTTAAAGCAATTGGCATCACTGTAGTCTTTAAGTATAATAATACTGTTAAATCACGCCTAATAAAGAATAGCCCGGATAATGTTGTTGGTTGTGTGTATTCGATCGGATGTACACAGTGTAACTCAGTATATATAGGCCAAACGGGTAAAACGTTAGATATTAGGGTAAAACAGCATAAATATGCGTGTAGAACAGCTAATAATTCCAATGCTTTGTTTAACCATATGTATAGATGTAATCATAGCATCAAGTGGGATAGTTCTAAAGCGCTTGATGAAAACAGAGATATAATTGAAAGAAATATTCTAGAATGTGCATTTATCCATTTTAAAAACAATTTCAATAACAGTGCGGGAATGTATAAAATTGACAATATCTTGTTAACCCTTTCATACCCAAATTAAGTCGAAAAGTAAAAAAAAAAATTGGGATATAAAAATCGTTTAATTGGACCCAAAATAACTGAAAAATATATTTTACAAAGTTTTATTGTTCATAATTAATAAAATACGAAATGTGTTAAATTTCACACATTGGGAACTGGAAGGTCTAAAATTGCTTCCAAAGTTAACGATGAAAATTTCACACACTGGGCATTAAATGGTTAAAATTCTTTTGCCTCTCATTAACTCTTGTTAAGTATGTGCTAATTGTTTTGGTTTCCGCTACGTTGTATATATTTATGGGCATCTTGCCTTCTCTCTTCATTCCCTGACGAGTTGTAGCTCTGAATACACGAAAGGCCTTGGAATCGTTTTTCTTTTTCCTTGTGGGTTTGCATCATATATATATATATATATATATATATATATATATATATATATATATATATATATATAATATATATATATATACACACATATATATATATATACACACGAGGGCGGTCAGAAAATAAGTTTACACGGCGTATAATTTCGTAACTAAAGGATCTACAGTGATTATGTTTGTATCAGGTGAGTTCGTTAATCATTGTTGGTCACACTGCACGTCAATTCGGCTGCCATCTGTCGTACATTGGTTATTTGAGTCAGTTGTTGCGGCTCGACTGGAACAGTGCCCTGGCATTTCTGCAACGATATTCCGAGTCTGTCAGTGGTCAAGAATTTCTCGAGCGCATTGTCACAGGAGACGAGACATGGGTTCATCACCGTACTCCGGAAACAAAACGTGCCAGCATGGAATGGAAACACCCTGGGTCCCCGCGACCGAAGAAGTTCAAGATTGTGAGGTCCGCTGACAAAGTGATGGTTACCGTGTTTTGGGACCACAAAGGCGTTTTGCTCGCAGACTTCATGCAAAAAGGCACAACAATCAATGCAGATGCATGTTGTTCAACAGTGGAACGTTTACGAGCAGCCATTAATGATTAACGAATTCGCCTGATACAAACATAACACTGGTCTACAAATTTTGAAAAAGTTTGTGCTTCGGAGATAAAATGTGTTTCCTATTATGGATTTTGGGGTGCTGAAAACGAATATGACCATAAAAACAGTCGATTGGCTACAGTTTCCAAGAAAATTTAAGTTACACATTTTGCGTATATGTATACCATATATTAGTAACATACCTGTATAATGCAGTCACTTATATTGATTCAACCCGTCGCTTCTTTGCTTGTCTCTTGTATTCAACTTCTGGAGCATCTCTTGTTATTGTCCAGCAGTAGTCTGCTAACAATGATGGACTCCATTTCCTCTGGTAGCGTTTCTCCATCGCTGAGATATCCTGGTGGAAACGTTCACCATGTTCATCGCTGACTGCTCCGCTCCCTGTAATTGTCAGCTTTGGTATTTCCGAGAAAATTGGTTGCTATTAACAGGAAAGCATTCCACGCTGTCTTCTCCTCACCACCTAGGATACGGTCGAACTCCTCATCTCTAAGAAGCTCGCGGATCTGTGAACCAACAAATACACCCTCCTTGACTTTTGCTTCACTGAGCTTTGGGAATTTACCACCGAGGTACTTAAAAGCTGCCCTCGTTTTATCCATAGCCTTAAAAAAAATTTTCATGACGCCCAGTTTGATGTGTAAGGGTGGTAACAAAATCTTGCTCGATTCTACAAGTGGAGGATACTGAACATTTTTTGTTCAAGGTTCCAATGAGTGTCGGAGTGGCCAGTCCTTCTTGATGTAGTGAGAAGTCCTAGCCCGACTATCCCACTCACACAGAAAACAGCAATACTTAGTGTAGCCCGGATGCAGTCCAAGCACGATAGCAACAACTTTCAAGTCACCACAAACCTGCCACTGATGTTTGTCATAGTTTATGCAGTTCAAATGTTGCTTCATGTTGTCATATGTTTCCTTCATGTGGACTGCATGACCAACTCGAATTGATGGCAATACGTTGCCAACATGCAACAAAACAGCTTTTAGACTCAACTTCGATGAATCAATGAACAGTCTCCACTCATCAGGATTGTGAATAATGTTGAGAGCTGTCACCAGACCATCGATGTCGTTGCAAGCTATAAGGTCACCTTCCATGATGAAGAATGGGACAAAATCTTTTTGATGGTCACGAAACTTACACACACTAACATTTTCAGCGAGGAGATTCCATTGCTGCAATCTGGAGCCCAACAGCTCTGCCTTACTCTTTGGCAGTTCTAAATCTCTGATAAGGTCGTTTAATTCATTCTGAGTTATCATGTGCGGTTTAGAAGATGTCAAGTTATAAACAAATTCAGGGTCTTGTGAAGTTGAAGGCTCACAAGTTTCGCAGGTTCCTTCATTCTCCTCGTCCTCTGACTCCAGGGAGAATGAGTGTGGGGGCTCAGGAACGGGTAGTCCTTCGCCGTGAGGTACCGGGCGTATAGCAGAGGGTATATTCGGATATTGTAAAATCCACTTTTTCTTCTTGCAAATACCTTTCTTGACTGGAGGCACCATGTAGAAGTAACAATTGCTGACATGATCTGTTGGTTCCCTCCACACCATTGGCACTGCAAAAGGCATAGATTTCCTTTACCGATTCAACCACTGGCGAAGGTTTGGTTTGTTGCACAAGTATTGCAGCATATGTGTGGGGCCCAGCTCTTGTCCTGATCTCCAATCTTACAGCCAAAATAAAGGTGATAGGCTTTCCTAATCACGGCGGTTATAGCACGCTTTTGTGATGCAAAAGTCAATTCTCCACAAACATAACAGACGTTATCTACACTGTTCACGCAATTACGAGGCATCTTTGTTCAAATTAGGCTGAAAAAAATTCAGTTTTAAAAGCAAACACTAAAAAGAGTTTGACAAGGGTACACTGTATGACTTCCGCGAATGAACTGATGCTGTGGCGTAATATGTAGACGCCTGTGACACAGCGACGCCTTGACTCTACTGCGCATGCGCGTAGTTATTTTTTTTTATTTTAATAAGTTAATGTAATTACATTGAATTTTAATAATTTTAAATTAGGTAAGGTTAAGTTAGGTTAATATTCCATTTATATTAATATCAAAAACATTATGGGAAGCAATATGTTAAAATGATCCAATCTATTTTTTATAAATAATTTACAAATACATAATGTAATAGATAAATTTAAAATTACATTTTATTGTATATATATGTATATATTTACATTAATTAAAATAAAAAAATATAACTACGCGCATGCGCAGCAGAGTCAATGCGTCGATGTGTCACAGGCGTCTACATATTACGCGACAGATGCAGTCCAGTTAGTAGGGTACAGGGTTGCCTGATATCTTTATAAATAAAGCCAATTGGCAAATTTAGGCATCATTTTCGTATTCAGTGACCCAAAATTAGTAAAGATTGACTACTTTTATTTCCGAAGTATTTTGGCTGTAGACCAGTGATATAATCAATGTAGGTCCTTTAGTTACGAAATTATACGCCGTGTAAACTTATTTTCTGACCGCCTCTCATAGTGTATATATATATATATATATATATATATATATATATATATGTATAGAAACGACGTAAGTATAGAGGAGTGTTCTGCACACGAGGAAGAGAAATAACGAACAAATGAAAAATGAGATGACCGCCCGGGAATCGAACCCAGGACCTTCCGATTGCCGGTCAGACATGCTACCACTACACTACGGGCCTCGATCAGTCAGAAGTCGCAATTCTCCTACATAGGGCAGAAACCAATGCCTTGAGAGGGCACCCTCGCAAATCGTGAATATGTACATTTAACTGCAATGACCACGCAGTATATTAATGTATAGAAACGACGTAAGTATAGAGGAGTGTTCTGCACACGAGGAAGAGAAATAACGAACAAATGAAAAATGAGGTGACCGCCAGGGAATCGAACCCAGGACCTTCCGATTGCCGGTCAGACATGCTACCACTACACTACGGGAGAATTGCGACTTCTGACTGATCGAGGCCCGTAGTGTAGTGGTAGCATGTCTGACCGGCAATCGGAAGGTCCTGGGTTCGATTCCCGGGCGGTCACCTCATTTTTCATTTGTTCGTTATTTCTCTTCCTCGTGTGCAGAACACTCCTCTATACTTACGTCGTTTCTATACATTAATATACTGCGTGGTCATTGCAGTTATATATATATATATATATATATATATATATATATATTAGGGTGACAATAAAAATCGAAAGTTGGAGTTTTTTATTGGTCATTTGTTCAATGCTGCTACTACATGAGAAAACAATGTACTGTAAATATTAGGTCATTCAGATAATATTTAAGGGTGTCTCAAGTGAGGTAAATAATTCTCCTTATAACACAAATTAATTGTTCATTACCTAGTAAAAATAAATTAATATTTTTTTTAATTAATGTAAATAAACGTTAGTTTTAGTTCATAAAGTTTAAGTGCAGGCGTACTCCAATCGTAATAAGTAATTAAAAAAAATATTAATGAATAAGGAGAATTATTTACCTCACTTGAGACACCCTTAAATATTATCTGAATGACCTAATATTTACAGTACATTGTTTTCTCATGTAGTAGCAGCATTGAACAAATGGCCAATAAAAAACTCCAACTTTCGATTTTTATTGTCACCCTAATATATATATATATATATATTAGTGGTGGATCGGATATCCGCATCCGCATCCGCATCATTTTTAACATCCGCATCCGCACTTCTGACTGCGGATGTTATGCGGATATTACCTCTAATAAATTATGCAATTTACAATTAAATTAGCTTATAAAGTAGCTTATAAGGCCCAGTCATGCACATTTCATGTAAAGTATTAATTATTAATGAACAAACAAATATATAAACCTCAAAATATAAATACCTGGTAACAGAAAATTCAATGAAACTTGTTTCATTCAATTTTCTGTGGCTGAAACTCTTGAGAAAGTTATTATTTTTATCATAATGAAACATTAATATTAATTTTAATTCTTATGCATTGCCTGCCATAATAGTAATATCACGAAATTTGAAAAATTATGTCATATATTCATAATTCTATATTATATTGATAGATTAACTAAATATCCGCATCCGCGGATATTGAAATTACAAATCCGCATCCGCAGATGTTGAAAAACTGACATCCGGTTCACCACTAAATTATATATATATATATATATATATATGTATGGGAATGAACTCAGAATGGTTCCCTGAAGTTTTTTATGATACACACAGACCGTGCATGGAACAAGGAACTCTTCTAGGGAAACTAAATCCACTATAGTCCGAATAAGTAATGGTAAATGACAAATACTATAGTTTAAACCCTAGATCCTGTCCCAAAGCTGGATCCTATCTGCTTTGCAGATAGCTGATGAGGGAAGCTATATTTTTGGGACCTCTTTGCGAGTGACCCGTTGCCCACGTCGGGCTAGCATCATGAAAAAGAAAAAACTATATTGTTTGTCATTTACCTTTACTTATTCGGACTATAGTGCATTTAATTTTCCTAGAAGAGTTCCTTGTTCCATGCACGGTCTGTGTGTATTATATATATATATATATATATATATATAGCGAGGAATAGGAGGACGAAAAGATGGTACATGTTTATTAAGAGACGTTTCGGAAAAATTCAATTTCCATCATCAGTGCTAAAAAGTTTAAAAACAAATAGAAATAAATAAGTATAATAAATAAAAACGAACAATAAATTAAAATGGCGCAACAATTAGCGAGAATTAATAATAAGTTACAATATATATTAAATTGGAAGATTAAAAATTAAATGATATAAGGTATAAAAGTATAGACAATAAATAAAAAATAAAAACAGTTTAGGTAAAACAGAATTGAAGGGGTTCTTACCAAATTGTTAACGTAATGAGAGACTAATTGTACAGAAGATTGGGAATGGTTGCCTGTTGAAAGAATTCCATATTAGAAAGATGGAGCCGGGCGGAGTGATGGTGGATTTCTTTTGAGAATTTATTTGGCAATGTTTAAATTGAAAGCGGAACTGTAATCGTTGAGGGTTGGCTGGATACTGAGGATATAAAGGGACTCAAGTATGCGGAGGTCGATTAGTTGGTTGGCTGAATTAATGATTTTGAAATTGGAAGAAAGTAACGGGTGGTTGTGAAGGTGGCAGTGATCCCTTATTGCTGATTTGGAGGGTTTGTTCAAGCCGCAAGGGCTGTAAAGTTCTTGTAGAAATCCCACGATGCTCGTCCACTCTTGTTTAATATTGGCGGATGGTACTGCCAATATAGTTCGCTTTGCAGCGAACACAATTAAAAGCGTAGATAGTGGACGAAGCAAGTGGCTGGGGTGTTTTTTCTTTATGGTTGAGGTAAGATTTGATACTATTGTTGTTGGTGAAAGCGAAATGAAATTTAATTTGGGGGTAAAGCGGGGTGAGTAAGAGACGGAGTTCTGAAAGTATTTTGTGGCTACTGTGGTCGTAATAGGGGAATGAAAAATATTGTACGTCTTTTTTAACAGTGGGAACTTTAAGGGGGGGTTGATAAATATTATTAAGAAAGTTTCTGGTTAAAGATTGTAACAGATGTTTTGGGAAAGAGTTATTAATGCTGAAGTTAAGAATTAACTCTATTTCATGGTGGAAGGATAAGTACGAGGAGCAAAGATGGTAGGCACTGTGGATTAAAATTTTAATACTGTTTATTTTATATAGCGAAGGGATGTGGCTTAGGAAATTAGTACCCAGGCCTGTGTACGTGGGTTTTCGATATATGGAAGTGCTAAATTTGTTGTTTTGTTTAGTTATTGTAATATCTAGGAAGGGAAGGGTGTTATTGGATTCGTCTTCTTTGGTGAACTTAATGTTTTTATGTTGGGAATTAAGATAGTTAAGAAAAAGGGGGGCGTGGTTGGCATTGTGAAAAAGGAGAAAGGTGTCATCAACGTATCTTTTACATAGGTGTGGTTTATAATGAGTGGGGCAATGAAGTAGCCAGTTATTTTCGTGATGGCTGAGGAAGATGTTCGCTAAAGTGGCACTTTAGGGGGATCCCATAGCTAGTGAGTCGGTTTGTTGATAAAGTTGTTGGTTAAAGAAAAAATAGGTGTCTGAGGCGGCGAGCGTAAGCAGTTTGGTAAATTCATGTTTTGTTAGATTCAAAACTGTGTTCGTATTGTTGGCGAAAAGGTTGTTAATACAGATATCGATGGCTTCTTTAATTGGAACGTTGGTGTAGAGAGATACTATATCGAAACTATGCATATGAAGGTTATTTGAGTTATTGATGGTCCATATTTCTTCAGCGAATTCGTAGGAGTTGGTGACGGAGTATTCGTTTTGGGTTAGGGGGGTTAAAGTGGGAATTAGGAATTTTGCTAGTTTGTAATTGTGGGTAGTGTAGGCCGAAAGGATGGGTGTAATGGGTAAGTTGGGTTTATGTATTTTAGGGAGGCCATAGAGAGTACCTGGGGATGAGCCGGAAGAACGTACTTGGTTGTAAGTGCCTTCTGAAATTTTGTTCTGATCATATAGTTTTCTGAGGAAACGGTTGATTTTATCTTCGAGTTTTAGGGAAAGGGTTAAAGGATTATCATTAATCTTTTTAAATTTGGTGGGATCGTTAAGAACGTTGTTGACCTTATTAATGTAATCTGGTTTATTAAGAAGGACGGTGCCTTTGCCTTTGTCGGGGCGTGAAATGATAATGGAGTCGTCTTTAGATAGTTCTTTAAGGCAGGAGAGATATTTTCTATTAATAAGTGGGGAAAAAACTTTATGAGGTTTAAAACTATAAAAATGTTTATTAGCGATGTGGGTGAGTGAGGACTTTAAAAACGGAAGTTTTGACTCGTCAATTATTGAGAATTTTTAAAAACTATGAAAGAGTTTTTCAAAGGATAAAAAGTGCTTAAAATAATTTATCTTAAAATTTGGCAGTTTAAAATCTAGGCTTAAGGAGAGGAGTCGTTTTTCATTAGTACTTAGGGTTCTATTAGAAAAGTTGAAAATGGTTTGATCAGGATTTAGGGGCTGAAGGTTAGAGTTTAAGCCTCATAGGTTTAATTTTCTATTGTGTCGTTGTTGAATTTGTTTCCGGTAGATGTTGACATCTTTGATAGTTTGATTTTTTAACATTAAATAGTCGATAAGACTTACGGATTCTTTTAATTGGGTTAAGAGAGAATTATATTTAGCAAGAAGTCTTTTACTATTGGAATGCTTAAATTTAATTTCTTTACTTAACAATTTGCACTGGAACGATTTGTATATATTAGAGTTTGAATTTAATAAATTTGGGAATAGAATTATAACTCTTACAGACGTTTAGGAAATGAAGGTCGCAGTTTGTTTTCGTCCATTTTCGGTAAATGTTCTTGGAATCTTTGTACTTCTTCAGCGTGGCTCGGTCGTATCTTTCTATGATAACTTGGTTGAATGGTTTGTTCTTAGGGAAGCGTAGCTTAGCGAGGAATAGGAGGACGAAAAGATGGTACATGTTTATTAACAGACGTTTCGGAAAAATTCAATTTCCATCATCAGTGCTAAAAAGTTTAAAAACAAATAGAAATAAATAAGTATAATAAATAAAAACGAACAATAAATTAAAATGGCGCAACAATTAGCGAGAATTAATAATAAGTTACAATATATATTAAATTGGAAGATTAAAAATTAAGTGATATAAGGTATAAAAGTATAGACAATAAATAAAAAATAAAAACAGTTTAGGTAAAACAGAATTGAAGGGGTTCTTACAATATTTACAATATTTAGAATATTTTTCATTCCCCTATTACGACCACATTAGCCACAAAATACTTTCAGAACTCCGTCTCTTACTCACCCCGCTTTACCCCCAAATTAAATTTCATTTCGCTTTCACCAACAACAATAGTATCAAATCTTACCTCAACCATAAAGAAAAAACACCCCAGCCACTTGCTTCGTCCACTATCTACGCTTTTAATTGTGTTCCCTGCAAAGCGAACTATATTGGCAGTGCCATCCGCCAATATCAAACAAGAGTGGACGAGCATCGTGGGATTTCTACAAGAACTTCACAGCCCTTGAACAAACCCTCCAAATCAGCAATAAGGGATCACTGCCACCTTCACAACCACCCGTTACTTTCTTCCAATTTCAAAATCATTAATTCAGCCAACCAACTGGGGGTGCAAGCCAGCACAACTCAGTGCCGGTCCCAAGCCCGGATAAATGGTGAGGGTTGGCGTCAGGAAGGGCATCCGGCCGTGAAAGATTTTGCCAAAACCAAGAATGATGAGCCAAATTCATATAGCCTCGGAAAATGCCAGGGCGTAACCCGTATGCGACGCGCAGGGGCCTCGCCTGACCCCCGCGAGAAATGGACGAGGGCTGCCGAGTCGAGGACGGGCTCGGGTAAAGAAGCTAGTCCGAGTGGTTAGAGTTGGGACGTTGAATGTAGGCTCTATGACTGGGAGAGGAAGGGAGGTGGCGGATTTGATGGAGAGACGGTGTGTGGGAGTATTGTGTGTGCAGGAGACGAGGTGGAGAGGAAATAAAGCAAAGGAGCTGGGAGGGGGATATAAGTTGCTTTATAGTGGAACGAATGAACAGGGTAGAAACGGTGTTGGTATAGTGCTGTCAGAAGTGCTGAAGGATAGCCTGGTGAGTGTGAGTAGAAGGAGCGATAGAGTTGAGTGTTAAGCTGGGCCTTGACGAGACGACGGTGAACATCGTGAGTGCGTATGCCCCCCAAGCTGGCTGTGAAGGTGTAGAAAAGGAAGTGTTTTGGAATCAGTTGGATCAAGAACTTGGTGCGATACCAGAGGGGGAAAAAGTGATCTTGGGTGGAGACCTGAATGGCCATGTGGGAAGAAGTAGAGAGGTGATTGAGAGGGTGCATGGTGGTTGGGGCGTGGGAGAGAGAAATGAAGAAGGGGAAAGGGTGGTGGATTTCGCGATGGCGTTTGATCTAGCGATAGTCAACACCTTCTTCCAGAAAAAAGATAACCAGTTTGTGACCTATAGGAGCGGAGGAAGAGAAAGCCAGATAGACTTTCTAATGTGCAGGAGATCCCATTTGGAAGAAGTTAAGAACTGCAAAGTCATAAACGGGGAAAGCGTGGCGGCGCAACATAGAATCCTGGTGATGGATTGGTCGTTTAAGAGTGGTAGGAAAAGAAGGCAAGAACAGGTGACACCTAGGATAAAGTGGTGGGGACTGAAGAAAGAAGACCAGAAAAGGAAATTTGAGGAGAAGGTTTTGGAAGAAGTAAGGTCGTTGGAGAGTGTACAAGAATGGTGGGAGGAGAACAGCCGGGTGATATTGAGAGTTGGTGAGGAAGTACTGGGCAAAACATCAGGTAGAAGACCCCCTGAAGATAAAGAGACGTGGTGGTGGAATGAAGAGGTTCAGGAGGTGATTAAAAGGAAGAAAGATGCTAAAAGAAGTGGGACACATCTGGTAGACAAGAGGATAGAGAAAGCTATAGGCAGGCGAAAAAGAAGGCGAAGAAGGGAGTGGCAAGAGCCAAGGCGCAGGCGATGGATGAAGTATATAAAGAGTTGGAGACACCGGCGGGAGAGAGAAAGATCCTTAGAATAGCGAAGGCTAGGGATAAGGCGAGTAAAGATTTTACTCAAATTAAACAGGTAAAGGATGGGCAGGGAGTGGTCTTAAAGGATCAGGATAAAATCATGGATAGATGGAAGAGTTATTTTGAACATCTGTTAAATGAGGAAAACCCAAGGGTTATTTTTGAAGATGGTGTCCCAAATCAAGGGTTAACTTCAGGAGTGAGTAGGGAGGAGGTGAAGGTGGCGTTGAAAGGAATGAAGAAGGGGAAGGCATTGGGACCGGATGGGATACCAGTGGAGGCGTGGAATTGTTTGGGAGATGAGGGCATAGATCTATTGTGGGATCTGATGCAGAAGATATATGAACAAGAGGAAATGCCGGAGGAGTGGGGGGATAGTACACTCGTACCTATCTACAAAGAGAAGGGGGACATCCAGGATTGTGGAAATTATAGGGGAATAAAGCTTATGTCACACACGATGAAGGTTTGGGAAAGGATTATAGAGAAAAGGTTAAGAGAAGAGACAACCGTGGGGGAAGAGCAGTTGGGTTTTATGCCAGGTAGGGGAACAACTGATGCGATTTTTGCACTGAGGCAGTTGATGGAGAAACACCGGGAGCGACAAAAGGGACTGCACATGGTTTTCATCGACCTAGAGAAAGCATATGATAGAGTGCCACGCCAGGAGGTTTGGAGGTGTATGAGAGAGAAAGGTGTGCCGGAGAAGTACGTTAGGTTGGTGCAAAGTATGTATGAAGGAGCAAGGACCCAGGTTAGGAGTAGTGTAGGTGTAACGGAATGGTTCCCCGTGAGGGTTGGTCTACATCAGGGATCTTCTTTGAGCCTGTACCTTTTTGTTTTGATTATGGATGTGTTGGCCCAGGGGATAAAAGATCAATCCCCTTGGTGTATGCTCTTTGCAGACGATATTGTTCTGTGCAGCAACAGGAGAGAAGTAGTAGAAAGAAAATTGGAGGAATGGAGGAGGGCTTTTGAAGACAGAGGGTTGAAAATCAGCAGAAAGAAAACGGAGTACCTGAGGTTCTACGAAAATCAAGACTCAGAAATTAGTTTAGAGGGAGCGAGGTTAAAGAGAGTAAGTAAGTTTACGTACTTGGGATCGACAGTGGCTGAGGACGGCGAGCTGGACACAGAAATAACACACAGAGTGCAATCTGGTTGGAAAAATTGGAAGAAAGTTTCAGGGGTGTTGTGTGACCGAAGAATAGGCGCAAGGGTTAAGGGAAAAGTGTATAAGACTGTGGTAAGACCGGCTATGATGTATGGGGCTGAGTCTTGGGCTATAAAGAAAGATCATGAGAAAAGACTAGATGTAACGGAGATGAGAATGCTGAGATGGATGTGCGGAGTGACAAGGTTGGATAGAGTAAGGAATGAAAGGATAAGGGGCACAACAAAGGTTGGAGAAATCTCGAGGAAGATACAAGAAAGTAGACTGAAATGGTATGGACATGTGATGAGAGGGGACGAAGATTATGTGGGTAAGAGAACGATGAATATGGAGGTGTATGGCAGGAGAAAGAGAGGCAGACCGAAGCGAAGGTGGATGGAGAAGGTGAGGGACGATTTGAGGGAGAAGGGCTTGTCGGAGGAAGAAGCCCAGGACCGGGCTGTGTGGAGGAGGCTGGTCAGAAACGCCGACCCCGCATAGAGGCGGGAACGGGCGAAGAGAAAGAACTAATCGACCTCCGCATACTTGAGTCCCTTTATATCCTCAGTATCCAGCCAACCCTCAACGATTACAGTTCCGCTTTCAATTTAAACATTGCCAAATAAATTCTCAAAAGAAATCCACCATCACTCCGCCCGGCTCCATCTTTCTAATATGGAATTCTTTCAACAGGCAACCATTCCCAATCTTCTGTACAATTAGTCTCTCATTACGTTAACAATTTGGTAAGAACCCCTTCAATTCTGTTTTACCTAAACTGTTTTTATTTTTTATTTATTGTCTATACTTTTATACCTTATATCATTTAATTTTTAATCTTCCAATTTAATATATATTGTAACTTATTATTAATTCTCGCTAATTGTTGCGCCATTTTAATTTATTGCTCGTTTTTATTTATAATACTTATTTATTTCTATTTGTTTTTAAACTTTTTAGCACTGATGATGGAAATTGAATTTTTCCGAAACGTCTGTTAATAAACAGGTACCATCTTTTCGTCCTCCTATTCCTCGCTAAGCTACGCTTCCCTAAGAACAAACCATTCAACCAAGTTATATATATATATATATATATATATATATATATATATATATATATATATATATATATATATATGTTAACCGCTCCGTCTATGGGCTTGGGAGGTTCGAAGTTGACGGGAGTTCTGGTTAGGTGGCAACAACGAATTTGTTACTCTGGAGTAACTGGTATCGTATAGGGAATCGTAGAAGTTTCTCTTATATTACTCTCCGATTTCTTCTTGTAGTGGATTGGAGGATTTTGTGGAGCTTACTAAATTCTCTGAAGGTTCCCCAATTCTTCTTGTAACGTATCGGGAAATTATTTTTCTCTATTTAAGACTAAGTTCTCTGATGAGAGCAAGGCTCGAAGAAGACAAAGATATTCTCTTACTGTAGTTTACTGATAAAATGTTACAGGTAATGCTCAGCCTCTAAGTTAGATCAGACAAATCAGAATGAACACTGGAGGAATTTTATAAGTTTATATACTAAATTTTTAATGACATCATTATTATTTAATGCTGACCTGTCTTGTTTTTTATTCTCAATAGGCTGAATTATTTTTCAAAATATTTAAAGATAAGGTAAATATTTTAGCTGTAGTAATGTCTAGAGTCTAGACATTGCTACAGCTAAAATATTTACCTTATCTTTAAATATTTTGCAAAATAATTCAGCCTATTGAGAATAAAAAATAAAACAGATCAGCATTAAATAATAATGTCATTAAAAATAACCACTGTCATGCTCCAAAATGTGTTCCGCAATGCTGCTGACAGATTCGAACTCTGTAGAGATACTGATGGTGCTCATGTAGAATCATATGCTTACGTATTCATTAAATGTATGCCTTCTATTATATTGTTATTGAATTTTACCCGTTTTGCTACGTTTTCACTGAAATAGATAGGGACTTTATAAACATCCTGTATTTATTAAATGTTTGATTTTGTTTTCTTAAAAAAAAACAAAAAGTCTTATCGAAAAATTCCATTTTCTAATAATGAATTTTGAAAAATCACTTTAGTTTCATGTTAAAAAATTATATATATATAATTTAGTGGTGGACCGGATGTCAGTTTTTCAACATCTGCGGATGCGGATCTTTAATTTCAGTATCCGCTGATGCGGATATTTAGTTAATCTATCAATATAATATAGAATTATGAATATATGACACAATTATTCAAATTTCGTGATATTACTATTATGGCAGGCAATGCATAAGAATTAAAGTTAATATTAATGTTTTCATTATGAGAAAAATAATAACTTTCTCAAGAGTTTCAGCCACAGAAAATTCAATGAAAGAAGTTTCATTCAATTTTCTGTGTTACCAGGTATTTATATTTTGAGGTTTATATATTTGTTTGTTCATTAATAAATAATTAATATTTTACATGAAATGTGCATGACTGGGCCTTATAAGCTAGTTTATAAGCTAATTTAATTGTAAATTGCATAATTTATTAGAGGTAATATCCGCATAACATCCGCAGTCAGAAGTGCGGATGCGGATGTTAAAAATGATGCTGATATCCGCAGATGCGGATATCCGGTCCACCACTAATATATATATATATATATATATATATATACAAAAGAGGAAACCTAATAATATGAATAAAGGCATGATTTTTATATAGCATTAATGGTTGTGGTGCAACTACTTTTTCGATTGCACTTATTGCGGGCGCGCGTTCGTTTATTTCAGGATGACTGCTTATCCACTTTGATGGCCTTTCAATTTTATACGCGTAGTTTCTCTCGGCTCATTTGAAGCCCACTTCGAATTTCGAATTTCAATGTTAATTTACCCTCAGCTTACAAGAGAGGCCTATTTTTATATAGCATTAATGGTTTTTATCGATATATATATATATATATAGTATACCATGCGGCTTTTTCGGATAATTTTTATTTTATTTTTTTATTTATTGACATGGAGAAGCAATGTTTCATCGAAGTACCACTTATACTCGTCTCTCTGTATTTGTTCTCTCCTTGTTCACTCCAAGTCCAACTATAGCTCAGAACTCGATTTGCGGAAAATACCTATCTAATCTATTCTTAAACATGTTAAGCGATGTAATTACCATTAAGTTAAAATCTATTATTCCTGGTTAAGCTCTCATTATCTAATTTAAAAAGGTGCTCTAAATTTACATTATCAAATCTATTTAATATCTTAAAAATTTCGATAACAAATTGGTCTCTCCATCTTCTCTTTTATAGTGAATACAAATCAGGTTTTGCTAATCTTTGTTCGTAACTTTCATTACGAAGGTTAGATAATAAGCTTAGTCGCCCTTTTCTGAATCCTTTGAAGTGTTTCTGTAACCTTCCTCGTATGGAGAGACCTTGCTCGCTCTTCTTTGAATTCTTTCGAGTGTTTCTATATCTTTCCTTCTATACGGAGATCAAAACTGTACGTTGTACTCTAAATGTGGTCGAACTAAGGACTCGCATAAAGGTAATATGATATCTAGATTTGTACTCGAAATTTCGCGATATAAAACCCAACACTTTATTGGTTTTCTTAATGGCTTCGACGCAGTAACTCACGTTGTTAAGTCTTATTCATTCTAAAAATTTACGCACAAGTTGGCCTCAACCCAAATCGGAGTGACATTTTCCAACTTAAAGTCAGACGGTACAATCCTCTCCTCTAACATTCGTTTTTCAGTTCTGCCAAATATGATACTTAGGATAAAACAAATCAGGACCTGGCGATTTACTAATTTTTAATTAATTTATGTAATCTAAACCTCCTCTTCGTACACAGTTATATCAATTAACATTAATTCATCATTAGGGTTAAATATACTGTACATAGATCGTGTTTCTGGTATGCTCGATACATCTGCTATTGTGAACACTTGAACAAAGTAGTCATTTAATCCCGTCGCTAGTTGTTTCTGAGCGCTTATTAAATTTCCAATAGCATCTAATATTGACCCATTGGTATCCCTAACTGGAATTTTATTGTTAACATATACATAAAACTTGTTAGGTTCCTGTTTGCATGATTTTGCAAGAACTAACTCATACTGACGCTTTGGTTTTTTTTACCTTCACTTTTAACAAGCCTTCTTATAGATAAATGACCTTCCACGTATACTTAACTTCATAATGTTTGCAGATGATACAACTGTGTCTTTTCTTGCACAAGATGTTAATTCAGCTAAGAATATATTTAATTCGGAATTCATCAGTGTAATGAAATGGTTGACCACCAATAAACTCTTCCTGAATACCAGTAAAACAAATTTCAGGATGTTTACTAATAAAAGAAATGCGTATCTTGAACTTTATGTTGATGAAATCGCTGTAAAGGAGTGTACTGTAACAAAATTTCTTGGTGTAAATCTAGATAAGAATTTGCAATGGGATGATCATGTAAATTATATCGCGAAAAAGATTTCAAAGAGCGTTGCTACAACGTTTAATGTTTAAACTTAGAAATGTAGCCCCTAAACATGCTTTATTAACTCTCTTATCATACTCTTGTTCTTCCTTATATAACGTACTGCACCCTTGTTTAGGGAAACTCCGTTAACACTTTAAACGGTATCTTTAAACAGGTTATTGTCTGATGCTGATTTCCTTGATCATTCTCGTACATTATTTAAAGAGCTAAAACTACTAAAGATTGATGATGTAATCAAATTGGCACATTTTATTTTTATTTACGAGTGCAAGAACAAAATCATTAACATTAATCATTAATCATTAAATATTTTGTAACTCATCAAGAAATCCACTCATATCAGACCAGAAATAGATCAAAGCATGTTATACCTCAATTTAGATTGTCTTCATCTCAAAAATTACCCATTTTCATTGGATTTAAACTATGGAATGATTTAAATGGTGATATAAAAAATATTGTGAATGTAAATTCGTTTAAAATCTCGATTAATAATGGCATACTAATAAAAACCTAGGATTAATGCACATTACTATTGTTTATTCATTTCTCGCGTGTAATCTAGGATTAAAGACACATTGCTCGTGATTGTTCAGTTCTTATCTCTCATGTATAATATTGATTTCTTTATTTCTTTATATGGTATTGGTATAATACCTTCAATAATGACCTTGCATTTGTTATATCGATAATAACAATAATAATTTAAGATTGATACATACTTTAATTAATAATACTTATTCAAGATTTATGTATTATTAATAATAGCTATCCGTTTTATTTTTAGTAAGAGCCCAGTATAGCCTAAAGCTTAAGGGTCAAATAAAATAAAATATTATAAATAGTGCAGCTTCACAATTATTTATGTCATTGTAAATTGTAAGACCACTGGTATTTATTTTATTATTAATAAAGGTTATTCAATTAGAAAGGTCATGATCGCATTTGAGACAATATTGTACTGTTTTGGTCCGGAGTTGTATTATCGGTAAAACTGCAATCACACTCGCTATACTAATGAATTATAACTCAAGGTACTGTATATTCCCTGAAAGTCTAAAGGAAGCCAGTGTATGTCTTGCACTTAAGTCAGGTAACCCAAACACGCCATCCAGTTATCGCCCCATTTCCGTATTGCGAACTGTACGTCGTACGTTGTAGCCAATGTTGTAACACCACTTTCTGTTGATCAGCGAAGTTAAGCGACATTGGGTCGGGTAGTAGTTGGATGGGGGACCGTCAACTACGTCCAGACTATGTAGCGACCCGCGGTTCGGATGGATCCACGTAAAGTTGTAGGTCCCCCCTCCGTCATATAGCTTTAGATATTGCAAAGGAGGTTAAACAACCCCATCATTACGCATAAACTTCACATACGAGTATACGAAATAAGAGGAAATACCCTGAACTAGTTCAAATCGTTATCAATACATCAAATTAAAAGATAATTCATTCAAAAAGTAGGTGCTCAGTCGTGGGGTTCCACAAAGATCTATTCTTAGACCATTACTATTTTTAATTCACTTCAACGATTTTCATCTCATCCACGTTAAATTATGCACATTATTGTTAGAGAATCTAGATTCTAGAAGAAGAGCCATTGTTATCTCAAAGCGATACACTGACTAGCATAATTAATGCAGCAGTGCTTGTATATGAAGTTAAGGAGCCGTTCAAAAATTACGTAACGCTATTTTTACTAAAACTTGACACCCCTCACCTCTCTGTAACTTTCCGCAATGCTAAACCAGACCCCCCCCCCCCCCCCCGACCAATAGTGATGGCTGCTGTATATGTCACACGTCACTTCACATGATCTTACATCACACGGCACGCAGATTTTGTCATCTCACGATATTTTACACGTCGTATTTACTATTATTATTATTATTATTATTATTATTATTATAATAGAAAATGAAGAGTTTGAGTGGTTTGATGAGGACGATGTCGACATGGACGATTCAGAATTCCACCTAATTTATCTGTCATCATGGGTACACCACTACTTTCGCCTGAATCTCGACGACAGCCGTGGGAAGATAACATCTAAATACAGCAATATGCTTCTACCATTAGCGTTTATCCTTTATTCTTATTGTCTGTTATCACTGTGATAGTGATAGGAACCTTTACCCTACCTATTTTTATTAACTCATTTCTGGTAAAAATTTACATTGATTCAATATCTAGAACACATTTTACAAATTGATGATACTCTTGTAACAACTTGTACTGTCAATAAATTTTCTAAATTAAAATAAGTGTATTATTGGTGCGTGGTTAGGGTAGGTTGATTTTGGAACTGTGATCTTGGACTAGTCTAGATAGAAAGGTATTAATGTATGAAAAACGTTGCACCAACTCATATTTGTGAAAATGATTGTATTTTTTGAGGATTGTTAATTATTTTAAGTTGTAAAATTGTCGAATTTTACGCGTAAAATCGCGCGCGCGGCATTCGCGCAATGTAAACAAACAAAATGTCGGACCTTATTTCATCAAAATAATCAATTAAAATTCGGCTTTTTTAACAAAACGATGCTTGACACTTATTGTAAATGCATTATAGATGTTTATTAGTGTATTATTTTGTATTTTTTAATGATATTTACCTATAAAATGTGTATTAAATTAAGTTATTTTATGATGCGTTCATTTAATTGTGTTTATTTTCAGATATTTCATAAAAATGGGTAAAAAACAGAAGTCTGCAGTGTTAACTCGAAGTGATAGTACCAAAAATTCAGTGGCCAGCCTTCCCCTTTGGATAAAACAGAGCCTCCTACCCTCCGCCAAGTTATTCAGTACAGTTATTTCCTCCAAAACAGCCACCCGGACTTGAAAGACTATGATATTGCTAAAATGATAGCAAAGGATGTGATTGAGATCTGGCAGGCAGTGAACCCGCGGCTGCCCCTGTATGAGGAATATTATGTAGTGAAATTGGTGGATAAAGTGTACTTCAAGAAAGCAAAAGAGATAAACAGGAAATCTCTTTCTACAGTCCAGGAGCAGAATCTGGAGGAAAAGCTGGATAAACTTTTTGACATTTCTGCTTGCACCTGTAAGCTACCTGTTCGTCCCTGTGATGACAATGCTGTGAAGTGCAAGAAAGAAAATTGTCAAACACAACACATAATCTGCACTTGTCCTCCCAGTAAGAAGGTAATGCTATTATTTTTTTAACTTTTAACTGGCCTAATTTAGTGCGATTAGGTGCCTTTTAAATGGAAGGAAATTCAATGCTTGTAATTGAAAAATATCCGCATTTTCCTCCTGTAATCTTCCTTTCCACCCGCCCCCTCCCCCCCCTGGTAACAGAAATTAATAATCAATTTTTTTTCAGGATTTTATCTCTTATTTTAGATCCGCTATTTAATATACTTTAATATTTCAGGTTCCAGTAGAGGAGAGGGAATACTTGAGAGATCAGAGGGCCAAAATAGGACCCAAGGGCTCTTTCCAGCTGGGATCTGTGGATAAAGCTGCTGTGAAGAGAGACCAGAGGGCTGCAGCTGAAGCAGAAAGATTACAGAGCCAGATTCAACAGCAGCAGGAAGTGGATTTGGCCACTTTTGCCTCCACACCTTCACAAGATATTTCTTTTGAATCCAGCTCAGGAGAATCAGGAGAGGTAATATATTTTCTTTCTTATATCTTATCCCATTTTTACCCAAATTTATCCCTACTTTTTGTCCATATTTCCCCCCTTTTCTCCCCATTTTCGCTTTAGTAATTTATTCTTATTTCCGCCCATTTTCGTCGATTTTTACCCATATCTTTCCCTACTTTTTCCCCTATTTTCCCCCATTTTCGCTTTAGTAATTTATTTTTTATTTTCATTTCAGCCATCTGGTGGTGAAGCTGAAGAGTTCAAGCCAAGGAGGCACCCAAGTGTAGGTTACAGCTTTTTGAAAACTCCCAGATATGCCATGGAACTGATCAGGGGTGATGTTTCTTCCAATCTTGGGGCAAGTCTTGCTAATGCCTTCCTCCTGGACTTACAAGCTATGGACCTGCTTAAGCCTGGCCTTGATGTGAAACAGATAATAGTTGATAAATCGAAAATGGACAGGGAAAAAGCTAGAATGAAAGTGAAAAGTGATGAAAAGCACAATGAGGGTCTGGAAAAGTTAGTCTGTGTTGGGGTTGATGGGAAAGTTGACAAGGACACTTTGCTGTACAGAGAAGTTAAGGAAGAAAATGGGGAGACTAAGCTGAAGAAAGGAAAGGGACAAGAGCACCATTTGACTTTCACAAAGGAGCCGGGAACTGAAAGTGGAACATATCTTACTCACAGAGTCATCCCAATTAAAGGTGCGACTGGAGTTCTTCTTGGTGAAGAAGTTGCTAGTGTCTTGGAGGAGTTTAACAGTGTTCATACCCTGAAAGCTGTCCTCCTTGACAACACAAATACAAACACTGGCTGGGAGGGAGGCCTTGTAACAGCTCTGGAAAATAAAATTGAGTGGAAATTGCACACCATTGGCTGTTCACTCCATCAGAATGAACTTCCTTTCAGAGCTGTTTTCAAGCATCTTGATGGCAGTACCAAAAGTCCCACTGCTTTCACTGGTCCGCTGGGAAAACTCTGTGAAATTGACTACCAAGATCTGCCACAAGTGGAATTCACCAAACTCAGTGGCCCCCTGGATGACATGGAATTTGCTGAGGAGACACTGAATGATCTCAGTAGCGACCAGAGGCTTCTTTTGGAGTATGTACTTGGAATTTCCAGGGCAAAGTCAACCCAAGATTTGCTGCCTGGAAAATTGGACCATTAAACCATGCAAGATGGTTGACTTTGGCAATTAGATTGATGTGTCTGTGGACCAGAGGTGCTTACCCTCCAGAACTACAGGATAAGCTTTACCAGGCCATCAAGTTCATTGTGGAAGTGTATGCAGTCAGTTGGTTTGAGATCAATAGGGACAGCAAGTTCCACAATCAGCAGCTGTACATCTTTAACATGATCCAGAGGATCAAGCAGCAGTCTGAAGAAATCCAGGGTGTTGCTTTTAAGAACCTGAAGTACAATGCTTTTGCCTTGCTGCCCGAGAATGTGCTGTATTCCATGATGAAGTCTGATGACTTGGAAGTGAGAGAAGCTGCTCTCAAGAAAATTCTGTCCATCAGGTAAGCATTTATTAATTTAAAAAATGAGAAAAAAAATTTGATTATGGGGATTTATTTAATAAAAAAAAGGCCCGAGTTCTATAAATCCCCATAATCGAATTTTTTTTCACATTTTCTTATCCCAATTCCCCTCTTCCCCTCTGATAATGGAAATAATCTTACCTTCTTTCTGAAAAAAAATTCGATTATGGGGATTTATAGAACTCGGGTTTTTTTTTTTTTTTTAATTTAAGTTTAATTTAAATCAGCAATTCTGAGACTAATAGGGATTAAATCTTAAACTGGAATAAAAAATAAATTAATTATTATTCTTTCAGAAGTGGGAAGCCAGCCAAGAAGAGGCTGAAGAAGATCACAGCCATCAACATTGAAGCTACCCACTGGTCAGAGCTAATCAACCTTTCTCAAAGTGGCATCTGTGAACCTGCTCTCACAGAAGACTTTTCTGACCAGGAGTTTCAAGAAACATTGCTGAATGGCACCAAGCTGGAGCTACCTGATCTGCCTTCACATTCTCAGTGTGTTGAAAGGGCCGTGAAGCTGACATCTGAAGCTTCCCATACTGTTTATGGACTCGAATCAAGGCACAAACACATTCTGGCCAAAGCCCTAAGCCGCCAGATGAGGCCTTCCTTTGCTTCTAAGGGCTCTTACAGTGAAAATTATGATCCTCTTGGGATCTAAATGTGTCTATTTGACTCTGTACATGTTTTTTTACTTTTTTTCAATAAAATTGTAACTTTTTTCAGGATTTTTTTTTATGAAAATAGCATGTTTTTTTCGGCCGAAAATTGCGAAAATGCGGTATTTTTCGGTACGATTTTTTGACGATTTTTGAAACGGTTTCCTCAAAAAACGGTTAAAGCTAGGGATCTAAAAGTTTTTGTCAGTTATTATCATATTAAGCCCTGACTATCTCGACTAGTCCAAAGTCGATATCTAAAAAAATGCGGAAAATCAATCTACCTTAGTGCGTGGTACCATTATGACCCTTTGGGTTGTCAGTACTTTAAACAGAGCATAAAAAAAAAAGTTTATCGGGTTTATCCCGGCGCCTCGGTGGTGCAGTGGTTAGGGTCGCTGACTACGAATCCATCGGCCCCGGGATCGAGACCCGGTGACTACAGGTGGCGCGCAGCAAAACCCAGCTGTTCATCCATCCACAATAAAAATTGGTTGGTACAGGGTGTCCTGAATGTCTTGTTACTCCTATGTAAATGTTACTCCAGTGTTCTGCAACTATGGTAATGAAAGTATATAGTAGAAAACACTGCGAGACATTTTATTTTATACAGAATTATACAACATTGTGGTTTGTACATAGTTATACACAAGTTTATCATGTATCTAATGGATCTGTATGCAAACCATCGTTCTCACTGCACAGAATGATTTTACGCCAGGTTCGGTGTGCTATGTTCGTCAGCATTTTAGGTGTTACAAGTTTAAAAGCATCCTTTACGGCTTCCTTTAGTCCGTCATTGGAATCATAACGTTTCTGAGAAACCTTTTCCTTTATAAATCCCCATAATGCATTGTCACAACTCGAGAGATCTGGGCTTCTCGGAGACCATTTTAAACACCTCATTTAAATATTCACGAACCCTCAAGGAATAGTGGGGAGGTGCTCCATCCTGTTGGAACCAAACATCATTTAATATTTCGAGATTATACGTAGGTGTAACAAGACTTTCGGGACACCCTATAGGTAAATAGGTGCCCTGGGTAGCCTAGTGGTAAAGACGCTGGGCTGCTGGTGGGGCGTGGTTCGGATTCCACGTTAAACTGTAGGTCTAAGGTGGAGTGACAAGCTTGACCTTCGTCAGAATGAACAAATCGGGCGGAAGCAAAACCAAAGTTAATCAAGGTTATCCACTGGCCGCAGGCACAGAAGGTTCATAAAATAGTAATTTTAATTGCGTTACGTAAAGCCACTAGAGACACCCCACCCACCCACCTGTAACATTCCGTAACGTTTGGACATACGGTCCCCCCCCCCCCCCCCGGGCGTTACGTAATTTTTGAACGGTCACTAAGGTATATATATATATATATATATATACCTTTGGTGTGTGTATATATATATATATATATATATATATATATACACAGACCCTCTCAGAGGTCCAGAGAGGCCCGGGTCACTTCCAGCTTTTGAGGCTCATAGCTAAATCCAATTATTACATTCACTGCAAAACATTATATTCAAACCTGAAAGTTTCTAAATTTGAGGCCCCCTTAAGCTTGAGGCCCAGGCCAAATGGCCTTCCTAGCCCCCCTCTGATAGGCCTATATATATATATATATATATATATATATATATATATATATATATATCCATTTCATAATTGTAAGGTTAGTGAAAATTTTTCATTTATTTTAGAGCCAACCTGTTTGGGCTCTTGTGGCATAATTTTTTTGGATGCTGGCAGTGTCCTTTCTACCTTTTTGGTTGAATGTGGCATTGATAAGGCGTGGTCTTATGAAGAGTTCTAAGAGTTCTCTTGCAATTCAGTTTCATAGTCTACAGAGTGGCCACAAAGTCTCTTTGCAGTAACATTACAGCATATCTGTATGTTGCCTTTGTTTTTCATGCAAAGGGACTTTGTGGCCACCCTGTAGATACAGGGTGGTTGCACTGTGCAATGGTGCAGGTTCTACAGATCTACAGAGGCTAAGGCTAACAAAGACCCTAAGATCCACTCTAAGGTTAGCCCGAGAGAAAAAAGGAAAGAGGAGGGGGTTAAAAGAGGAGAATAAGGGGTTAAGTAAGTAGCAAAACCTATCATTCGTGGGTTAACATTCATTCAGAAAAAGAGAAAGAAAGACTCCCCATCATCATCCGCCGGCCACTGCCGACAAGTCGGAAAAATAGTCGAAGAGAATAGGAGAGGGGTGAAAGATGAAAAGAAGTAAAATAAGAACGCTTACAAACCATGCAAACACAGTCTTAACTCACTGTCATATCATGCGAACGACAGATATGCAAGTAAAGAGAGTTACAGACATGCAAGTAAGGAGAGGATTAAAAAAACAAAAAAGAAAGAAGGTAGAGTATAACAAAAAGTGGTTTAGTTTACTTTACGAGCTACATCTACGTTCGTGTTAGTCTAATTTTTTTTTTAATAATTTTATTGCTGGCATCACACGCTGGCATATCACAAGCTGGCACTGATCGTTAGCAGACTCATCCTCGACCACCACCCCGAGAGCTCCTGTTGCTAAATGTTTTTTTATTTTAAACAACGATAATATTTTTAAAATGCCTATCTAAACGGTTCTTAAACATATTAACGCTGGTAGAGTTAACGACTGACGCGGGAAGATTATTCCATTTATCAATTACTTTAAACGTAAAGAAGTTTTTAGCGATACTAGTAATGAGAAGTCTGCCACGCAACTTAAATCCGTTATTACGAGTATTGCTATTATCGAAAGTGAACAGTTTGGCAAAATTTACGTTATCGATGTTATTAACGATTTTGAAAACTTCAATAAGCCCCCCCCCCTTAATCTCCTAGTTTCGAGTGAATGCAAGTCTAACTCTTTAATTCTATATTCATAAGGCTTGTTGCGCAATGACGGAATTAGTTTCGTAGTACGACGCTGAACCCTTTCTAACTTATCAATATCCTCACGCAAATACGGGCACCAAAACTGAACGGCATATTCGAAATGAGGCCTGACTAGGGACTTGTAAAGGGGCAATATAATATCTTTCGATTTAAATTCGAAATTACGCGCTATGAAGCCTAACATCCTATTAGCTTTTGCGCAAGACTCCAGGCACTGGTTCCTAACTTTTAAATCCTTAGATACGCGTACGCCTAAATCTACTTCCTCGTCAACGCTCGCTAACTCTCTATCATCCATCGTGTACGTGTAATTATTGTTACGAGAACCTATATGCAAAACTTTACATTTGTCTACGTTAAATTGCATCTGCCACTTATCCGTCCACTCCATAATCCTATTTACATCGTCTTGGAGTCTATTTCTATCGTCCTCGTTAACAACCTTACCGCCTATTTTAATATCGTCCGCGAATTTTGACACGTTATTAGTCAATCCTACATCTATGTCGTTAATGTAAATTACGAATAGCAATGGGCCTAACACTGAACCCTGTGGGACACCGCTACCTACATCCAACCACCCCGATTCACTACCATTAACAACGACCCTCTGTCTCCTAGCACGAAGCCATTCCTCTAACCAGTTAGCTACCTGACCGCGTATACCGTGCGCTTTAACCTTCGCAATTAATCTTCTATGCGGAACTGTATCGAACGCCTTTTTAAAAACTAAATAAATAACGTCAGCCGCTCTATGCCTATCGTATTCGCGCTCTATTTTGTTATAAAATTCTAACAAATTAGTTAAACAAGATCTATGGCGTCGAAACCCATGCTGACTACTATTAATCAAATCTCTACTTTCTAAGTGATCGATGATACGATCCCTAACTACGGATTCCCAAAGTTTACCGACAATTGACGTTAAGCTAATGGGCCTATAATTGCTAGCTACTGTGCGGTCGCCTTTTTTAAAAATAGGCGTGACGTTAGCTAATTTGAAGTCTTCAGGAATAATCCCCGTTTCGAGTGACTGATTAAAAATCTTCGTGAAGGGGCCTACGATAACGTCTTTCAAATCTTTCAAATGTCTGGGATAAAAAGCGTTAGGGCCTGGAGCCTTGCTAACTTTTAGCCTATCGATATAATGCGCAATCTCACCCTCGTAAACAGTTATTTCATCCAAAATAGTCTCGCTACTAAATGGAGCGATATCGTCCACGTCGGGGACATTATTTACGTCCTCTATGGTAAAAACTGTCGCAAAAAAGTTATTGAAAATACCCGCCATCGCCTGAGCGTCAGATGCCAAAGCGTCGTTAACATCCACTAGAGGGCCTATGTTTTCTTTTATCGGCTTACGATTATTAACGTATTAAAAAAACTTTTTTGGATTATGCTTACTATCCGCAGCTATAAGTATCTCTAAATTACGCTTAGCATTCCTAACTGATCTTTTAACCTGACGTCTAAGCTCGATATATCTGTTAAAGCTAGCTGCCGTGCCATTGCGCTTATTAAGTCTATACGCTCTGTTGTTGCAAGGTTTAGAAAGACCATAAACAGTGTCCTACTTTTTTTCGGTCATGTTAACTGAGGCTAAAGGGTGCTACTGTAGTATGCGGTCTACCTACGATTCGGCGGTCTACCTTTTAATTATAGCTTCTTATCTTCTTATTATTAGGTTAATTGTACGCCCTTGACGATTGGTTAGGTTAAGTCGTGATATTTTCGTTAAAACTAACGAAAATATGACGACTTAACCTAACCAATCATCAAGGGCGTACTGTAGTATGCGGTCTACCGTTACGTATGCGGTAGTAGTATGTTTAACTTCTTTAATAATTCCTTAATTGTGTAAATTAAATTATAATTCCTTTCAATTCATTTTCAATTCCTTTTAAATATTTTGAACGGTAGACCGCATACTACAATAAAAACTTAACGGTAGACCGCATACTACAGTAGAAACTTAACGGTAGACCGCATACTACAGTAGCACCGGCTAAAGTAGGCCGTATCGAATCGACAATGAATAGGATCTCCAAATCTTTAGGTTATAAGTTAAGGTAGACCTTCAGACTTGGCTGTTCAAGGCTCATCTGGGATTCCGAACCCCATCAAAGAGAAAAAATAGCAAATATAGAGGTGATACCACACTTAAGGCTGCCGCACACCAAAAGCCACGTTAGCCACGCCACGCACGCCCACCACGTGACTCAGCATCGCTCTAATGATTCTTGGAAGGGTGAATGAAGTTAAAATGCTTGGCATTAATTTAGACGAAAAACTAATTTCAAGTCATTTACAACATATCAAATCCAAAATATTAAAATTTCTCTTCATATTATTTAAACTCAAAAAAACTTCCTCAAAATGTACCCCTTATGAGTGCTGGATAGTTACTGTAACTGAGTTTCATAACTAAGTTAAAAAGTCAGTTGTAGTTACTAGTTAACTAACTTTTATTTTGGAGTAAGTTACTAACTTTTTCTTATAACTGAAACTTAACTTAATTAAAACTTAGTTACTCAGTTTTGTACTAAGTAGTAAAATAGCATCAGGTGCATATGCTGACAGAATTCGAACACGTGAGTCTTAAAACGTACAGGTGAAATGTGTTTTCTAAATATTTCCTGCATTTTCTGTTAAAGAAGTGTTTTCGTAGGTTGGTACTGCCACTGTTGGATTGAAATGTCAGACCGGGCCGAAATTGCTTGAATTGGAATGCATTATGAAATACAGTAGTAAGTATTACTGAGAGACATCAGACTTTGTTTTGTGCTGTTTCTAATTTCTTTTACCTCTGATCTAATAGTGATCTGTATCTGCTGTTGCTTAGGGATCATCCACAAATTACGCAAGTGATTGGGAAATTTAAAATGGCTGGTTGGGGCAGTAAAAAATTGCGAACATCTGCTTTATCTTCTATAGTCTATACTATAATAAGAGAGCTGTCCGTCTGTCTGTCCGTCCGTCCGTCCGTCCGTCACACTTTCAGAAATTGTGAGAAAAAATTGAGAAAAAAATTCAGAAATTGTATTACGGGCGGCAATGTGAAGCTCAAGATTTTCATGACTGTGTTCTTTTCTGTAGTTTAGCCTGTCTGTTTGTCTGTTTGTGAAATTTATCCCGGGCAGTAATGGGGGAAGGGTGGGGGTGGGGGTAATGGGGGATGGGTGGGTAATGGGGAGGGGTGTGGGTAATGGGGGAGGGGGTTAGCCCCCAAGTTGCATGAATGGGGGTGAGGAGGTTTTGGGAGATACCAGATTCAGAAATGTTGACACAATGTGAAGCTCAAAATTTTCACGGCTGCGTTCTTTTCTGTAGTTTAGCCTGTCTAACCGTCAGCGAAGCGACGGGAACTGTACTAGTTGTTGTTGTTGTTTAGCCGATCAGCCCACCCTGATCGAGCAAGCCGGCGGCACGCAGGTAACCGATCGCCCTCTCCGGAGTGGACCAGAGGTTCAGCGCACTAGTGATGTTGTTTGTTGTTCGTTGTTGTGCTAGAGCGGTACAGTCCGTCATAATGTGTTCAATTGTTTGTGGTGTGTCTTGGCACAGGTGGCAGGTGTCGTCTATGGAGTTGTCTAGTCTGTGTTTATATGTCCGTAAGTTTGGGTGATGTCCACATCGGAATCGTGCTAAGTTAACTCGATCCGATCTGCTCAGGCTGATCTCTGACCTGTTAATGGGTGGCGGCTTCGCACCTAGGACCGCATTCGGACCGAGTCGTGTCAGTGCTTTGTGGGTTAGGTGTGTGTGTATGTGTTTTCTGTACTGTGTGATGTCTGTGGGGCGTGGTATGGAATGGAGTATTTCGTTATAATATCTCTCTGGTTTTACCTTAATGGTGCGAGGTGTTGGTGCATGATTGTACATGTAGTGGCAAGGGTGTTGTGGGTTAGTTGTCGCTGCTGCCATGAATTGTGTTCCCCTCATGTCTAAATGTTCCCTAACTTTCAGTATTTTGTTTCTGTGTGCAGGTGTTCTATTGGTGTTGTTTGAGTGCATCCTGTAATGATACGAAGTGCGTTGTTTTGTATTGTTTGTAAGGTGTTTATGTGTGTGTTTGAGATAATAGGTGCCCAGCATGGGCTAGCATAGTCCATAACTGAGCGAATATATTGTTTGTATATGAGTGATGTTGTTTCCTGCTGGTGTCCAAAGTTTGTGCCTGTTAGTACCCTAAGCGTGTTAAGTCTTGACGTACATTTGGTTTTAATGTCCTGAATGTGGTTTGCAAAAGATAATGATGTGTTGTATGTGACACCAAGTATTTTGGTTCTGTGTGTGTGTGGAATGTTGATGTTGTTTAGTGTAAGCTGTGGAATTACCTGGTGTTCTTTTGTGTTGCTTGTAAGCAAGGTGATGGTTGATTTTGTGGGCGCTACTTTGAGTCTATTGTGTGTGAGCCAGTCTTGTATACTGTTTATGTATGTTTGTAGGTTATTTGTAGCGGTGTCGATGTTGTTGTGGGTGGATGTTAGAGTGATATCATCTGCATATGATGATAAGGTAAGCTTGTTATCTATGGGTGTTGGAATGTCATGCATGTATAAGTTGAAGAGTGTTGGTGAGAGAACAGAGCCTTGAGGGACCCCGTTCGGAAAAAGCTTGTTTTGGATGACTTGCCATTAAATGTGACATGTGAGTATCTTCCTGAGAGATAGTTGCTCAGCCACCTTTTGGTGTTATTGTGCATGTTTGTGTTGAGTATTTTGTTTATGAGAGGGAAGCGTGGGATAGCATCAAATGCTTTACTAATGTCTATTGTTGCTAATAGTGTACGTTGAGCTGGTCTTCTGGAGTTGATGCCATCCATGATGTGCTGCGTGAGGTTAGTGAGTAATGTCGTGGTTGAGTGGTGAGGTCTGAATCCATGTTGAGTAGGCGATAGTGGTATGTGTGGGTTGGTGATTTGTAAGATTAGTCTTTCTGTTACTTTGGAAGGTGTGCATAGTAAAGTAATGGGTCTATAGGAAGCTAGTTCTGTTGGATTTTTGTTTGGTTTGAGTAGTGTAATAATGTTACCTTGTTTCCATATGTCAGGAATAATACAGTGTTGGTATGAATATGTGCTGATATTTGTGAGAGCTAATATTCCTTGTGGGCCCAAGTGTTTAAGGTGTATGTTAGATATGTTGTCTGGTCCAGTAGCCTTCGAATTCTTAATGTTTTTGATGATCTTGGTGGTCTGGTCTGTATTGAAGGGTGTAATGGTCATGTCGAGTCTGTAGGTTTTCTTGTGTCTGGCTGTTTGTCTGTCTGCATGTTTCTGGTTGTTGTCTCTGTTTAAGTGACTTATCTTTGCGTAGTGATTAACTAGAATGTTAGCTTGTTGTGTGTATGTTGGGATATTATTTGGCTGCGACAGATAGCCGCGTGTGAGGTGTGAATGCCGCTGTTAGAGTGGGTAATGCTGTTTATAGTCTTGTATAGCCTGTATGTATCTGTGGAGTGGTTTAGTGTTGTTATGAATTCCCTGAATGTTTCTGTTTGTTTTTCTTTGAGTTTGTTGTTTATTTCTGTGTTGAGCTGTTGTATCTGCTGTTTTATGGCTTCTGTGTGTGGTGTTTGTGTGTTATATTTGAGGTTGTTACGTTGCCTTATGAGGTGGGCTATTTCTCTAGTGTAATTTGGGTTGTATTTCCTAATGTTGCCCTTGGGTATGTATTTGTTTGCATTATTGATAATCTGATTAAATGTCTTGAGTGTTGTATCGATGTTTATGATGGGTGTGCTGTTTAATGTGGTGAATTGTTCCTCAGTCTGTATTTTGAACTGTTCCCAATCAGCTTTCTTGTAATTTCTGTAAGTGTGCCTAAGGCTGTTGGGGCAGAGTGTAGAATGTGTTGTAATGATGATGGGCAGGTGGTCTGATGACAGTTGTTTTTCTGTTCTCCATTGTGTATGTGTTGCTAGTGAGGGGGAACAGAACGTTATGTCTGGGGAGGAGTTTGAGTATCCTGCTTGATGTGGTATGTGTGTATGTTCTTCTGTATTGTTAAGAATGAAGAGGCTGTTTAGTTGTGTGGCTATGTTGGCGCCTCTGGTGTTGTTTTGGTTGTGCAGGTACCAACTAGTGTCTTTGGCGTTGAAGTCTCCTCCTAAGATGACATTAGTGAGAGAGGCAAGATTGTGTAACTGTGGATTGTAATTGGCTGGCACCTGAGGTGAACTATCTGGTGGGATGTAAATGTTGATTAGTGTGGTGTTGTGTTTTGCGCGTGTTTTAATGTTAACTGCCTGTATTTCTATCGTGTTATCTGCTTGGATTGTGTTTGTAATGTTTTGGGTAGCATCAGTGTAGCTAATGCTTTTACGTATGTAAGTGATGAGTCCACCCCCGTTACCCCCAGTACGATCTTGACGGATCGCCGTGAAGTCAGGGATGGTCGGTGTTTTGTGTGTGCGTTTTAGTTTTGTTTCTTGTATAAGTGCTATGTGAATGTTTTGTTTGTGTACGAATTCCCTAAGCTGCATGATTTTGTTTGTGAGGCCATCTACGTTGTACTGTAATATGTTAATATTATACTTCTGTATGTGTCTCATGGTGCTATTGTGTCTATGTCTTTGTGTATGGTGACATGTGTAAGTTGTAGTGGGGCCTGGATTAGTCTTAATGTCGCCAGAGAGTAAGAGTAGTTCGGGGAGCACGCAATTGTTCCCTGTAATTGAAAAAATAGCACGCTGAGAATAGGTCCGGCCCCGGAGCCGATCGGCACTCTGACCGTGCCACGCAACAGGCCGTCGACTGCCAGTCTGGCCAACCGTAGACAGCCCGCTGCACGGAGATTTGAGGAAGTTTGGCCACCAGCGCGTTGATGTTTTGGTTTGACGTCGCTTCTTCGCGTTGACGTGTCCTGCGCTGGAGGATGCAGCCACTGTTTAGAAGCTTCCTCGTCAGCTGCTAACACTTTTTTCAAGTTGTTCTAGCTACTGTACCTGTTCAGACGTTTTTTATAAACAAATCTTTATAAACAAATATGCAATTTTGTCTTGCTCTCTTTGTTGGAGTTCTGAAAATGAATTGCCCTCCTCTCTGCTAAATTGCTCTAATATGGACTCTGTTTCTTCTCTTTCTTTTATTTTCACTAGAAATATGTCTAAAATTCAATACAGAAATCTTCTTGGGAAGAATTTAGCACCACAAAGTTAAAACTGTCAATATTTTAGTTGTTGTTTAGCCACACCTACAGTTCCTTCCATTTCCCGTTTTTTTTTCCTTTAGTAGTATGACCTAAAAATGTTCGAGTGCATATGCAATTGCAATGTTGATCAATTATTGCAAGGTGCCAGCCCCCTTCCCCCCTGGGGTGAGGGGTAATGGAGGAGACGGGTGGGAGGTAATGGGGGAGAGGGGTGTGGTGGGTAATGGGGGGGGAGGGGGGGGGGTAATGGGAGAGAGGGGTTATGCAACAAGGGGGTGGGGGTTAGCCCCCCAAGTTGGATAAAGGGGAGTTAGGGGGTTTTGGGGGGAGAGGGAGAATGACTTACCCCCAAAGGGGTAACCCTAACGTGCCCTCGCCGTACGCGAGTTTGCGAAGCACAAGCCCCGCCCGTAGCGCAGGGAGCCGAAGGCTCTGCTTGTATATATAATTTTTTTTCCTAAGAGCTGCCGCTAAATATTTTTTTGCTTTTTTTAACTTTGAATTTTTAACGCCAAATGGTTTTTGTGTTATTGTTGTCCCGTTTTTTGTTAAGGTTTATTATTGTTATGCACACAGAAAATATTTGTCTTTTTCAGACTAGTCCATGATTTTTATAGGCAACGCCTTTTTTGTTTCAAACAAAAATTTTGCACAAAATTAGAGCTCATCCTAACCTTTGAACAGAAGTTTTTAAGCCAGTGAGAACTTAACATTTACTTTAAACTCACGAACCACTTACATTCTGAATGCAGCTTCACAAATTTGGATGCCTGTCCTGCAGCTGGGGGATGGCGTAATTGGTGAGCATATCCAGGTAGACAGTTGCGGAAACAGAGACATTTTACGACATTTTACGACATTTTACGTGCCACTAGGGGTGCACATGTGGAAGCTTAAGTTCATTAACTATGTATCAAAACTTTGTATGTTTATCTACTTATGATTAAAACTGTGTTTGAATACGAGTGTTTATTTAAAAGTTATAGCATGCTTTAATCAGGGTAATCATTTATGGACACCCTGTACTTTACACCAAAAAAGATAGAGGACGTCGTCGAAAATAATTTGATGTAAACATCAAACAAATTCGTTCACAACAAAAATGTTTAGAGCAAAGTTTATGTGGCCAAAAACTTGTTTAGCTGAGTCAGCCGTCCAACTGTACTAGTTTATATAATTTGTGGATGGCTTCTTAGCAATACACGATAAATAAATTAAAAACTTTTTTTAATCGTCCACGCACGGTAGTGCGTAGAAAATCTTTTTTTACTCCGACTAGCACTTCGCGGACAGCTCTTCTGAAGACTATAATTTTTTCAGAAGGAACTGCACCACATGTATAGGGTGTCCATAAATGATTACCCTGATTAAAGCATGCTATAACTTTTAAATAAACACTCGTATTCAAACATAGTTTTAATCATAAGTAGATAAACATACAAAGTTTTGATACATAGTTAATGAACTTTATAAGCTTCCACATGTGCACCCCTAGTGGCACGTAAAATGTCTAAACGGTATTCACACTCACGCCACACATTTTCCAACATTTGTGGGTTAACTGTTGCAATTGCATCCGTAATGCGTTCTCGCAATGTCCTGATATCTGGAACAACTGTTGCATAAACCAAATCTTTAACATGACCCCAGAGAAAGAAATCCAGCGGGGTAGTGTCTGGTGATTTTGAGGGCCATGGGATTGGCCCGTCCCTGCCAATCCATCGATTTGGAAATGTTGCGTCGAGAGTTTCACGAACAACATGCGCCCAATGAGGGGGTGCCCCATCTTGTTGGAAGATGACAGTTGGATGCCTGTCCTGCAGCTGGGGGATGGCGTAATTGGTGAGCATATCCAGGTAGACAGTTGCGGAAACAGAGACATTTTACGACATTTTACGACATTTTACGTGCCACTAGGGGTGCACATGTGGAAGCTTAAGTTCATTAACTATGTATCAAAACTTTGTATGTTTATCTACTTATGATTAAAACTGTGTTTGAATACGAGTGTTTATTTAAAAGTTATAGCATGCTTTAATCAGGGTAATCATTTATGGACACCCTGTACTTTACACCAAAAAAGATACAAGGATACAAGGAAAAGAAGTACCTCAAAAGGCCTTGCGGCCCATACCGAGGAGGTACCAATGGCAACGGGTGCCAGGGAAAATTTTGTCTTTCAAACTATGCTAGCAGTAGTAGAAAACTGGATAGAAAAGTAGAAGGCTCTCTCCCCACCCTCCGCTCCCTCCCTGCCAGAGGCAGGTACGGAAAAAGGTTGAAGAAAATACCTTGACCCTGGAAAAGTAGCCAAGGAAATTTTACAGGAAAGTGGAGAATATATAAATAGCTCTATATTTAGCTTGCTCACAGAGACACCGAGCAAGCGAACTCCTGCAGAGTTTTCTGAGGTTTTAATCTTAAACTATGAGTGTGTTCTGTACTTTGTCTAGCCTATTTTTAAACAGATTTACACTTTGACTGGAAACATCCTCTGAGGGAAGTTGGTTCCAGATATCAACTATTTTACAGGAAAAGAAATTTCCGCAGACTGAGGTCCTAAATGTCTTTACACACTCAAATAGTGTGCAAGATTTCGTCTAACCTTTTCTTGAACTGATCCACAGAGGAACTGTTCACAACTTCCGAAGGTAACCTGTTCCATGTGTCACAGATCTTATACGTAACGTAATTCCCACACACACTAGTCCTAAACCGTTTCAAATCCAACTTCCAACCATTGTTGCGAGTTGGGTTATCATTTAAACTAAACATACTTCTAAAATCGACATCGTTGAACCCTCGTAAGAGCTTGAAAACCTCGATCAGTTGACCGCGCAGCCTCCGAGTTTCAAGCGAAAACAAGTTCAGGGCGCGTAACCGTCGATTGTAGCCCATATGCCTAACGGAAGGGATCAACTTTGTGGCCCTCGCCTGCACTCGCTCCAGCCTCTCAATATCTTTCCTGAGGGTGGGCGACCAGAACTGCACAGCATACTCCAGGTACGGCCGAACAAGGGAATTGTACAGTGAGAGCACAATCTCCTTGTTCCGAAACTGAAATTGCCTCCTGATATAACCCAATAGTTTCTGGGCTTTTTTCCATCTCTACACACTGTTTCGTAAACTTAAGGTCGCTGCTAATTAGCACACCCAAGTCCTTTTCTAAATCAGTCACCTCGATATTACTGCCCAACATCGAGTAGTCCGACTTGGGATTGGCGTAGCCAATGTGCATCACTTTGCATTTACCCAAGTTAAACGGCATTTGCCATTTTTCGGACCACTCTCCTATCCTACCTAGGTCCGCACGCAGTTCCTCGATCGCTTCGGGCGTCCCAACATTGGCCCCAAGCTTGGTGTCATCAGCGAATTTGGCGATCCGACTGACGATGCCACCGTCGATATCATTTATGTAAATGGTAAACAACAGTGGCCCCAAAACGGAACCCTGAGGAACCCCACTAGTGACCGAGGCCCAACCCGAACTAGCCCCTTTAATTACCACCCTCTGCCGCCTATTCCTTAGCCAGTTTTCAATCCACCTACCTATTTCCCCACCGATACCCAGCGCGCGCACTTTCGCCATTAGCCGGCGGTGAGGTACCTTATCAAAGGCTTTCTGAAAGTCGAGATAAAGTATATCAATCGCCCTACTCTTATCGTACTCACTCAACATGACGTGGAAAAACTCGAGCAAGTTGGTGAGACACGACCTATGCCGTCTAAACCCATGTTGGGAGTCCCCAAGCAGCTTGTAGGAATCCAAATGGTCAACGATTCTATCAGCTATTATCCTTTCTAATAATTTACCTACAACTGAAGTGAGACTAATAGGACGATAGTTCCCTGGACTTTCGTGATCCCCTTTCTTAAAGATAGGGGTCACGTTGGCCTCTCTCCAGTCACCAGGCACCTGGCCCATCTCCAACGATTTGTTGAAGACTGTAGCCAGGTGGGGAGCCACCTGGTCGCGCACTTCTCGCAAAACACTGGGGAGAAACTGGTCTGGCCCAGGAGCCTTAAACGCGCTCAGTTTGTCTATTCTATGAGCAACGACTGTCGCGGTACATCTAACACTATCCAGGTCAGCACCTTCGTGCCTCACAGCTGGCTCGGGGATGACGCAGGTATCCTCCCTGGTGAACACTCCCGCAAAGTACTCATTAAGCACCTTAGCGATGTCCGCGTCGGAGGTCCGCAGAACGCCGCTTCCGTCCTTTAAAGGACCTATCATGCTTCTAATAGGCTTTCTACTATTAACATAACTGAAGAACTCCTTAGGGTTCCTCTTGCAGAGGCTTGCCACCCGTAGTTCTTCGTTACGTTTCGCTAGCCTAACCTTCGCCTTCACTTCCCTACACAGGCGGACATACGCTTCAGTGTTCTCGTGGGAACGATTGGCCTTCGCCCTCCTATACACTACTTTCCTATTTCGGATAGCCGAAGCGATGCCACGATTGAACCACTTAGGCTGCGTTGAAGCAGGGGTGACCAGTTTTGAGGGTATGGCAGCAGACTGCAGCACCATAAACTCATCCCGGAATGCACTCCACACTCCCTCAACATCGCCGCCAACCTCTAACCCCATCTCTGCTACGCTATCCCTGAGGCTAACAAAGTTCGCCCGCCGGAGATCGAGCTTACTGCCTCTCGAGTTACTACGCTTCACCCGAGGGACGCACACACGGAACCTAATAATACCGTGATCACTCCCGCCCAACGATTCGTCAACGGTGAGGCCAGTGACGAGGTTGTCTTCGGTCGTGAATACTAAGTCTAGAACGCTTTCGCCTCGTGTAGGCTCGTTGACCCACTGAGTGAGGAAGTTCTCATCAGCAAAGTCAACTAGCCTCCTCCCTTCAGCATCGGCAGTCCTGTTTTCCCACTTTATGCCGCGACAGTTGAAGTCTCCTAAAACTACACACACCCTATCCCCTAGCAGGCTACTGAGTTCGTGTACAGGGCTGTATCCTCCTCGAGGAGGAGATGCGGAGGTCTGTACACCAAGATTAACCTATAGTTCGTCCCTCCCACGTTCAGATCGACGCCAAGCAGCTCCCGTTCCGACCGGAACTGGCAGTCAACCGGACTCAACGTGTCTCTGACGTATATTAGTACCCACCCCCCTCCCCACGGGTGCGGTCTTTGCGAAACATTCTATACCCGGGAATTTCGAACTCCCCAACGTAGTCCCTACGATCAGTATGAATCCAGGACTCGGTGATAGCAACGATATCCTGGTATTCTGATGCTAAGAGCGCCCGTAGCTCGCGAAACTTGTTCCTAATTGACCTAGCATTAAAAAGCATTGCACGGAGGGAGCCTTCCCTATTCTGACCGCCCCCTAGCACGACCCGTTTCCCGAACAGCCAAGGCTGTCGGGAGTTGAAGAGCCCCTCACTAACGAGGGGGCAACTTCCACAGGAGACTGAGCCCCCTCCAACGTAGGAGGAGGGTCACCCATCTGTACTTCGCCGCACCCTTCAGTCGAAGGTACGTCCGCCACCGGCTCATCCTCATCTCTCCCCGGTGGGGGCCCATCACTCTCCCGGACTCGACCTCACCATTCTGTATAGGTGCCGGTCGAGCAGCGCGCCTAGCACACCTTTACCTTGTCATTGAGGTGGACACCATCCCTCTGGTAAAGGTCCCACCTACCCGAAAATGCATCGAAGGGTCAATAAACTTCACGCCCAGCGGAACGCACAAGTCTTGTACCCTCTCGTTGATGCCAATGACCTTACTGAGCGAGTGGTCACTGACATTCATTCGCGGTAAAATACCCATTAACATTCCCCTGTCTGTCTTCGTTTTAGATCATCCGCAAGAGACATGATCTCGGTGATGATCCCTTCTGTAAGACCTACCCCACCGCCTTTGAGGAACAGGTCATTGCCACCAGCGTGGACAACGATCGCAGTCCTCCGACTATCCACGCGCACCTTCTCTACCTCCTTCCTTAAGTTGCGCCGTTCCCCGCCAGGTAAGCACCTTACCTTCCTCCCATCCCGGTTTGCAGAAGCAAAGTACTTCTCCTGGCCCCTGATCTGCGAGTCCCCAATCAAAACGGTGTCTTCCTCCTTCGAGCACAGGAGACTAAAGCGGTTAGAGGTCTTGACAGGGGCAACTGGGGTCTCAGGCTTCGGCTTCGCAGCCTTCTTGCCCGAGACCTTTCGAAAACCCGTCGCCACCCATACACGCAGTTACACCACCCGACCCACCCCGACAGGTAGCTACATCCTTCGGTTTCTTTGGGCCATCAGCAGGCCCCTTCCCACCCTTCTCTATCGATCCCTTCCCACCCTTCTCTATCAGCCCCTTCTTTTGAGCCCTCCCTTTGTTCTTGATACTTAATCTTACAGTTTGAATCTGCTGGTGTGTTTTTTAATTTGATCTTGTCCACTGGGTTGGATTTCCAGTGCTACGACCCTAGCTTCAAGCTTTTTTACTATTTCCTTTAGCTCTTTAACTTCCTTTTCGTGGTTGTCTCTAAGTTTACAAAACAAACATACACTAAGGGATGTGATATCGCTGATATTACCCTCTGGGAAGTCTACGCACCAATGATTAACTTTACATTTAAAGCATTCTGCTTTCAATTTAGCTGGCCCTGCCATATTTTCTCTTTTTTTTGTTTTTTCTGAATACTCTGAATAAGATAAAGCGTTCTAGCAATGAAACTATCCAAAAACGTTATGACCAGTATATAAAAAGGGGGGGGGGGTGAATTAATCCCGCGCGTAGCCGCACCCGCCTTTTCGCAAGTGACGTTCATTCCTTCCGAAGACTACACCTCTCCTGCTGCCGCACCGACCAAAGGTCTCCCCAGGGCCGGACCGTCCCAAACGTGTCGCAGCTACCAACTGACAAACACTCGCGACGCAAGCGTCACGGATTTTCCGCCAGGAGCGACAGCGAGATGCAGCCCCTTACTAAGTCTTACTAGTCACTCACAAGTGGGCCAGACTCTTAGAATCCAGTGTTCAAGGGATATCCCACCAGACCCAGAGGCTACGCCCGAGACTTTACGCTGGCCTGGCATCCAGCTGGGCAGTAAAGCCCTCTCACCTCAGAGCAGTACAGCCAAGCACCATCAATTGGTCACCAAAGAACGGTCGCAGGGGGCTGGTCAAGCCATTACGCGTTAGGAATGGGCTTAAACGGGGCACTAGCCACACTCCATTCATCGCGCCCCTACGCCTGGGACCCCTCCATCCCAGTCTCTCACAACCTACGAGCGTTAAATGGTGTTATTTATAGAGGTTCCAAAGCCTCTCTTCCCACGCATGAGGTAGCAGTCGGGGCCTAATAGTAAAAGAAGAGAAAAAGACTTAATACTAAAAGAAAATTTTTTTTTTTTTTTTTTTTTTTGGCAGTGAGAGGAGAACAACCTTAACGTAATCTAAAAGGACAGAGTAGGGATGGGATGGGGTCCTAGTAACCCACGGACGGGATTGTGCAAAATACTTTCCCGCTCCTCCCGAAAGAGAGAGAGAACCTAAAGAGCTGGCAGCCAGCTCCTCTAGAATCCCACGACTCGGGACCGGAGGGCTGTCACACCCCAAGTATAAAGTTTACTACATCCAGAAGAAATGTGCATAACCTTTATACCTTTATACGCTGGGCAGAGCTTATTCGTCGTCACGCCTCTTCCTCTTGTCGGCAGCACTCAAAAATAAAATTTCGGTTATTTTACAATTTGTGTTGTTTGTGGTAAAAATAATAAATGATTTTGTGCATCTAGTTAGACCACGCCTGTACAAAATTTTATATTCTTGTGAAATCGAGGGAAAGCAAGTCACTCCAAAAAATTTACAAAAATACCACAGCCATAAAAATTTTGAGTTTCACATCCATTCCAGTGAGACCAAATTTGTGAAGCTGCATTCAGAATGTAAGTGGTTCGTGAGTTTAAAGTAAACGTTAAGTTCTCACTGGCTTAAAAACTTCTGTTCAAAGGTTAGGATGAGCTCTAATTTTGTGCAAAATTTTTGTTTGAAACAAAAAAGGCGTTGCCTATAAAAATCATGGACTAGTCTGAAAAAGACAAATATTTTCTGTGTGCATAACAATAATAAACCTTAACAAAAAACGGGACAACAATAACACAAAAACCATTTGGCGTTAAAAATTCAAAGTTAAAAAAAGCAAAAAAATATTTAGCGGCAGCTCTTAGGAAAAAAAATTATATATACAAGCAGAGCCTTCGGCTCCCTGCGCTACGGGCGGGGCTTGTGCTTCGCAAACTCGCGTACGGCGAGGGCACGTTAGGGTTACCCCTTTGGGGGTAAGTCATTCTCCCTCTCCCCCCAAAACCCCCTAACTCCCCTTTATCCAACTTGGGGGGCTAACCCCCACCCCCTTGTTGCATAACCCCTCTCTCCCATTACCCCCTCCCCCTCCCCCATTACCCACCACACCCCTCTCCCCCATTACCTCCCACCCGTCTCCTCCATTACCCCTCACCCCAGGGGGGAAGGGGGCTGGCACCTTGCAATAATTGATCAACATTGCAATTGCATATGCACTCGAACATTTTTAGGTCATACTACTAAAGGAAAAAAAACGGGAAATGGAAGGAACTGTAGGTGTTTTTTTAATAGTTTAAGGATAAGGATATGGATTTTGCTAAAGCTTTCGACAAATATGATTATGGTATAATAGCACATAATATGAAACAGATGGGAATAACAGGCAAAGTTGGAAAATGGATCTACAACTTCCTCAGAGAACGTCTACACTCTACAGGTCGTCAAAATTCAAGGTATAACATCATCAGAATCAGAAGTACGCAGCTCAGTACCACAAGGAACAGTATTGGCCCCGCTCCTTTTCATTATCATGCGAACAGACAGAGATATTGAAGTAAACAGCAATAGTACGTATAGTAACATCTTTGCAAAGGATACAAATATCAGCAGAAAAATCAGCGATGCAAACGAGGTGGAGGCCTTGCAGACAGACACAAACAGAATATACCAATGGTCAGAAGAGAACAACATGACATTTAACACCACGAAATTCCAGCTCTTGAGATATGGTGGAAATGAGGACCTTAAACAGACAGCATATTATGCCCCGGGCCGACAGGAAATTCAGAGAACCACGAAAGCGATAGATTTGGGGGTTATAATGACCGATGATGCCAACTTTGAGACACAAAATCAGATAGCGGTAAACAAAGCAAAAAGAGTCGCGGGACAGGTACTAAGAACCTTCAAAAGGAGGGACAAGACAGTAATGATTCCCCTGCTGAAAACACTAATCATACCAAAACTTGAATACTCCTCAGTCTTGACGTCCCCATACAAGAAGGAAGAAATTAATAAACTAGAAGATATTCAGAAACATTTCACAGCCAAGATCGATGGCTGCAAAGAACTCAACTACTGGGAGAGACTACGTAAACTAAATCTGTATTCCCTGGAAAGAAGGGAGAGGTACACCATAATATATACATGGAAAATGATCGAAAAACTGGTACCAAACCTCAAACTAAACCCAATTACCATCCAAACAACACTGGAAAATAGGAAAGGCAGTATGTGTAGTGTTCCCAAATTAAAGGCCCGACAAGGGACCTCTTCAACAATGAAGGAAAATAGTTTGGTTGTCAGGGGGCCCAAGACTTTTTAACTAGCTTCCAAAGGACCTCAAAGGGGTCAAAGTTGAAGTCTTGAGAAGAAGACTAGATGCCTGGTTCAGGATGGTACCAGATGAGCTGGGTGTATCTGGTTATGTGCGGTGGAGAGCGCAAGAGAACAACTCGCTCCTCCACTAAGGCAGCCTAGAGGCGGGGCCACCAGCTTGACCTTCTTGTGAAGAGAGACCAACGCTCGGAACTGCTACGAGGTTACGAGGATATATAATGTATAGAATACGCAGACCTAATATATATGGAACAAGGGACTCTTCTGGAATAATTAAATCCACTATAGTCCGAATAAGTAATGGTAAATGGCAAATACTAAAGTTTTTTCTCTTTCATGATGGAAACCCAACATGGGTAACGGGTCACTAGCAAAAAGGTCCCAAAATATAGCTTCTCCCACTAGCTATCTGCTAAACAGATAGGACTCAGCTTTGGGACAGGGTCTAGGGTGTAAAGCTAACCTAAGCAACTCCATTCATAACCTCAATATTCGCAAGATTGAATTCACATCAAAGAAAAAAGGGTAACTATTGTATTTTTAGCCAAAATCCAACACATAAACCTCAACCGGTAACATTAAGTGTCCATTTTCAAGGCACTTAATACGTCTGTTTAATGTGATACAACTCATTATGAATTGTATCATATATATATATATATACAGTATATATGTATACACTGAAACCAGTGAGAACGAGTGTATATATACAAAACTTTCTCAATATAACTTAACCCTTACCCGAGTAGGTAACGTGGCAGCTCGCAAAATTCGAATTTTCAGTGGTATCAGCTCGAATCTCACCGAAGTACAGTAAGGTAAATTTATTTCTAATGTATTTAATCTTAAAGCTTAAGTTGTTGCTAGTATGTTGTTCCTGATTAACATAAAATTGTTATGTATATAATTACACTGGGTTAATGGAAATAAACTGAAGTAGATGGTGCCACTCACTTCGATAAATAATTTTCAAGGAATCAGATCCTCGAAAAGTATTTCATCAAACATCGAAGTTTGATAAAAATATTCTCATCGCCCGAGCGCACTTTTTCATAAAGGAATTTTCCACATCTTGATGAAAATTCTAGTCTCAGTGTACAATGTACATATTAAAAGTTGCCGCTAAATATTTTTTGTTTTTTAACTTTGAATTTTTAACGCCAAACTTTTTTGTTTATGCTTGTCCTGTTCTTTTTTAAGATTTATTATTGCGCATACAAAAAAGATTTGCCTTTTTTTAGGACGTATTTTTCATACTATTTTGAATATTGAGCAGCACAGTCATGTAATACTGTAATTTTTGCGCTGCTCTATGGTTACTAAGTTTTATTAATTTTTTTATAACTGAATTTTAGCCGAGTTTTAAACTTAGTTTATAAACTAGTAACTAATAACTATAACTACTATAACTAGTAACTATAACTCGGTTATAAACTAGTCACTAATTATGCTTTTAAAAAAACTTAGTAACTAATTAACTAAGTTTCTTTCCATAACTATTCGAACATTCCTCCTTAGGCTGTATTATGCCTTCATCCATCTACATTTATTTTATTGCATTACAACATGGGGTAACTCAAAGAAATATATAAAACACCCTTTGAAAGTCAGTCATAAAAAATGCTTGCGAACCTTCTCAAACAATGATAACAGACAAAGTTACGCTTCCCTAGTGTTTAAAGAGAGAAATATTTTTAAATTATTTTTAACCCTTTACTGCCCAAAAGGACAAATTTGTAACCTTTCAAATACACGCATTCATAACTTAACCCTTCAAAATATTTGGGTAGTAAAGGGTTAAACATGCAATAAATAACCTGGCAGTACGTTCACAGTTATCAATAAAAATCAACATACCTCACCAATTCAAAGGACAACCACCTCGCATCAAATACATCATTATTACAACACTACACTACTTAGAGATTTTATACACAACCCAAATTATATAATGAAAATTGCAGGAAATGCACTCTTTTCCAAAGGAGCAGATGTATGGAATGCACTTCCATTAAATATCAGAGAGGCTTCATCACTAAATGTACTTCACAAATCACTAAATAAGTACTTCATTAACTTTAACTGACGTAAAAGTTCACTACCACCATTATTACTAAAGCAATTAAGTCCTTATTTTATAATTAGTTATCTTAAATATGGTTCCTCCAGAATTATATCCGAACTCAACTACCAGTAATCTCTCTGCGTTTTCATTAAACTCATTCATTTTCATAATTTATCTAATTATTCATTAATTTTCGCTTATTTTCTACTAAATATACAAGTGATCATTTTATTTAAAACTGTGAAAGACTATTAAACAATATGTCAACTTTTTTTGTAAATTTTCACCTCTTGTTTACTATCATTATTATTATTATTATTATTATTATTATTAGTTGTTTTTGTTATTATTACTTTTATTGTTATTATTATTAGTACTATTTACTTGCTATTTCGCTTCCCTTCTGTAATTAATGAACTGAATCCCATTAATTTTGACTAAAAAGCTACATGCTTCCAACGGCATATTCAGATTAGAATACTATAAATATATTCACGTCATATCAGATCTCTAAATTTACAGAAAAATATCGAAAATATTATAAAATTTCATGTTTTTTTTTAGAATAAAGTTTTTTGAATGATTTTAATTACAATTACAGAAGAAAAAATAACTTTTTATTTTCTCGGTGGTGAGTAATAAATCCAAAATTTTATAAACTGTAGCATATATATATATATATATATATTGGGAAGCAATCAGATTGCACATGGCCCAAATAGAATGGAGAACAATTTTCGAGAATAAAACAACGGAAGAAATGCTAACAACTTTGGAGGAAAAAACGCTGAGAATTTTAGAAAAATATGCTCCGAAATCACAGCCAAAAGGAAAGAGGAGCTGGCTAGAAAGGCAAAAGAGAAGACTATTCCGCAAAAGAAAGAGAGTGGAGGCGAAGTTAGGAAACTGCGGAGATAATGGCAGGAAAATAATAAAAGAAAAACTGGAGGGTATCGATAGGGAAATACAAGCTCTGATTAAGGACCATACAGAGAGGGAAGAGGAAAAGGCGGTAGAAGCAATAAAGGAAAATCCAAAATACTTCTATAGCTATGCAAAAAGGAAAACAAAAACGCGCGCCGCTATTGGGCCCTTAAGGACGGGAAATAATGAACTAACCGACGATCCAAAAGAAATGTCTGATACATTGAGAGCTCAATATGAATCAGTTTTCAGTACCCCAAAAAGTGACAAAGCGATACCTGACATACATGCATTCTTTGAAGAGGAATTGCAAGGAGAGTATATAACAGACTTTGAGTTTACACCAGAAGATGTAGCGAGAGCTATAGAACAAATGAAACTACATTCAGCTGCAGGTCCGGACAATTGGAACGCATTATTGATTAAAAACTGTAAAAATGAAATAGCTACACCTTTATACTGGATATGGAGAAGATCCCTAGACACTGGGGAAATACCGAGCATCTTGAAAAGAGCAAACATTGTCCCTATATATAAAGGAGGGACAGATCTCAAGCAAAGAACTATAGACCAGTGTCATTGACGTCCCACCTCACCAAAGTATTTGAAAGAATAGTTAGAGAGAAAATTTATGATTTCCTGGAGACACGGGAAAGATTCAACGAAAATCAGCATGGATTCCGATCAGGTAGATCATGCCTATTACAACTAATAGAGCACTACAACAATATCCTAGATGCATTGGAAGGCAATGACAACTACGATGTTATATACACAGATTTTGCTAAAGCTTTCGATAAATGTGACCATGGTATAATAGGACATAAAATTAAAGACATGGGAATAACAGGCAAAGTGGGAAAATGGATCTACAACTTCCTTAGTGATCGTCTGCAGGTCGTCAAAATTCAAGGTATATCATCATCAGAATCGGAAGTACGCAGCTCAGTACCACAAGGGACAGTACTGGCCCCACTCCTGTTCATTATCATGCTAACAGACATAGACAGCGGAGTAAACAGCAATAGTATAGTAACATCCTTTGCAGACGATACAAAGATCAGCAGAAAAATCAGCGATGTACATGACGTGGAGGCCTTGCAGAGGGACACGAACAAAATATACAAATGGTCAGAAGACAACAACATGTCATTTAACGCCGAGAAATTTCAACTCTTGAGATATGGTAGAAAAGAAGAACTTAAAGAGACTGCATATTATGCTCCAGATAGAGAGGAAATTCAGAGAAGCATGAAAGCGATTGATCTCGGGATAATAATGACAGATGATGCGAAATTCGAAACACAAAATCAGATAGCGATAAATAAAGCAAAAAGAGTCGCCGGACAGGTTCTAAGAACGTTCAAGAGAAGGGACAGGACAGTAATGATTCCCCTGCTAAAAACACTGATTATACCAAAACTTGAATACTGCTCAGTTTTGACGTCCCCATATAAAAAGGAAGAAACCAATAAACTAGAAGAAACGCAAAGGCATTTCACAGCCAAGATTGATGGCTGCAAAGCACTCAACTACTGGGAAAGACTACGTAAACTAAATCTGTACTCACTGGAAAGAAGAAGAGAGAGGTACATCATAATCTACATATGGAAAATGATCGAAAAACTGGTACCAAACCTAAAACTAAACCCAATTGCCATTCAAACAACACTGGAAAATAGGAAAGGCAGAATGTGTAGTGTTCCCAAATTAAAAGCACGACAAGGGACCTCCTCAACCCTGAAGGAAAATAGCTTGGTTGTCAGGGGGCCAAGACTTTTCAACCAGCTTCCTAAGGACCTCAGAAACGTAACGGGGGTCAAAGTTGAAGTCTTCAAGAAAAGACTGGATGCCTGGCTCAGGACAGTACCAGATGAGCCGGGCGTGCCTGGCTATGTACGGTGGAGAGCGCAAGAAAGTAACTCGCTCCTCCACCAGGCCAGACCTAGAGGCGGGGCCACCAGCTTGACCTCCGTGTGAAGAGAGACCAACACACGAAACAACATAAGGTTCATAAGGTAAGGTATATATACATTTTAACTGCAAACACGCAGTATAATTAACGTAAAGAACGACGCTTGTATAGGAGATATTTCGCGCAAGATGAGAGAGAGAGAACGAAACAAATGAAAAAATGAGGTAACCACCCGGGAATCGAACCCGGGATCTTCCGATTGCCGGTCAGATATGATAACCATTACACCATGGGCCTCACTCATTCAAATGCCGTAATTCCTCTACATACGTTTCGTTCTCTCTCTCTCATCTTGCGCGGAATATCTCCTATACAAGTGTCGTTCTTTACGTTAATTATACTGCGTGTTTGCAGTTAAAATGTATATAATGTTACGGCATGCGGAAGGTGCCCCCTTGGGGCATTGGTTTCTGCGCGTATGTAGAGGAATTACGGCATTTGAATGAGTGAGGCCCATGGTGTAATGGTTATCATATCTGACCGGCAATCGGAAGATCCCGGGTTCGATTCCCGGGTGGTTACCTCATTTTTTCATTTGTTTCGTTCTCTCTCTCTCATCTTGCGCGGAATATGAGAGAGAGAGAACGAAACAAATGAAAAATGAGGTAACCACCCGGGAATCGAACCCGGGATCTTCCGATTGCCGGTCAGATATGATAACCATTACACCATGGGCCTCACTCATTCAAATGCCGTAATTCCTCTACATACGTTTCGTTCTCTCTCTCTCATCTTGCGCGGAATATCTCCTATACAAGCGTCGTTCTTTACGTTAATTATACTGCGTGTTTGCAGTTAAAATGTATATAATGTTACGGCATGCGGGAGGTGCCCCTTGGGGCATTGGTTTCTGCGCGTATGTAGAGGAATTACGGCATTTGAATGAGTGAGGCCCATGGTGTAATGGTTATCATATCTGACCGGCAATCGGAAGATCCCGGGTTCGATTCCCGGGTGGTTACCTCATTTTTTCATTTGTTTCGTTCTCTCTCTCTCATCTTGCGCGGAATATCTCCTATACAAGCGTCGTTCTTTACGTTAATTATACTGCGTGTTTGCAGTTAAAATGTATATAATGTTACGGCATGCGGGAGGTGCCCCCTTGGGGCATTGGTTTCTGCGCGTATGTAGAGGAATTACGGCATTTGAATGAGTGAGGCCCATGGTGTAATGGTTATCATATCTGACCGGCAATCGGAAGATCCCGGGTTCGATTCCCGGGTGGTTACCTCATTTTTTCATTTGTTTCGTTCTCTCTCTCTCATCTTGCGCGGAATATCTCCTATACAAGCGTCGTTCTTTACGTTGATATATATATATATATATATATATATAGTAAAACGTGGAGCTCAGAATAGGATTGGTCCTCGCGTCCCACAGTCACGTCTCATGTGCACTATCCACTACACCATCCAGGAAACCTCCCAAAATTCCTTTCAAGTATAGGTTTTGAGCGCATCTTGTTTTATCATTTGCTTTTCCAGAAATGGCTAGTAACTCTTCAGTATTTATTACTATAGAAAACTACAATAATGGATATCGTACTTGGGATGTGGCTCGGTGATGCAGGGACGAAGCCTCTTTTGTGTTGCACATTTTATTTCACTCCCCGTATAAAATCAATCAACGATTATTCTCTCTCTCTCTCTCTCTCTCTCTCTCTCTCTCTCTCTCTCTCTATATATATATATATATATATTTGGCAGGGTATTGTGTGTGTGTGTGTGATCACTATATTGCAGTAGAAGGAAATATTTTTTTCTTTATTTTGGGCTACTGTCAACATTTAAAGCAATTCGCGGGCCAAGTATTAAATTCCGAAGTATAAAAAAGAACATATGCAGGAGATAGATTGCTGGAATGTTACCCGGCTTACTACGATGTCTGTGGCTGCTTTTCCTCTACCAGTTTATCAATATCTGGTGTCAGATTATATAGTTCTTGTTAACCTGCAAAAGTTTGGACAAGCTGCAGTCGTTCAGTCGTGATTGATGCCGATTTTTTATGAATTTCACTATCGAAAATTATGATTATTCACAGAAATCGGTACTACCAAATCGGCATCTTAGTGTATGTACAACATCTGTGCTGGGTTTTTTTTTTTTGATGAGATAAATATATATTTTTTCAAATTCAGTTAGTAATTATTTTTTTATTGTTGGATGGACAATTTAAAAAGGCATGGCGGGCAGGTTTTGACCAGCGGGCAAAGGGCTGGCCACCAACTACTTCATACTGATATCAGGTCAAGAATATGCCTCCTCATATTCATGAGAATTTATCATAATCTGCCGTATTATATTATTAAACAGCTTTACATAGCCTCTACCTCTGTAGTAACTTTACTATACCTTAATCAAAATTTAGTCTTAATAGGTCATTGCATAGTTCTAGAGGTATAAATTTTAATTATATAGTTATAAGAGGTTCACCATTCTTTTGCATTAAAAATAAGCTTAAAATAGAGGTTGTTCAGGACAGATATGAGAACCTTTTCAAATAACTGAGTGAATTACCTTGCTCGATGTAGGTTTTCATACGCACGGTAAACGATGTTTATTTACATCCAAAATAAACGAAACGATAATTTTTAAATGTTTTTGAGACGGTCTGTTCCCATTCCTTGTGATTCCCATTTCATTCCCCGTTCCAAATTTAATTTAAAACTATGTAACGTTTTGTAAACTTTATAGTGTATTTATTATTATTATTAATACTATTACTATTATTATTTGTTATCACTATTACTATTATTTGCCACTTTCGTTTTTTTCTATGTAATAAATAAACTAAATGCCATTAATTTTGCCTAAAAAGCTTCCATGCTTTCAACGGCATATTCAAAGTAGAGTACTGTGAATATATTGATGTGATATCAAATATCTAAATATTGTACAATTCTGTCATTTTTATTCTTTTCTGAATAAAGATTTTTGAATTTTTCGAATTTGAACTGAATCCAATAGTTGGAATCTCAAAGAAGGCAATTCTCAAATAGATTCATTCCTATTCCTACTGTATATGGGATTTTCCCTTGAAATTAGATTTTTCATAGAAAATACCCCTCAATTCCGCATTTGCGTCATGGTAACTTTTTTTTACCTTTCTCAATTCAGGGAATTTTTCCTTAATTAAACTCGGAATTCCCACTTTGGGACCGCGAATGAGAACCAACCTTTCAAGAATGAATAAATTAACATATGTTGTTAGTTAGTGAATCTTCCTTTAAGCAATAAAATATGTTACAATATACAGTCGTATCCTAGTTTCATTTATTTCTATTTATATATGGATAGATTTAAGTGTGAATGACCTGTATAGTTAAGATGTATACATTTATCTTCGTCTCCTCATTTTACACTCAAGGTTCTCTTATTAAACGTGTTCATCATAGCTTATGTAAGATAATCTATATTTCTATAATAATAAACTCAAAAAAGAATTTGAAGTCTGTGAGTAAGTGACAACTCAAAAAGAAAGTATTGAAACAATCATGGGGAAACCGAGTTTAAAGAATTGGTGTCTATTCAATTATATGAAACAAATCGTCCCTCGCAGGGTTCTATTAGGTCATCCCATAAGTAATGTCGTTTTTTAGATCGGAATTTGAAGGGCAAAAAAAAACTCAACTGAAACTTTTTAATCTAGTATATATTTTCCATCGCAATCAATGACACTCTGCCAACGTCCTACAAGCTTTTCAATGCCATGTTTATAAAATTCAGGCGGTTTAGAGGCAAAAAACGTAAAAAGACTGGTGTGCAGGTCATCTAAAGAAGTATACTGTTTCTCGTCAAGATAGTTTGGCAGACTCCTGAAGAGATGATAATCTGAAGGCGCAAGGTCTGGAGAATATGGAGGATGTGGAAGTTTTTCCCACCGAAGCTCCTCAATTTTTGCAGAAGTGATCCGAGCGGTATGAGGACGTCGTTGTCGTGGTGGAACACGATTCCTTTCCGATTAACGAAAGAAGGTCTCTTTTCTTTTAGTGCAGTGTTCAATCGATCCAGTTGTTGACAGTAGACTTGAGCGGTGATTGTTTGGTTGCGTGATAAGGTTTCAAAGTGTATTACACTACCTTTATCCCACCAAACACTAAGCAACACCTTCCGAGGGTGAAGATTTGGTTTTGGCTGTGGTGTCGCTGGTTCTCCGGCACAAGCCCACTGTCGACGGCGCTTAACATTCTGGTACAGTATCCACTTTTCATCACCAGTCACTAAACGGTGCAAAAACGGATCTTGGAGTTCACGGGAATGAAGAGCTGTGCTAATGTTTACCCGCACCCTCAGATTGTCGACCGACAATTCATAAGGCACCCATTTTCCTAACTTAGACACTTTCCCGAGTTGTTGCAAATGTCGATGGATGGTGGACGGGGATGAATTGAGTTTCTGGGCCAATTCTTCGACAGTTGTTGAACAGTCTTCTTCAAGTGTGGCTGACAGCGGGTCATCATTAAACTCAGCAGGGCGTCCAGAGCGTGCTGCATCTGCTAAACAGCAGCCACCATTCCTAAACTTTTGAAACCATCTTTGACATTTCCTCACATGCAGAATATCGTTGCCATAAACGTCCTGAATGTTTCGCGTTGCTTCAGTAGCACTATTCCCTTTTTTGAACTCGTAAAGCATTATATGCCTGATATGCTCTTCTGATACCGCCAGGTTTATGAGGGGTTCACATAAAGCAAAGCACACGTCTTCACTGGTCAAGGTCTGTAAAGTATGTACCGAAACACGATAGATCTCCTCTTAGATATAGCCTTCGGAAAATTTATGCTTAAACCGAGTAGGACTAGTTTAAACTTGATCTATCGTAAAAAACGACATTACTTATGGGATGACCTGATAGATCGATCTTTCAAGATGTCTCAGATCGCCGTACAATTGCACAAAGACCACGATGTTGCGCTGTAATCTTTGTTTTAATTCTTTTGTAGGGGAAATTCCGCAGACCAACGTTTGGTGATTACTGATTACTGCATTATACCGCAACCGGTTTTTAGTGAGTTTTCATTCTTTTCATTCGCATCACAATCTATATTCATCCATTTGTTCCCCAATTTTTATGTGATAAAAATCTTGATTTTTCTCTTCCATCTTCCTGACGTTAAAGTCATTTTTCGTCAATGATTCATACGTTTTTAGTCAAATGGAATTGCCTTCCTATCGCATACACAAACCAGTTCACTATTTTTTCATTGGCGACTAAACAAAAATTTTAATATGAAAAGTGTGGCTATTATTAAAACTTTGAAATCTGAAAATGAGAAGAAAATTTTATGGTGAAAATAAATCAAATTCATTGAATAAAAAATAAATAAAATACAATAAAGAAATAAGAGAAAAAAAGAAAGTAGAAATTCTTTTAATCCACTAAATACTAAATCATATTCTAAATCAGTAATTCTTGATTCTGAAAAAAATTCTAAGTACAAATCCAAATCCATTCAAAATACCTTCAAATTTATTTTAATTTTAATCTCTCTCTCTCTCTCTCTATATATATATATATATATATATATATAATTATGGACATAAGCTTGACGTGTATTTCAGCATCCACTGTACAAAGTTTGCCCTAAAGTGAAAGAAAAAAAATTTTGACAACAAAAATATCAGGGAATATTCCCGTATGGAAAAAAAAAAAAAAAAAATCCCCACATTCACCAATTTACATTCTGCGCACATTCTGACGTTATTTAATTTTCAGTATAAAGTTTATATTGCATTTAACAATTGATTTGTTAAAGTCATCCGTTATCAACAAAATTAGTCTTGCACTCGATTTCTTAGAAATTATTTGCTTTAAATTTTTAGTTGCATAATTTTTTCTTCAGAAGTTTATATTATTGAATATATATATATATATATATATATATATATATATATATATAGTGTGGCCCCAAGATAAAGTAGCCTCATTGAGTTTTGTTAAAAGAAATAATGGGGCTACTTTAATGGTGGACCACCCTGTATATATATATATATATTTTGTGTATATATAATAAGGATTATATATACATATCATTTGATATTATATACACTGGTTTTCGAAATAATAATAATAATAATAATAATAATAATAATAATAAATATTATTATTATTATTACTATTATTATTATTATTATTATTCTGTCCATTCTCTATGATGATGTTATTATGTTTAAGTTATATTGATATAAGGTAAGTAAATATAAATTAAAAATTATATTTAAAATTTTTCATGCATTGTATGAGCGAAACGAGGGACGCTCTACTGGCGATCTTGCATATCTCTCTGACTCTTCGTCACTCTCCTTTCGGGATTTCGGTGAAACTTTTGCTTTTGCGCTGGAGATATCGAAAGTTTTTGATTGAGTCTGGCACAAATCTTTAATTTCTAAACTGCCCTCCTTCGGTTTCTATCCTTCTATCTGTGCCTTCATCTCTAATTTCCTTTATGGCCGATCTATAGTTACAGTTGTAGATGGTTACTGTTCTTCTCCTAAAACTATTAACAGTGGTGTTCCTTAGGGTTCTGTCCTGTCACCAACTCTTTTTCTTTTATTTATTAATGATCTTTTAATTCACACTTCCTGTCCTATTCACTCCTATGCCGATGATTCCACTCTTCACTTCTCCACCCACTTCCCAAAGCGTCCCTCACAGGAGTCTCGTCATGATTCGCGTAGGACGGCTGTGGGACACCTGACCTCTGATCTTTCTGCTATATCTGACTGAGGCAGAAAAAACCTTGTGGCTTTCAATGCCTCAAAAACTCAGTTCCTCCATCTGTCTACTCGTCACAATCTTCCACACGACTATCCCCTTACCTTCAACAACACACAACTCAATCCTTCTTCTTCTCTTAACATTCTTGGAGTTTCCTTTTCTCATGATGTTTCTGAAAAGATCACATATACTCTCTTTCTAAAACAGCTTCTAAGAGGTTAGGTGTGCTGTACCACCTCCGCGGTTTCTTCACTCCCACTCAGTTGCTGTCTCTGTACAGGGGTCTTGTTCGCCCCTGTATGGAGTATGTTTCTCATGTGTGGGGTGGTTCAACCCACACAGCCGTACTTGACAGGGTGGAATCAAAGGCTTTTCGTCTCATCAATTCCCCGCTTCTTACTGATTGTCTTCAATCTCTCTCTCTTCGCTGCAATGTTGCCTCACTCTCTCTTTACTATCGCTATCATAATGGACATTGCTCTTCTGAACTCTCTAACTGTATGCCTCCTCCTTTGACCCTTCAAATATGAGAAGCGTACATTAACATTTTTGGGAAAACGTTAATGTACGCTTCCCGTATTTGAAGGGTTAAGGACAGCACACAGTACCAGACTTTCTACACGTTCTCATTCCTTTTCTGTCCAACTTGTTGTGACGGCAAATTTGTGTGCCTGAATCTTTTACTAAAATAGGAACAAAAATTTTAGTTTTAAGATTTTGTTGTTTAAATCTCTAAAGCAAAGTAGTTTAGATTATTGTTATTGAAGCATATCAATAGGTTTCTTGCTACAGGGTTAAAAAATAAAAATGTCTCAAATTACTTAAAATTCGTTCGATTTTTATTTTTGTCTTCTCACGGTAATTGTATCACCCAGGTCAGCCTTGAGGTAAAGATTTATGGTATGGTCGAGGATTGTCCATCGCTTTAACGAGAAGGGAAAACAAACTGGTCTGGTTCAGATGTAAGATGGTTTGTCTTCGCTTCATTTCGTGGTTAAACTTTTGGAAACTGACTTCGAATCCACTTCTTAAATTGGACCATAACGTTGGTCATAAATTTGAGAAACCAAGTGGCTTCGAAGAAAGGACTTTATTTTAAGTTGATTTTTAAGGGAAAGGAAGAGCTTTCCTTCGAAGGGAATGTCAATGTCCAATCAAATCCCAATGATTCTTGTAACACCCAGTGAGGAAAAAGGGAAACTCCTTCCCCTTGTGTATGGTTGGAAGCTTTGGTAAGGATGACCTTATGAAATAAAAATGGTTTTGCAAGTCATTCAAAGTACTGTAAGGCGGAGTACTTGTAATTTTAAGGTGTAACTTGGAGTTCTAAGTCAGTTGTAGTTCTATCCTGTAAAGTTGAAGTGACTTAGAGAATCTTTAAATCCTGTGGCATGATTAAAAATTTCTAAGGTGATTTAAAACTGTCTCACGTTGTTCTAAAATTTGAATTTCCTTTGTTTTACGCAAACTTGTTTGTAAGAGCTTTATTGTTAGTGACAGAAAAGAACTTTGAGAAAATTTATTTGATTTAATTGGCTGACTGTTTTCCTGGAAAAATCTGTGGAATTCGCGCAGAACTATTGAGAGTAAATGTCCCAAATTTTGTAAGTAAACTACTTCTGTAAACTTCTTAGATTATGGAATTTGAATTTAGTGCTAGTTCTAGAGTTACACACAGATAAAAAACACCCTCCGTTTAATTGCTTTTTGAGACTTGAATAATTGCAAACATTTTCTTTAAATTGACAATTTGTTTTGGAACAAAATTTGTAACCGTACATCTGTGGTTCCTTTTCAATTTCTGTCCTACTTTGAGTGAAACAAAATAAACTTTGTACGAGGGAGTGTATTGTTTCTATGCTACATTGCAATAGGCCTCTCTTGTAAGCTGAGGGTAAATTAACATTGAAAGTTTGAAATTCAAAGTGGACTTCAAATAAGCCAAAAAAACTACGCGTATAAAATTGAAGGGCCATCCGAGTGGATAGGCAGAGTCATCCGGGAAGAAACGGACCCGCGTGTGCGCAATAAGTGCAACCGCGTAAAAGGAGTTGCACCACAAACTATCTAATGCAAGGGTTAATCGGTATTTTCAATCTTTCATCTACTCAACCGGTCAACTCTGGAACAATCTTCCTCAATCCATCTTTCCTCCTGTCTATTACCTCCCATCTTTCAAACGCAGAGTGTCTAGGCATCTCGAAAACCCCGGACCTTGATTTTGACTCTCTTCTTCTTCTATGGGAGGGGCGCTTTTGCGGGTATTTGCCCTTGCCCCCTCCTTCCTGCATAAAAAGAAACATTCTGAACAAAATAAATTCTCGATGAAACGTTTACTTTCATTAATAAACATAATAAACAATGACAATTGAAAGGATATACGTGTACATCATCTTCACCCGCTTCCCCAATCTCTTCAAATACAATCACTTCATTTTCCAAATACACAAATGAAAATTCTTCGAAAAAATAAAGCATTTTAATATGTAAACTATTTCTTTGGAGAGTTATACAAATGATGTTTACAGTTGGGCATTTATCATCAAGGCCGGATTAACCATTATTAGGCGAATAAAGCTGTATCCTTAGGCCCTCATATTTTTTAGGCCCTAATTTTTATATCATAAACCTTAAATCTTTGTCACAAGGTTGGTTAAGTAATCTATTATATATTTTCGCCTGTCTGTTTGTTTGTTTGTCTGTCCTTTATGCAAACGCAAACCGTTTGACCTAGAGCTACCAAATTTGGCACGGGAACCTCTTATGGGATGAAGAATGTCAACACAGAGTCGGTCAGCCTGTCTGTTTGTCTGTTTGTACCGGGCAACACCGGGTACCTCAAAAGGACGTGTGTGTGTGCGTGTGTGTGTGTGTTCCAGCCATAACTCCAAAATGGAAGCAGTTACAAACATGAAACTTCACACACATATTGATTAGGTCCCCAGGTCGTGCACCTGGGTGCTAATAAATTAAATAATTAAAATTACTGGGCCAGAAGGCCCCAGCACCGCGATTAAACTACAGAAAAGAACGCAGCCGTGGAAATTTTGATTATTTTGGTCAATAAAACTATAGAAAAGAACACAGTCATGAAAATCTTGAGCTTCACATATAATTATTTTTTAGGACGACTTCAAACCGTTTGACCTAGAGCTACCAAATTTGGCAGGGGAACCTCTTATGGGATGAAGAATTAAGGTAAATCATTTTAATCAAATTCAGCCTTTTGTCTTAAACTTCATTTTATTTAAACTGGGGATCTAATGTGAAATTTATCCCGGGCAACGCCGGGTACCTCAGCTAGTATCATATATAACTGCATAATTACTCGTATATCTTCAGAGTGGAAAATAAGAGTATTTTTAGTTTTAGTTAAGAGTTTTTTTATGTCATTATATCTGATGGTGTATTATTGTCGAGATGTATGGATGATTTTCATCCATTTTTGTATGACTGGCTTCAAAAGGTTAATCTGTTTCCGAAATTGTTTTTCAGAAGTTGAGAACTTGGGCCTAATGCTCATTCAGCATGTCGAAGAAAGGGGGATGTTTTGTTTAATATCACAACTTAAAGCCAGGAGGGAAAAAATCATTCTCTATTTGAATTGTATGCTTTTTTTGCTGTTTTTTTTATGACATAGCTTTGATTTTTGTTAGTTGTTAAATTTGGATAAATATACATTTCTATTTGATTGAAGATTTTATGAATTATATACAATATATAGTACATATGTGGGCTCTTCCCTCTTATTAGCCTTAGGCACCTCACAGCCTTAATCCGGCCCTGTTTATCACATGATCATCTGGAATTATTTTGCTTCTGAGTATAAGGAAATAAGAAGGAAATAAACCAAAAATACATATTTGATGAGACGAGTTACATGGACAAAATCGAAATTCCTAATGTCGATGTACAGGGTGTCCCATAAGTCCGGCATCATAGGAAAAATAATAAAAAAAGGCAAAACAAAAGCATTTATTTACAGAACGTGCTCAATATGTCCACCATTGTTTTCAATACACAAATTCAGACGTGATACCCAGTCAGCAAGCACACGGTGAATGATGTCAGGAGTAATGGTGTTACATGCCCCAATAATGCGCTGCCGCAAATGTTCAACACTCCTAATTTTCTCTGCGTATACCAGCACTTTCAAGTGGCCCCAGAGATAAAAATCTAGTGGCGTGAGATCCGGGCTTCTAGCTGGCCATTCCACAGGCCCTCGACGTCCTATCCAATGACCAGGGAATTGTTGGTACAGGTATTCCCTAACTTGGGTGCTGTAATGTGCAGGAGCGCCGTCTTGCTGGAACCATGTTGGGAAATTTCCTTCTTCGTTCAAGGACACCGGGAAATGCTTCTTCCTTGAGCATACGTAGGTAGGTGCCTCCAGTGACATGTCCATCGAAAAAGAGGGGGCCTATGATGCGATCCTTCCAAATGCCACACCATACCATCACCCGAGATGCACCTTGTTCCTTTTAAGAGGTATACCAGTGAGGGTTGTTTTGAGACCAGTAGCGGGTGTTCTGTCGATTTACCTCACCATTTCCATAAAAAACAGCCTCGTCACTGAACAGAATGGTGGACGGGAAATTGGCATCCCAAGCATATTGTTCCGTAGCCCATTCACAAAATTCCATCCGCCGGTCGGGATCATCTTCGCTTAATTTCTGTAGGATCTGAAGTTTATATGGATGCCATTTGTGAGCCTGAAGAATGCGATGGATGCTACTTTTCGACACTCCTGTGTCGGCGGACAATCGCCGAAGAGACTTATTGAGACTTCTGTTAAAATGAGCCAGGATAGCAGTCGCTGTATCATCGTCAGTGGACCTCCTTGAAGGTCCACTGCGTGGTTTATCTTCTATGGATCCTGTTTCCTTAAACTTTGCAACAAGTCTGCTAACACAACTCTGTGTTATTGGCTCGCGGTCTGGATGCAGTCTGTTAAATTCAGCAGCGGCTTCTCTTTGACTCCGATTTCCGATGAGTAGAATTATCTGGATTCGTTCTTCCTTGCTCACAGACATTATGGCCTGTAGAAAGAGAAAAATATGAATTAAGGTTTGTAGAAATAGAAAAATATGAATTTCTCCTATGATGCCGGACTTATGGGACACCCTGTATATGGATGGATTTCAGATTTCAAACTACATTTCAGATTTTCAATAAAAATGACTAACCTAACCTAACCAGACCAAACCTAACCTAGCGTAATTTAAATCTAACCGGGCGTAATGTAACATACCCTAACTCCACTGAACCTAACCTGATCTAATTTAAACTAACTTTTAAGTATGGACCTTATGCATGTCGACATTGTGCAGATCGACTTTGTTCCTCTACCCAGATGAGACCAGACAACAGCACTGCTGCAAACGAAGAGATTATATTTTTATTTTACTACACTCTAAAAACTGTTCTTTCTGACTACCATCTAATAAGACGGCACAAAAAATGTGTGATAGTACTCGTAGTATGGGGGCACTTGAGGAGACAAATGGATCGATTTGAGAATTTCCCCCTTGAATTCCTCACGTCCGTTTATGAATTATATTTACGGAAAATTTGATGTGATGACGTCACGTGGTCCTCACGTCTTATTATAAGGTGTATTTGAGGCAGGTTAGGAGTAGGTGAGGTTAAAATAACCTAACCTAACATAAGGTTAGGTTAAATTAAGGGGAGACTTAACGAATCTTTACGAGTTATTTTTAAGGGTGGCGTAGCCTCTCGGGGTTGGGGATTGCAGTAACCTCGCAGACGTTCCAAAGGTGATACCGGGACTGGGAACCCGGAATCAACCCGCTCACGCGTACCCACCGCACAACACCACTCACGTGTCCCACGTACACCGCGTTCGCATGGGCCACGTGGAACCTACGCACCAGTGTAATGACTAATGATTTGTAATAAATTTAATAAATGGCACCGAGAGAAATGTTTGTAATGAACATTGTTAATATAACAGTTTTATAAGTATTTCAAATTAAACTTTTCAATATAGCGTTTTTTTATATAGTCGTTTTGGAAAGATAAATTTAATATGTCTGTTGAATGTAACTTCTCAGAGAATGTAACGGTTTTTATATTTTTTGAGAGTGCTTCGGTTGGGAATGGGGGACAAGAGCTGCCCTTGGGGGAAGAAGTCGGGGAAAACCCTCTACAAGGTGCCATAAGATCCAACATACGGGGAGTTGAATTCTAGATTTTGTTCAGTCAGGATCACATGTTTTTGGGGCGCTCAGAATTTTGTAACTATAGCTTGCCAGTTTAGTGTTAATTGCAAATTACCAGAATCTATCTCTCTCGGTGCTGTTTATGTATTAACGTTTGCCCTCGCCCTAAAGACTTGAAATCCTTAAATAATTTAGTTATTTTAATAAACATAAACTCCATTAAGTAAGTTATTTCGTCAATCCTTAAGGTTGTGTCAGTGAAAAGTCGGCTGGTAAAACTGGACAGATACTCATTTACATGTTACACTCTTAATATATCGGCCAAATAGGCCCTTTAATAAATAAAACACTACACTACGCACGAACCCCGCAGCGTCTTATCCATGTCCACACCCTTCTCGGTAGCACGATATCTTTTTCAGCGCGTTTACGGACCAGCTCCTTAAAGATGAAAAGGTAGTTTGTGCATGCAGGGAACATCGCTTTCATGCGCCAGGCTTCTGCTGCTATATATCACATACTAGTATCACAGAAATAATGTATACAATAAGAAAAAAGGGAAGAGAAAATGATATACGAATGAAAAGACAGTATATTGATCTGACGCTGACAAGTATCAAAGCTTCAAAAAAAATTTAATAGTTACAGAATAGAACCAAAGCATAATAGACCGATACGTTGATATATAAAGTCTCAAAAAATACAACAGAAAATGAATACAGTGGGCCCTCGTTGTTCGTGATTATTTGACACTGAGAAAAACGTCACGAATTACGAAATCGCGAACAACGAGATCCACTAATGTCATCTTAGGAGGAGACTTCAACGCCAAAGACACTAGTTGGTACCTGCACAACCAAAACAACACCAGAGGCGCCAACATAGCCACACAACTAAACAGCCTCTTCATTCTTAACAATACAGAAGAACATACACACATACCACATCAAGCAGGATACTCAAACTCCTCCCCAGACATAACGTTCTGTTCCCCCTCACTAGCAACACATACACACTGGAGAACAGAAAAACAACTGTCATCAGACCACCTGCCCATCATCATTACAACACATTCTACACTCTGCCCCAACAGCCTTAGGCACACTTACAGAAATTACAAGAAAGCTGATTGGGAACAGTTCAAAATACAGACTGAGGAACAATTCACCACATTAAACAGCACACCCATCATAAACATCAATACAACACTTAAGACATTTAATCAGATCATCATTAATGCAAACAAATACATACCCAAGGGCAACATTAGGAAATACAACCCAAATTACACTAGAGAAATAGCCCACCTCATAAGGCAACGTAACAACCTCAAATATAACACACAAACACTGCACACAGAAGCCATAAAACAGCAGATACAACAGCTCAACACAGAAATAAACAACAAACTCAAAGAAAAACAAACAGAAACATTCAGGGAATTCATAACAACACTAAACCACTCCACAGATACATTCAGGCTATACAAGACTATAAACAGCATTACCCACTCTAACAGCGGCATTCACACCTCACACGCGGCTATCTGTCGCAGCTAAAATAATATCCCAACATACACACAACAAGCTAACATTCTAGTTAATCACTACGCAAAGATAAGTCACTTAAACAGAGACAACAACCAGAAACACGCAGACAGACAAACAGCCAGACACAAGAAAACCTACAGACTCGACACGACCATTACACCCTTCAATACAGACCAGACCACCAAGATCATCAAAAACATTAAGAATTCGAAGGCTACTGGACCAGACAACATATCTAACATACACCTTAAACACTTGGGCCCACAAGGAATACTAGCTCTCACAAATATCAGCACATATTCATACCAACACTGCATTATTCCTGACATATGGAAACAAGGTAAAATTATTACACTACTCAAACCAAACAAAAATCCAACAGAACCAGCTTCCTATAGACCCATTACTTTACTATGCACACCTTCCAAAGTAACAGAAAGACTAATCTCACAAATCACCAACCCACACATTCCACTATCGCCTTCTCAACATGGATTCAGACCTCACCACTCAACCACGACATTACTCACTAACCTCACGCAGCACATCATGGATGGCATCAACTCCAAACGACCAGCTCAACGTACACTATTAACAACAATAGACATTAGTAAAGCATTTGATGCTATCCCACGCTTCCCTCTCATAAACAAAATACTCAACACAAACCTGCACAATAACACCAAAAGGTGGCTGAGCAACTATCTTTCAGGAAGATACTCACATGTCACATTTAATGGCAAGTCATCCAAAAACAAGCTTTTTCCGAACGGGGTACCTCAAGGCTCTGTTCTCTCACCAACACTGTTCAACTTATACATGCATGACATTCCAACACCCATAGATAACAAACTTACCCTATCATCATATGCAGATGACATCACTCTAACATCCACCCACAACAACATCGACACCGCTACAAATAACCTACAAACATACATAAACAGTATACAAGACTGGTTCACACACAATAGACTCAAAGTAGCGCCCACAAAATCAACCATCACCTTGCTTACAAGCAACACAAAAGAACACCAGGTAATTCCACAGCTTACACTGAACAACATCAACATTCCACACACTTACAGGACCAAAATACTTGGGGTCACATACAACACATCATTATCTTTTGCAAACCACATTCAGGACATTAAAAACAAATGTACGTCAAGACTTAACACTCTTAGGGTACTAACAGGCACAAACTTTGGACACCAGCAGGAAACAACAACACTCATATACAAACAATATATTCGCTCAGTTATGGGCTATGCTAGCCCATGCTGGGCACCCATTATCTCAAACACACACATAAACACCTTAAAGACAATACAAAACAACGCACTTCGTATCATTACAGGATGCACTCAAACAACACCAATAGAACACCTGCACACAGAAACAAAAATACTGAAAGTTAGGGAACATTTAGACATGAGGGGAACACAATTTATGGCAGCAGTGACAACTAACCCACAACACCCTTGCCACTACATGAACAATCATGCACCAACACCTCGCACCATTAAGGTAACACCAGAGAGACATTATAACCAAATACTCCATTCCATACCACGCCCCACAGACATCACACAGTACAGAAAACACATACACACACACCTAACCCACAAAGCACTGACACGACTCGGTCCGAATACGGTCCTAGGTGCGAAGCCGCCACCCATTAACAGGTCAGAGATCAGCCTGAGCAGATCGGATCGAGTTAACTTAGCACGATTCCGATGTGGACATCACCCCAACTTACGGACATATAAACACAGACTAGACAACTCCATAGACGACACCTGCCACCTGTGCCAGGACACACCACAAACAATTGAACACATTATGACAGACTGTACCGCTCTAGCACAACAACGAACACAACACAACATCACTAGTGCGCTGAACCTCTGGTCCACTCCGGAGAGGGCGATCGGTTACCTGCGTGCCGCCGGCTTGCTCGATCAGGGTGGGCTGATCGGCTAAACAACAACAACAACAACAACAACAACGAGATCCATTTTCAATGTAAAATGGCTAATTGGTTCCAAAAGCTCAAGGATGGCAGTGTAAAATATCCTTAAAACGCCAAATTTTGTAAAACACTGCATTGGATATATTAAAGCAATACGTATTATTAAACAATGATTCGCATCAAACAATAATAAAAACCAATAACGTTACTGTAATATTACATAAACAATGATATTTTACGTAAAAAAAACTTTTTACTGTATGTAATATAAAGCAATATTATTACATAAACAATTATGTAAAGCAATAATATTTTATAAACAACTAACTAACACACTAAATATAATACACACGTTGAAGAGCACGAAATGACAACCTCACTCAGTGAAAGACTGTGACTAAACAAGTAAACATGCGTCGACCTGCGTGGGCAGCGTTACAGACGCCACATGACAAAATCACGAATTTGCGGAGTCAGTCGCGAATTTACCGAAACATGGTAGTAAAATGGGTCATCATGAATTTGCGAAATCGTGAACAGCGAGCCTCACGAACAACGTGGGCCCACTGTATATTAATATTTTCTCACAAGGTAGTACTAGAAGAAAGATTCTCTACCAACGAGTGTTTAATGTCATCTTTTTAATTTTTATGTATTGATTGACGTAGAGGCTAGTAGTATAGCCGCAAAAGGGGAGAGTGCAAGAATGTTGCGGGTTATTATGTAATGTTGCAAAGGGGGAGGGGTTGTTGCAAAGGGGGAGGGGTTGTTGCAAAGGGGGTGGGGGTTGTTGCAAAGGGTGGGGGTTGTTGCAAAGGGGGTGGGGGGGAACTTGGAGGCGGCGTTATCCCCCAAGAGAAAGGAGAGAAAGGAGGAGAGGTGTTCACCTGGCAGGAGCCAAGTGCACATTAAGACTTCAGCCGAGTTGGCGTTGTTTCATAGGCTCCTAATCAGCCAGTTGGCGTAAATGGCTTGAGTTGCCAGATACCGCGATACCATTGTATACATTATTATAGACTCCTAATCAGCCAGTTGGCTGTAAATGGTTGTCAGATACCTCTTTTTAGCAGTATTATTGTATACATTATTATTATATACGCCTAATCAGCCAGTTGGCTGTAATTGAGTTGCCAGATAGCGCCATGTATTCATTTAATCGAAGACAGAGTTGCCAGATACCATTGTATACACTATTATAGACTCCTAATCAGCCAGTTGGCTTAGAAGGCTTAAATATTGCCAGATACCGCAATACCATTGTATACACTATTATAGACTCCTAATCAGCCAGTTGGCTTAGAAGGCTTAAATATTGCCAGATACCGCAATACCGTTGTATGCATTATTATATTTCGAATACCGGTAGTAGAAGGCATAACAATTAAGTAAAACAACATTGCATCATTCTGTTTATTATAAATATATAGAAAATAAATATACATTTGAGGAATATGCATATAACAGAAATATATACACACAATTATGGATATATATAAAATAAAATATACATTTCAAATAAATATACACTTCAATAGAAATATGTACATAACAGTACAGGAGAAATACACACACACACACAATTATGGTGATATATAAAATAAAATATACATTTCAAATAAATATACACTTCAATAGAAATATGTACATAACAGTACAGGAGAAATATCAAGCAAAATATATATATATATATATATATATATATATATATATATATAAACACAAATCAATAGAAATATGCGTATAATCAGTACAGGAGAAATGTCAAGCAAAATATATATACAGTTCACTTTTTTTTCAAAATACTAAACTCGGTCTTAATCGAGTTTACAATTACATCATTATTGCTCTGCATTACGCAGTATATGCGGCTTAATAATATTTCACCGCTTAAAGTATAGGGAAACCTGTATTCGATATGAAGGGCTTTCATATCGTTCAGTACTATTTTTGTTCCCACTTTACAACCGGTTGGTAAGTCATCTTTAAACACGTCTAGAATACAATCAAAAGCACGCACAAAGAGTTCATCGTTAGCTACATTATTAAAGACAAGTTTATAAGAACGCTTTTCCAATCGAGGGTTTATTTCTACCGACTCGAGCTTTTCAATCGTGAACTCACTCAACATAGCGGCAATTGAAATAATCTTCTAAATCGTTACGACAACTTCGCGTTATATAAAGAAATAGTTCTTCAGGGTGAACGGTGTAGGTGAGCTCAGCCTTGTACCGATCAATTGCTTTGTACCAAAGTTCATGGTATTTCAAAGAGTCTAAACTTTTTAAATAAACATCCAGCACTAGACCATTCTCACCAGTCCTACACTCGGTAAACCCATCGAGCAGAGCGGTGTATGCGTATTCAAGTACTGTATCAAAATAAAGCATGTCCGTAACACGCGCGTCTAATATAGGTTTCAGCTTACGGAATCCGACGATTTCAAACATTCTGTCGAGGATGAAACGGTTTCGCGTAGGAATAAGAGCGTTATTATCAGAAGCATTCTTCCACATCAACCGTATATCAATGCACGGCCGATCGTTATTTATACACAACGTACATACAACGGCGTATGAGGGTGCGTCACTAATCTGCTCTCTTCTTGTACCTACGTTAGCAGGTATTTTTAACGATCTTCACTCCACTTCTCAACTATCACAAAGATTCTATTCATCTCCTCGATACTTAAATGAACCCGTTTGTTTGTCGGTCTACATTCCGTTTCCAGTACATAGCTAATGGTACCGGAATTACGCCTGAACACGCGCAACGATTTCGTCACGGACACATCGTACGAGGCGTTGAGAATGCTGCTCAAAGGAAGTTCCATCGTATTCGAAGAGCGCACGTCCACTCGGCTCAAGCTCTGAGATAACTATGAGCCGTGTGAGGCACGCAGGTAGGCAGGAATGGTTCGACGGGCGGCTGACTCGATGATACGTGAATGGGCTTGTTCCGCGAGTCGAATTGTTGTACCGGTACAAGAATATCACTACCAGCGTACGCACCAGACATTTTGGATAAGAACTAGGAACATTTTATGTTTTACTAAATATCTCCACACTCCGGCGCACTATTTGAGAGGAACATATGTTCATATTTTTCCTTTCTGCCCATCAAACGATACTCGTCTCTAAACTCTGTTAAAAATTCACGCAGGGCACTAGCCACAACCTCACTACGAACCTCATCATGATATACGTTAATATAGTGATAAAAATACTTAAGATTGTCCATGATCACGAGATTCACATTTCCAGTCGTAGGGTATGAGTAATCGACATGGTGTAGCATGACGTAATACCGCTTGTCACACCACCCATCAGCAAGACTCATTATCCATACCTGCTGCTTCTCTTCTGCACGCGTTGTTTCTTTTACTTCACGGTGGATGTGAGACTTTATAAAGTTTAGCTCTGCAGTAAACTTCAGCACATCGGCTGTGGAACGAAAGCCTTCAACGGTCTCACCAGAACATCCGTAGAGTATTTGTACATCTTGGAACTTCGCACAATCCAATGTGTTTTTAAAAGAGGCATAGGAGGGATGAATAGGAAGTTTTTCGGTATCCACCACATCCTGGCACTTTACTGAATACCATTTCGTAAACGTTGTACAAGCAATATTAAAGGTAGCCATTTGAATACACACGTCTGATCTGAATACACGTCTGATCTCTCGGGCTTACTGCGGTCGACTGACCACGCAGGGACTCCCAGATAGTAGCATGACTCACGGTCTTACAGTGGGCGGAGCTTAGAACTTTCACCTGCACACACACGCACACACACACACACACACACACACACACACACAAAGGAGAAAGTGAGTGAAACGCTATTTGAAACATGATTTATTTAATAAACGAGATATTCAAGTTATATATATTTACAAATACGATTTAATAAACGAGATAGTCAAGTTATATATATATATATATATATATATATATATATTTACAATAGATACGATTATATACAAGACGTGTGAGTTAGAAGCATCATTGGTATCCAAAGGGTACGGTATCATAGGTACCAGGTAACTGGTAACGTTTCCTATAGGTGTTACAGCACACCATCGTACCCCTAAGTTCCTTCACGCCCCCCGCTTCTGCGCCCGAAAATTGTGGGTGCCTACAATTAGTTGGTGAGGTTGTTCATCCAAACATACTAGATCCTTCAACGACTCAAAGTTAACAACCTCCCGATTCGCATGGTTGAGCGTAATACCCTTTGCCTTCACGATATATTTCATTTCCTCCCCCACCCTGACCCGTACCCCATAAGTCTTAGGTCCTGTTGAGGCAAAAGAGTCGGCGTATGCGTTGTCCCCATACTCATCCTTGATCTCATCAGTGAGCTCGCCGAGGAACTCCCCAATAGTGGGCATGTATTCACCCTCCCTCTCTGTGAATATCACGCTATCTGTATCGGCATACAATACTCTCCGCCCAAGAGAATGCAATAGACCCCAAAGTTTTATACGGGCGTAGGCTGTTGTGAAGCTGGCCACAGGTATGTTTTAACCCTTGAGGTATCTGTGGCAAATTCAGTGTTGTTGTACTTTATTACGTAAGTATTACCTACATTTACGATCTCCATGACCTCTTTATCGGGGGCATTGGCATAATCCCAGACATCGCTATAACTTTGTGCCAAATGAATGCTCCCTCTGCCGGTATTCTGCGCAAATTTTCCCCATAAACTGTTTAGACACAACTTTGCACTAAAGCGCTTGCCAGGATTCTTTACAATTTGGACACGATCAAGTTGTATACCTTCGCGGTCGCGGTAACGTTGAATATAGGCAGACTTTTCATCTTCGGTATCAACTCCTCGCGGATACCCTGATGCCTCAACCTTATCCTTCAAAAGGTGTTTATATATGGTGTGAAAAGGTTGGGTAGCTTCTGAAACCTCCACACCTCATGTATCTTCAGTATTCTATAACCATGGCGTACGGCTAGGGCCAACTCAGGACTTGTATATACGCCTCTGATCTTACGCTGGTGGGGTATATGGCTACTTTCGCCGTTATCCTCTTCCGCGCACTTCACGCACAGGGGAAACATGAGCTTGTCGTCGATAACGACAGGTAAGATCGGCATCCATAAATTGCGTGGGGGGACGTCTACGAAAGAGATCCCAAAGTAACGATCATTCAAATTTTTTGAAAATTCATTGATGGATGGTAGGCTAGGCCCCACCAGTTTCTCAGGAGCGCCCACGGGATACGGATTGCTCTTCATCACGTATGGGTATAAAGAACAGAAATCGTAGTAATGGAGCTTCACGCCTCCTAGGTGGGAAGTATAGTCTGAAAGGATTTGTACGTCCTCCAAACAAGCTATCACCACATTTGAGAGGATCCAGCACCATTGAACGCTTGATCGCTTTTATTTCCTCACGGTACACCTCGTCTGTCTCCATCCGTGCATCATATTCATGCTCCCACAAGACTTTGTGAGTGAACTGTGATCCTACAAGTTGATCGCGGGTGCGGGTCGATGCATGACAGTCGGCAGGAGACCTACCGTGGATATCTCCGGTGACTCCGCACTCAGGACGGGGGCATCCATGCCACCAGCAACCGTTAAAGGAGTACACAGTCTTCACACCAGTGACACGGTTTTCACTTAACCCATCAACCCAAAAAACACGTCCATTAATCTTAATGGGTACTTCACCGTGTTGCGGGCGTGCTTTATGTATACACCTGTCTGTTGCTGTAGGTGTATGAGCCAGTAAATAGCCTTGTGCCCGTAACTGCGGGGATTGTTTCGGTGAATAATGGCTAAGGTGTCTTTCGGCATGAAGTTATTCTTGAACACCGTAAAACATAATGATGCGATGGTGGTTGCGACTTGCCGTGGATCGCATTTGAAACGGGCTATGTACATCCTTCTAAAGGCCTGGAAAACATACTCTAAGCACGCGCTCATCATTCACGCAATAACGCTCACATTCATCAGCTATATTATAGGGTTACTTTCATTAAAACTGTCGTAGTATCGATCAAAGTCTTCACGTTCATCCATACAGTCAAATAATGTTTGGGGGGTGGTGGGCCTACGTAGTTTAAAGTCTCGCTGGTGAGGAAAGTGTATGGGAAGTATCCTTTGGAAACTTCAGCTGCTACTCCCATCACCTTGGGTAGCTTTGCTAATTTACAAGGTGTGAATAATAAAGTATCTTTAAATTGTACATTGCCTCTTATCTGCATCTGTATTAATTTGTTGCCTCTTTTCAATGGATCACCTGTAAATATCTCAGAGGATTCGTGTTCAAGCAACTCCTTATAAAGGAACTGCGTGTCAAACTTTGCCCCGTTATGGGCGAGAATATACACAGTCATTTTTTTGAACTTGTCGGCTAACTTGACAATATAGGACACAAATAGTTTCACAGGACTATCGCTGACATTCGTTTTAAAAACGTTTGTCCGTTTACCACATTTGGGGCACTCGTCACATTCGATATCCATAACTCATCACAGATAGTCTGGCTCACAAGTAAATGTGGAATTACCTCTTTGGTTTCAGCGTTCGTATATGTTTCTATATCGTAGTATACAGTTACACAAGGGTTATTTTTAGGCTTAGCATCTTTCATATAACATACATGCTTTACTCCATCGCCTTATATTCCTCCTGGCATGTAGGACAGTGAATTACGTCACACTTGTGCTTAAATTTTCCCCAATTATCCATTGTGTGAAACATACCACATTCACTGATTCTCATTTTCCTGCACGTGCCAATTGATTTATGGAAATCAAAACAGCTATTATTGAAAAATGTGCGTCTACACACATCACAGTCTCTTCTCAGCTTCAACTACACGGCTTTCACATTTGGTGCTTTTACACTGCTCACATACCATGTGACATTCTTTGCAATGTCTCACTATATCATCCGCAAACTCGAGGCACCCCTTACACAAATCATGATGTCTCCCATATTTTTCGACTTTTGTCATAACTCGCGTAAAGCCACCTTATATTACGGATGGGAGATACGTTGTCCCTGACAATCCTAAAATAAGTAGGGGCCTTGTACGATCTCTCACACAGCTTTTAAAAACATACACAGTCCTACGACGATCATCCAACCCAAAACAACTATGCGGACATTCATTTCCTGTTCTACCCTTCTCAGCTCTTCAGGACCCATATTACAGTCAAATTCAAGTTCACAGTCTACAGCTAGTTTACGGGCACGCTCCACGACTGTAGGCAACCAAATTTTTTGAGTTCGTGTATTTTGTACAGTAAACATACGTGCTAAGAGTACTGCTATAAAGCCGCAACCACGATCGACGTTTATATGCCGTCTATAAATAGCTTGAGAATTGAAGTTAAGAGTATACGGTATGGCACTATGACCCGCAACACGGTATACATGGTCAATATTTACCGTGAAGTTGTCCATATTGAAGCTATACTACTTTGGGCGGCTTGCATTATACGCCCTAATATATATTCTACATCTTCAGCCGCCAAACGTCTAAATGGCACTATCACCCAATAATCGTCTACATCACCGTCATCTGACCCGAATCCAAAGGACGACTCGTCCTGACTTCACGCTCGTCACGATTCTGAAGAGCAAACTCTATAATATGCTCTACAACCCGGCGTAGTCCGCGCTCAATTCCACTGCTATACATGACTCTAGGGTCGACCTGACTCTATACCGATTTCTAGTCAAGGCTGGGGTGGGGGCTGCGGATCGCACCAATTCCAGCGTTATACCATCCTCAACAGAACGGGGACGGAATTAGTGGATATATTAGCGGAAGGCGCTGATGGGGGCCCTGTTGCGTAGGAGGTTGATGGTTGGGGCTCTATTATTGTAGACTTAACAGAACGGGGGCGGGCGGATGAATAAGGGGATATATTAGGTGCTGCTGGGGGGTTTGTTGCGTAAGAGGTTGAGGGTTGGGGATCTATTACCGCTGCAACAAACGCGTATTTCGGTCGCTTTATACCTGACGTGGGTATCTCATACCTCCGCTTTGGACGTGTTACGGGTATCGCTGTTAGGGTTCAGGGGAGGAGATCACAACTACACTGTCGTCGAGGTCATCCGTAATGATGGGCTGCTCTACCTCATCGTCATTCACGGTTTTCTGTGGGAGAAGAAATATAAGTATCACACTCAAATTTGTAATATTTTGTAAATGACTCACTTAGGAGTGTGACTGTTAGAAATGGACTCTGTAGAAAAATTCAGATTCACGAGCCCATCCACATGTATTATATCTGGACCTACATGATGTGGTAAAACTGTGTTTATGCTTAAAATCATTAAAGAAAAGGGGAGATGTTCTTGAAATTTGTGCATAAAGTTATATGGTGCTATTCGACGTATCAATCAGTGTTCAACGAGTACCAAGATGATATTTTGTTCCACAAAGGCGTATATGACGTTAATTCGTTAAAGGGAAATGAACATACAATCATTGTAATTGACGATCTCATGTTGGAGATGGATAAAACGTTTGCCGAGACATTTACAGTATCTCACATCTTAACATAAGCGTGTTCTTCATCAATCAGAATCTATTTTTCAAAAATAGATACATGCGCGATGTGTCGTTAAATACGCAATATCTAGTCTTATTCGCGCAACGTAGAGATGTATCACAAATTGGGTATTAGCCAATCAAATGTTCCCGAATCAGCGTAAGAGTTTTTGGAAGTTTATAAAGAAGCTACAAGCACGCGTTACGGATATTTGCTTTGCGACCTTCATCCGCGAAACACGTTTAGAGTGCTTCTGCGAACGAATATATTCCCAAACGAGCCTGAAACGGTGTATATTCCAGAATGACAAAGAGACTAAAGAAATACCGTGAATTATAAAAATCTATCATCGACTGCCTCGGGCAATGCAGCAGATGTTTATTAAAAATATCGATGCCGACTTTTTAAAATGCATCTGTGAAATCTGTCTTAACGTTTAAATTGCAATGTATCAATGAAAACCCATCAGAAGGCTCGCCTACGCCGCTACAAGAACATAATACGTGCACTCGCTCGTAAAGCCAACTGTAGCGAACAAAAACGAATTATTGTACAACAGGAGGTCATTTCTCCCCATCTTTTTTTCAGTTTTGGGTCCTTTACTGACTAGATTATATAATGAAGAAAGTGGTAGTGATTCCCCACGAGGTGTACGCCTCACTTCAAAGGAATCCAGACACGTATCTAGATCCCCGTAAAAGCAGACTTAAAAGAATGGAAAGCGAATTGTTAGCCCTATTAAACAGTGAAAAAACACCTGATGAGAAAAGAATCTTATACCAAGAAGCTCTGCAGAAATTTCTTCACGAGTACGAAAATTATAAGAGCCCTACAGAGATTCCTCTGGTTATTAGGCACAGCACGGGGGACGATGGCACATAGGATCTGTACCCGACGACACAGCTGACCACAAAATTAGCCACACAACATATCGAACATGTATTAAAAAACCGTCCCACTTACATTGAGGAGTAAAGGCTTAAGTCTTTATAATCTATTGAATGAGGATCCCGCCATACAATGGACCGATACAGGGAGATCATTGTGGAAGGATCAAAGGTACAGGGTCGAATATCGTAGACATTGTCCATGATCTGGTGAGAAAGTGGGATAGGCCATCACCATCAGGATGGAAGCATATTAAGCAAGACTACACAATAAATGTCCCTAAACGTTGATAGGAA